>CM035143.1:7372138-7939638 GCA_020205605.1 Panax ginseng | reverse complement strand
GGCGGCAAGACAGCGGGATCAACCTTTTCTTTTCCTGTTTGAGTTTTTAGATTACTAGAGGATGAATCAGTCATGATATAGAAAACGAATAGAGAATAAGATCAGCCCCAAAAAAAGAGCAATCAAGCAGATTAAAAAAAAAATCAAAAAACCTCTGGTTTGATGAAGAAATCGTTTCACCAAATGGTACCAATAGGATCAAAGAAAGCACAGACAAAAAAGGCTTCGATTCCTATGGAAGTAGAAAGGAAATCGAAGTTGGCTTTGATACCATGTACAAACTCTTGAATAAATAATTTTTCTGTGTATTATTAAGATTACAAGGAGGTATATTTATACAAAAGTATTCCTCACAATTATAGGAGATATATTAGCTGATTCTCTTTGATTTCATGAGATCGAATATCAGAGGAGGATTTATAGAAAGAGATTACTATAACAATAACACCCTTTCCTATTTACACGAGATTGAGGTTGATTGTTTCCAACAGATATTTATATTAACTTTAAAAAATCAAGTAAAATTTATTTTTTTTAAATGGAAGAATATGTTGTACCTCCTTAATTAATGCTCCCTCCATTCACATAAGAATGATTAAAGACATAGAAAAATTTGTTCCCAAAAAATGAAAAAAAAAATCATAAAATGAAAGGTAAATAAGTAATTTAATAATGTTCATTAATTAAAAAAATAAAAATATTTATCACTTTTTATAATTTTGTGAAACCATAAAAAATAAATTTAGCTATTTTTCTCTTTTTTCTTTATTTTTTTTAATATAAGTATAAATTATATTTTATCTTATTCGTCTATCAACACTTGAAATATTTGGTACTTTTAGAGGTTCCAAGTACACCAAACGTAATTAAAAATGTTAAATGTTTATAATTAGCTTGTTTTAAATAAAATTTATTTAATTCATAAATATTATATTTGTATTGGATTTTAAACGTAACGCTCTAAAAATGGTGTGGTGCATCACCTCTAAAGACACTAAGGATATATTTGTTTGTAATAATTATAATTTCGAAATTATAATTATGTGATTATAATTTCGAAACTATTAATTCTAAAATTACAATTCTGACATTATAATTATAATGTCAAGACTATTAAGTTATTTTATAATTTATAAATTAATAGTTTTAAGTCTAAATTTAAAAACAAACAAAACACTTAAAATTAATAATCATATTTCAAATATAATTTTTACAAATAAATATAGCCTAAATGCTACGACTACAAACACTTTAAACGCAGACAACTAAACATGCATTATATAATAAAGGTTTTTCGATTGTAACCAAATTCGGAGGGCTTATCAATGAAAATTTTGAAAGTACTTATAATTTAGCGTATTATTTTATGCGCTATAAGTATATATATATATACATTTTAGTTAGGCATAAAGGTGTAAGTCGAGCCACGTAGTTTAGTACTGGACTCGAGATCGACTTGAAAATATAATTCAAAGCTCGAATATAAAGTTGATCTGAGTCGAATCTAATCTATACTTGTTTTCTGTTTAATGATAGACGAGTCGAATTCGAGCATACCAGTGTTCGCTCAGATTAGGGTTCGAGTATTTCATTTTTTCTCGAATCATACTCGATACCTACTCGATGGATCATATTCGAATATTGGTCTGATCCATGTTAGTAAGCTAAATATGTGATATTTGTATCAATCTTTATAATTTATAAAGTGTGTAATTCTGTAATTAAACACACCTAGAGGGGGGTGAATAGGTGTAAATACTTAGAAGTGATCTATAGTGGCTAATTTTCAAAGTTTTCTATAGCAGGCTATAATCAGACAATCTAACCCTGTCCGTATTAGTTATGTTCTTTGTCTGTTATAAACGGACAACTAATACCTGTCCGTATTAGTATAAAATTTTTCCGACATAAACAAAATCTGCAGAATATTGAAGCTTAAAACAGAAACAAAAGAACAGTAAATCACACCAAAATTTTTACGTGGTTCAGCCCCTATCCTCTAGTCTAGTAGCCTAATGCACGTCTAATCCTAACTAGGATTGGAGACTCACTTTATTAAAATAATATTCAGCAATTACAAAGTAAATAGAACTCCTTTTACAACGGCGATCGATTGGACACCTCTGCCCCCTTTGCACCTCTGCAACACCTCTCATCTCTGAGACTTTGATAGCTTCGTTGTACAGACTGTATATTACAAAAATAAAATCCCCAAGCCAACCTAGACTTGTACTATGTTTACAATAGATATGAATGAAGAAATACAAGAACTATAGTGCAAATCGAGACTAAAAGAATGATATGATGATTTGTATCTCAGATAGCTTTCTTGAATAATTTTTGTTCTGCAGTCTCTTGTCTCCAATAAGCCGAGAAAAGCAATATATATAAAGGAGAAGAACAACGGCTATGTAACGTTCCAATTCTTCCAAGCAACGACTAATTCTTTTGACTTGAAATAGGAGATAAACATTAGCAATAACAACATAGAGATATATAAGAGATAAATTGCTATATATGAAGGAGTCAAATAATATCCAAAGACTAGCTAAAAGAATCCCACTAGCTGTTAGCTTGTATCCTTCACTACTTTTGAATAAGAATCCTTGATTATCCCAATTCCTACAAAATCTCCCGGCCAAATACGTCTTTTAAAACCTGAAGATATCAATCTCCTAATTATACTCCAATACATATTAATAATCCATACAAACTATTATATAATTAATATGTAGTCCAAATAAATAAAATAAGACCATTACACAAAACTAAATATACACAAACCTAAATATATTGTCATTATTAAAATCACAAAAGATATAAACCAACAAAGTGTAGTATGAAATTGTATAAACTTGTACTTGAATAAATCAATGAATTGAATGTCAATTTATATTACATTCTTTATAATTTTAATACATAAATAAATGTGAAAAAGTTTATATATAAATATTAGTTAAATAACCAATTTAGTATGTAGTGATTCAGTTTTAAGTGAAATTGTTCATATTGAAACTCAATTTGAAGGTTCATGAGTAACTCGCTTCAGATACAGTCGAAAGTCTTTTGAGTAGAAGAGATCCGGAAAGAATGATCCGAAATGAATCGATTTGAAAAATATAAATTCTTTATCGAACTCAAGCTTATTTTTTTTAAGTCGAGTTGAATTTGAGTGTGAAAGTGTTCGTTGATATTTGATTAGTTTACATCCCTAATAAGACAGAAAGTGATAGGCAATGAATGGGACCCAGCGGAGACTTTGCAAAAAGGAACTAGACCGGTCTTAGTCGGAGACCAGAAGAGTTGTCGGGTACTGATAAGTTTACATCGGTTATGGTGAATGTGTCTGACGAACCGCCAAAACCTTTTGCATCAAATCAAACATGAGCTCTTCGGACACGAGAGTATTTTAATTTTAATTATTTATGATGAAAGTTAAATATTTTTACGTTCAATTTTAATGTTTATATAGAGTTTTTAATTTAATATTATATTTAAAAAAAATAAATTATATTGTATGTATGTTTATTTTGATATTAAATTTATTGATTAATCTAATTTTTAAAATTTCACGTTGTCAATAAAAAAAATTCTACTATTAAAAGATTTAAAAAATTTATTTTCACAAAATGTTGATGAAGGTGGTTTAATTACACTAAATAAATGTTAATGAAACTATGTCCATAATGAAAGTATATATACTAAATTCATGAGTGTATCTACACAAATAAGTTAAAATTTTCACATTTCAGAAGCACCGGTTCAACAATATTATAGAATATGAATCAAAACTAGTTAAACTAGTTTCAATCCATATTTATAATTAATAATACGGATCCAAAATCAAACCAATCCATAATCTAAAAACTAGTTAACCAATCTAATAGTCTAAATAATTTTAATTAAATATATGATTTTCAACTTATGTTATCAGGTCTAAATTGTACTAAGAAGTGAAGAACCATAGCAAACACATGGGCTTAGAACAATATAGTGTCCTCTAAAACCCAAATACCCAAAACAACCACCTCCCAACTGTTGCAATTACAATACTTCAATTTGTGGTGTTTTTGATTATTAGTTCAACTAAATTCATATCTATCTTATTGCTTTGTTTCACTTCTCATATATACTTGTAAATTGGTATAAGAATTAATGTACAACAAAGAAACAACTGACACAAACTTCTCATACTTTGTAAAAAGTTTAGAAAGGAAATACATAAATAATATAATATAGATATAGCGATGCATTTCATTATATCCATCATATATATATATATACATTGTAGCTTTGTCCCGTGAGCGCTATAGACAGTATAATTTATCTCAAATTTTAAACAATACAAATAATTTATTAGGGTGAACAAAAAATTTAAAATCAATTATATTATATTAGATAAATATATTACATTTCTCATACTTTCTCTTAATTCTTTATTCACTTTCTCTTACTATACTTTATCGGGTTGGTTCAATATTAGTAGTAATAAAACAAAATAAATGTTATAGTTTTAATAAATTATTTGTTATACAGGAGGAGCAACACTTATAAAGAAGAGCATTCTTTTAATTTCTGACTAACATTCACAAATAATATAAATAAAAACAGACAGAACTAAAACTGTTGTTGATTGATTGAATGATACTCCCTCCATTCCTTTATATTTTCACATTCTACACTATCAAGAATATTTTACTTATGCTTTATTCTTTCTTTTCCACCACCATTAATGGCAAAATATGAAACATCCTTAATTAATTGAATACTATTATAAATACAAATTATTCTTCAAATATTTTACAAACTGCAGATTAATATATATATGAAACAAAAAACTATTGATGTATCATACTCCACCTCAGCATATTGTATAGGACCAAAAACTATATTGAAATAATTTATTGATAAATATACTGAGATAAAATATGTCACATCAATAGTTATAAAATATTTGTAAAATAAATTATATCCGTAACATTACTCTAATTAATTAGGAAAGAGTCTGAAATCAAGTCTAGTATTAATGGAGAATTAAATGAGATTAAAATATTAATTAAAGATAAAATAGTAAAACTATATCCATTTTTAATTTATATAAAAATCTCTAAAACACCATATATAATAGAATAGATGGAGTAATATATATAAATATGAATAACCATAGAGTAATGGGTCCCCTGTTTTTTGTGATTATTTTTTGATATGAAAACAATTATAATTTGTCACAAAATCTTTTAATTTACAAAACTGAATTGTATAATATCCAAGAAAGTCTTCACAAAATCAGTGATCAACTTTAGCCCTGTGGTATAACCCAACACAAATTTCTAATAAAATTGGGAGTTTATTTTTTGGGTTTATACAAACACAGAACAACGAGAAAATAAATTCAAAAAATTGTGGGAAATCAATTGAAAGATAATAAGGCATTTAATTTCATTAGAAATACTTCCGATACAACTATAGCAATACTGGAACAAAACTAAACTTTTATTACGAAACCCTAAAACCACTTTACATTGAAAACCCTAAGCGACCAGATAGACATTCATTCAAAATCAAGCACGTTCACCTCTAATACGGCGAGCTAGCTGGATATCCTTAGGCATGATTGTCACGCGCTTGGCATGAATAGCGCACAAATTAGTATCCTCAAACAGTCCGACGAGGTAAGCCTCAGCAGCCTCCTGAAGAGCAGCAACGGCGGAGCTCTGGAATCGGAGATCGGTCTTGAAATCCTGGGCGATTTCACGGACAAGACGCTGGAAGGGAAGCTTTCTGATGAGAAGTTCAGTTGATTTCTGGTACTTTCTGATTTCACGGAGGGCAACGGTACCAGGGCGGAAGCGATGGGGCTTCTTTACTCCACCGGTGGCCGGAGCTGACTTGCGGGCTGCTTTGGTTGCAAGTTGCTTCCTCGGGGCTTTGCCGCCGGTGGATTTGCGAGCAGTTTGCTTGGTGCGAGCCATTGATGGATATGCGTTTGTGAGAGAGAATTAGATGTAAATTCACACAGAGATGAAATGATTTGGGAGTATTCAAGTTGGGGTTTTGGGAGGTTTATCTTATAGGGAATTGTGAAATTTTTGGCGGGAGATATAGTGAATTGTTAGCGTCGGACTGTGATTTTAAATTGACGGTTTTGAATGCATTTGACGGGGATAGGTGACGTGGATTGGTATTTTTGAGATGCGAGACGATTATGGCCGTTGATTAGGATTTATTTCCAAGTTTGTTATCGACGTTCTTTGTTGATTTGAAGGATTAAGGGGCGGATCGATGAGATGGCATTTTTCAGCCAGCTATTTTACGTTAGACGGTGTTTGAGTTTATATTGATCAGGGATTTAATCTCTCTTTTACTGTTAATATCTCTTTATAAAAAATACGAATTTAATTTAATTATTTATTGATAAACTTCAATCCAAATTATTATTTTGTTCAAATTCAGTTTAACTTGTTTTCAAATAAAATCAAGCAAACTTTCAATAACAATAATCGAATTAATTTCATGTTTTTGAAAATATCTACCATCTATATTCTCTTTTATTTAGAACAATAGAACTAATTAACCAGATAAATAATTTAATATATCTAAACAAATTATATAGTAAACTTATTAATAATTATTTAGATAAATTAGATAGTTTTTGTGAAAGTAATTGTATTTTTATTTTGAGAAGTGAAAGTACCTATTCGATCCCTAAATATTATGCAAATAAATCATAAATCTTAATTAATAAATCCTGAACCCTGAACTCTAATTAATAAATCATAAATCGTAATTAATAAACATTAAACTCTAAAATAAAGTCAAACCCTTATTTTAATTAGCATATTAGTAGTTAATGTTATGTTTTTTTACAATTTTTAATTCTGACCGTAATTTTTTATTTTCAATACTATAGATGGTGTATATTCTAAAAAATATTTATTTGAATCATTATTTATCTTAAATATTCATATATATGGAGAAATGGATAAAAATAAATTTAAAAACTCATACATTATTATTCTATTTTATCATATAAAGTTTGTTGTCGCGTCAAATTTGGCTCATATGTCAATTATTTTTCAAAAATGTCCACCCCTTTTTCGCTTCTCAACTGTCCCAAAAAAGAGGGAAATTCGGCCTTCTACCTAGCCCTGGGCTAATTTACCTTTCTTCTCAAGAAACTTTCGACAAAATAATTGATTTAGTTCGTCAGCGGCAGAAGATCGAACAGTTGGGGAGCATTATAGAAATAATAAAAGAGATAATTATCAGATCAGAAAGAAGAAGAGGAATGGTCCTCCCTCTGTTTAAGCTCGGAACACTCGCTTTAAGGACTCTTAGCAAACCCATCGCTGGTAGAGTCAAAACCGCCGCTGGCTTTCATCCTAGATTCCGCCAATCTATCATCAACATCGCCCAGGTACTTATCTACTTATGTGTGTTTTTTTACAGCAGTTCTGGCGTTAGTTTCTTTTGCATTAATAAAATAGAAATTTGGATTTACAGACAATGAGATATAGTATGAACTTAATATGGGTTTAAGAGATTGTTGGGGAGTTTGTTTTTTTAGATGGGTTTATGAGTAAAGTAGGAGAATGTTAGTGTTTCCAGATGGGGTGGAGTCATTATGGAATTTGGGCGACTCTGTTGCTGTTGGATATAATTTTTGCAAAGAAAATCAGAATGTTTCCATGCATCCGCAGCAACCAATGTTCCTATCAATGTACCTACCCATGTTAGTCATGGTGAGAAACCTGAAAAAATCAATGGAATTGATTTTATAAGATGGCAACAGAAAATGTTGTTTTGTCTTACTACATTGAATCTTTGAAGGTTTTTAAATGAGGATGCCCCTGTGGTAAACGATCCCGGGATAAAATGGTGCTTTTAACTTCACAAGAAAAGACTTGATGGAAGAGTTAAAAAACAACAAAATATATTGATACTCTCTATGACTCTTAATGAATGAAGAATGAATTAATTTTGTAGAACTTGAGAAGGATTAATGGTGAAGATGAAGTGATAGATTTGGGTAGATTTGGAACCTATTTATAGGTTTCCAAATACCTTTGAAATATATCATCCTTTCAAAAGGTTGCATACTTTTGAAAGGATTCTGTACCTGATAGATTGCATCCTTTTGAAAGATTCTGGCACCTTTTGAAAAGATCTAAAATTTGTATTCTTCCTTAGTATTTATTTTATACTTATTTTATATATATATATATATATATATATATATATATATATATATATATGCTGATATTGATGTGAACTGAAATACGAGAAAAATTTATGGCCAGAAATATACAATTCAATGAGAAAATAGTTGCAAATGTATTTGATATTGAATTTTTCTTTTATCGTATCTATGACATTAAATAGATAGTACATATGGAAGGAAGAATGACAGAAAAGGGCAAAGGATATAAGGAATATTTACCCGCTTTTCCCTTGTTCTGGGCTGTAAATTTGTCATCTACTTCATGTTTTATGTTGATGTTACATGTGGAATTTTGGCGTGTTCTCCGTTGTAAAATCACCCCTCCTGCCTAATTGTGTTTTATCACTTCACATGAATTGAATAAATAAACAATGCTGCTGCCAAGGTTGCTTTTTCTGTTTTTTTTATCATGCAAGTGATGTTGGAATTGCCATGATAAAGAGCATTGATTGTCTATTCCTTCTTCCACGGGTAAAAGTAAAACCCTATACCTTGTGGGGCCAGTGTTCTGTTCCATAAATGGGAATGATGCAACTTGTGACACTCCCAAATCTCGGTACTTCATTACCTCAAGATTTGGTGTTCACGTAATCAAAACATTCCTTTATAACTACCCAATCATAAATAAAATTGAATAATAAACCTGCCCATACAAGAATTACATAAAATAATATCTCCCAGGTTATCTAACCTTTACAAACAATCATTCATGTGGAAAATTTTAAATAACTTCATTACAATCTTTAAACCAAAGTCTGATAATAAAACTATCAAAACTATTACAAGTCTTGAAGATTGTTCATCTTTCCCTTTCCTTTCTTTGGTGCTAGGTATGTCACCCTTTCCATCTTTAGCGTAAGGATTTTACAAAAGAGTGAAAGCAAACAAGGCTCACTTAAAATAACAATGAATAACTTTTACATTCTTTTGCCCATTCAGGGGCTCAATAGAACCCGAACAATAGGTTCTATTAACATCTTAAACATTCCTTGCCCATTTAGGGGCTCGATAGAGCCCGAACAATGAGTTCTATTAACATTTTAAACATTCATTTGAGGTCTAATGACCCACGAACCTTGTCCACGATTATAAGTAATCTTTCAAACTTAAACTTTTATGGTCATACGACCATAATGACTTTAAGCTACTGTCTTAATTTTTAACACAATTAACACCAATTAACATGTATAATTTCACGTAATTCACACATAAACATTATGAAGCATATACATACACATTTTACACAACCAACCAACAATATCAGAAACTTAAATCCTTGAAAACACTGTTTTTCTTTGAAACCAAAATTTTAAAACTCCATTGTTGATATCTAAAGTACAGTGAATGTAATTTCCACTATTATCAACCAAATTTGATTCCTTTGAAATACAAGTATACCAACATATAACAAATTAACATGTATAGTTCAATTCTTCAGTTAACATACATAAATTTTGATATTTCTACAAAACATATATTCGTATATATATACTTCATTTGAAACAAACCAATTTCTTCCTTTAGCTTTATAATTAAGATACAATCATATATATATATATATATATATATATATATATATATATATATATATATATATATATATATATATGAGATACACATGTTAGTGAAAACAATTGCAACTATACATATACATGCTTTTCTAACCAATTACACAAACATAGTTTTACAGAGAGTTTTGTAAAAATCTTATACACAGTAAAGTTGAAGAACACAAAGACATTAGGCATCATGAAACCACAAATATATATATGTACATATATTAAGGTTAGAGAAATCCACCTTTTTGCTTGCTTACGAATCTTTGTTAACGGACTTGCTTTGAAAATCACGTTCTCTCTCAAACTCTGAACTTCTATCTTTTTCTCAAAGCTCTCTCTACTCTAACCCTTCTTTCTTTTCTCAGTAATAATTTAGACTACTAACAACGTAACTCAACTGATATCCAATACGCTTAACATAAAACGTACATGGCCATAATAAGCCTAATCAATAATAACATCAGTTATAAAAATATATAACGTACCACTTATAAATATATATATATATATATATATATTATTTATTTATTTAGTTTATTTTATAAACAATTTAAATTTCAAAAATCCAAAAGCCATAGGGCTTTGTTTGGCAAATCCCTTTAAAATAAAATAGTTTATAACCTTAAGCTTTGTTTGGGTAAAACTAAAATAAACTACTTTAATTTATTTTAATAACTCTTATAACATAGTTATTTACTTTATTTAATAACAATTTATTAAATAAATCACTTAATCACATAACTCAATCCACATAACACATTAATTATTTAACAAATAAATAATTAACTAATCACATTAATTATTTAGCAAATAAATAATTAACTAAATAAACTCAATCAAATTGAACAATTACTTATTCAAAAACACATCCAATAAATATTTATATAAATCAATAAATATTTATAACTTACACTTAAAAAATCTGGAATGTTACACAACTTACTAAGGAAAAACATACTAATATATTTTTCAATAATTATGTTGTTCAACTTGAATTTTCTATTCATTGCAAACAACCCTGTAGATGCTTTAAAATTGCACAAAATAGTAATTATAACAGTAACTCTAGACATGTACGTCGACGACATGAAACTGTTAAACAATTGCTTTCAAATGGTATAATATCTATTGACTATGTGAAGTCAAAGGATAATATTGTGGATCCACTAATGAAAGGTATACCTGGAGAGCAAGTGAGAAGTTCATCAAGGGGAATGGGTTTAAAGCCTGTAAAATCCTAAAGAGTCGCCATAATGGAAACCCAACCTAAATGATTAGAGATCCCAAGAAATTAGTGTTCTAAAAATCGGCCTAGGCGGGAACTCAAGGCAGCACTTAAGGCCAAATCGGTGAAAAAAAAGTGCTAGGCGGCCTAAAAGCGGCGTCTAAATGACTTAAAGCGGAACCTTTTTTTTTTTTTTTTTAATTACTACCAAAATTAGATTTTGATGTATTTATTTTTCTAATGATTTATCATATTCTTAATGCAGGTTGTAGCTTATCAAATCACAACAAGAAGTGAACAAGATCAAGTCAAAATGAATAATTTTATTATATTTATAATTTGTTGAACTTGTACCAACTTCAAATTATATAAATTATGATACATTTGTAATATTTAGTTTAATTCAATATAATTCTTAAATTTATGTTTAGTTTCTTAAGTTTTAATATTCAATTGAATTCTTAAAATTTTAAATTTTATTATTTAATATCAATTGTGTTTATGAATAAAACTATTAAACTAATACGTTAAAGATATATAATTATATATATAAAGATAATACTTACTAACATTAATTCTATAATTTAATTATTTCAAGTAATGGATATATATATATATATATATATATATATATATATATATTCTTAAATTTATGTTTAAGTTCTTAAGTTTTAATATTAAATTGAATTCTTAAAATTTAAATTTTATTATTTAATAACAATCTTGTTTATGCATAGAAGTACAAAACTAATAGCCTAATATGTTAAAGATGTTTTAATATGTTAATAAGTTTTAATATGTTAAATTTTAAGAGAGAAGAAATAAGTATATAATTATATATAAAGATAATACTTACTAACACTAATTTTATAATTGAATTATTTCAAGCAATGGATATATATATATATATATATATATATATATATATATATTCTTAAATTTATGTTTAAGTTCTTAAGTTTTAATATTAAATTGAATTCTTAAAATTTAAATTTTATTATTTAATAACAATCTTGTTTATGAATAAAAGTACAAAACTAATAGCCTAATATGTTAAAGATATATTAACCATACTTAGCATATGGTATTTGTTATTTCTTTTTGTCCTCAATTTTGAAGATTACACAAATAAAAATAATTTCATAATTAATAATATCAAATGTCTCATTCAATAAACTTCACACTAATTTTTAAAAATAATATTTATTTAAGTAGTAACACTAATTCTTAAAATTAAAAACAATCTTATATTTTTATTTATCATTTTTCTTTAAGTCCTTAATTTTAAAAATTACACAAATAAAAGTATAAAACTAATTTTGTAATTAATAATATCATTTATTTACATTTAAATAACATTTCCTTAACATTTTTTAAGAAAAAAATCAAAAATACTTGATGGCATATTTGATATTGCTCAACACGTGGCATGAATTGATGACAATAAGTAAGAAATTAAAATGAGATATTTACTCAAAGTTAAAATAAGTAAGAAATTAACAAAGTCTCATAGTCATCAGATCTCTTTCTTCCTTTCTCTAAAGCAAGAAGAAGACCATCAAAGAAGAAGAAGCGACAGTGTACTGCAGAGTCTCATACTCCATCTGTCAACGTGCAAATCATCAGATCATCAGCGTGCAGATCATCAGAGTCTCATACTCCATCACAGCGACAACCCACTCCATCGCCGCCACAGCCACTCCATCGCCGCCACACGACCACAGCGCCACCGCCACTCTGTGTCAGGTAAGAGTTCATCAACAAACTTGTGATATAAAATTTAAACTGAACAATCTCTAGAAATTCTTGTGACACAGATGTCAAAGAATATAAAACAGAGAATATAAAATATAAAACAGAGAAAAAACTGATGTCAAAGAATAAACTTGTGATATACAACAAACCTTACTGTGTATACTGTATACCAAACAGAGAATATAAAATATAAAATATAAGTTCTAGCAATAACTGTGACATTTGTAGGTTTGTTTTGCCTCTGTTTATTGCTGCTGACTTACTTATTTCGGCATGAATTGTTGCTGCTGCCTTCTATGAATTGTGACATTTGTAGGTTTGTATCAATGGCACAAATTCCTTCTTCGGGAGCATCTAATTCTGCCACTGTACCTGAATCACAATTGAAACGTGCATCAAATGACGTTGGATGGGAGTATGGGATGTTGATTAATCCTAAAAATACTGATAAGGTGAAATGCAAGTTGTGTGGACATTCTATTAGCGGAGGGGTTTATAGAATTAAACAACACATTGCGCATATTACGGGAAATACTAGACCATGCCCAAAGGCTATTGATGAAGATAAAGCAAAGTGTAAAGCCGCATTAGAAGAAGTAAAAAGGAAGAAGCAAGAGAAAAGGAAAGAGGTTGAAGAAGTTAGAAAAGAGGTTAATTTAATTGATGAAGAGGGAGAAGAAGAAATTGAAGTGACAGGATCAAGAAAAAGACCACAATTGATTGGGGCTATGGATAAATTTGCATCGATCATAAATCCCGATTCTTCAATGAGTGCAAGTAAAAAGCTACGACAACAAAATATCAATGATGCACTTTGGAAGAAAAGGACGCATAGTGTGCATCAATACATGGCTTGATGGGTGTATGAAGCCGGTATTGCTTTTAATGCTATCGACTGTGACAACTTCAAAAGGTTTTGTAAGGCGGTTGGTCAATATGGCCCGGGTTACCAACCTCCAAGTCAATACCAACTAAGGGAGCCATTATTGAAAGAGGAGATAGAGAGGACTAAGAAGTCACTCAAGAAGAAAAGAAGAGGAATGGTCTTCAGAATGGTTGTTCTATCATGACCGATGCTTGGACCGATAGAAAAAGAAGAAGTATCATGAATTTATGTGTGAATTGCAAAGAGGGCACAACTTTCCTTTCTTCTAAAGAAGATTCTGAGGAAGCACACACTGGAGAATATATTTTCAAATATGTAGATGATTTCATTGAACAAGTTGGGCCACAAAATGTAGTGCAAGTTATTCTTGACAATGCTTCCAACAACATGACCATGCATGGATTTGTTAATGATAAAGAGGCCACATATGTTTTGGATTTCTTGTGCCACTCACACTTTGAACCTCATGCTTGAAGGAATTGGCAAGCTACCAAAGTTTAAGGAGTGATTGAGAAAGCAAAGGCCTTTACTATCTTTATTTATGCACATCATAAGACATTGGCATTGATGAGAAGCATACAAAAAAGAGAGACATAGTGAGGACTGCGCTTATTAGATTTTCAACTTCTTTCTTGACTTTGCAAAGTTTGATGAAAAGAAAGAGAAGTTGAGGTATATGTTTACTAGTACTGAATGGGATCAATGCAAATGGTCGAAAAATACTAAGGGAAAAACGGCGTATGCTACTGTCTTGAGTTTGAGTTTTTGGAATGGAGTAACACTATGCTTGAAAGTGTTTGCTCCATTAGTAAAGGTGCTTCGCCTTGTTGATGGAGACCGAAAGCCATCAATGGGTTTTTTATATGGAGAACTCAAAAAAGCAAAGGAAGAGAGCAAAGAGGCATTCAAAAATAATGAGACTAACTATCGTCCCGTTTCTCGCGATTATCGATGCTAAAGCCAAAGACAGAATTGATAGTCCTTTGCATTTAATGATTTCACTACCTATTGAACCCTTATTACTTCTTTAAAGATCCTAAGCATACAAAGTGATCCACTTTCACATGGATGCGATGTTTACTTGTGTTGAGAAGTTCTTTCCCGAAGACTTCAATATGCAAAGTCTTGTCATAAATACAGAGTTATTGAAGTATAAGAAAAAAGAGGGTGGGTTTGGAAGACCTTTAGCGGCGACGGGATGTGCAACGAATGATGATAATTATGATCCGGGTATAAATATTTATTGTTTAATCTTTCTTTACTATTTAATACTTGTTTAAATATTTGTTTAATAATTTACAATCTTTAATGACTAGTTGGATGGTGGTCCAATTATGGCAATAGTACACCCAACTTGCAAAGGATGGCAACAAGGATTCTTTCGTTGACTACTAGTTCATCCGGGTGTGAGAGAAATTGGAGTACTTTTGAGGGGGTAAGTATCAACTATCTAGTATATAGTAACTAGTAAGTAGTAAGTGGTTGTGGTTTATTAAGTAAAATGAAATATAAATATATAATTTTTTGATTTTTTTAATTTTATTTTTATTTTTTGTAGATTCATACAAAGAAGATGAATAGACTAGATGCAACAAGGTTGAACAATCTAGTCTATGTCCAATTTAATGCAAGACTTAACAACAAAAAGAAACGGGAGAAAGATAGGAAAGTAGATGTCTTCTTAGCAGTGATGCTTCAAAAGCGCAAGGATGGATTGTTGAAGGTGGTGATGATGAAGTTGAGGGTTGTACGGGCCTTACTTGGGAGACGATTGGTGAAGCATCCGGAGCGGATAACGTGCTAGAGCCTAGGAGAAGTAGTAGAAATGTTGGAGTAAGAGAACTTCATGAAGAAGATTTTTTGTCTGATGATGACACGGAGGAAGAGGGAGATGAGGAGTATGAGTGTGAGTCCGATGGAGATATTATCTTGGAGGGATATGGAGAAGAAGAGTTAGAGATATAGAGGGATATGGAGATGAAGACTATTAATTTGTATTTTTGATTATTTTGTTTTTGTTTGAATTTTGAACAATTGTGTGTTTGTTTAAACTTTGAAATTGGCTATATGTATGTGTTTAAACTTTAAACAAATGTCTTTATTATCTGTATTATTGATTGTTTTGCTTTATATTATTGTTTTGTTAGAATAATGTAAGATAAAATATTAAAATTGACTTACAAAAAAAAATCCCGCTTTATGCCCCAGTATTAGCCCCCCCCCGCCTAGCCCTCCCCGCCTCCCGCCTAAATACTTTTTTAAACCTTGCAAGAAATAGGTTCAAAGGGACAACCTAATTATGTGTGATCTAGTAAGCATTGAGAAGATAAATACTTCTTCTTATTTCTATGATGACACAGTGCATAAACTGCCGAGTGAAACAGGATAAACTTTGTTTTTTTAATAATTTTTTTAGCTTGAATATAAAAAGGTCAAGTGGAGTATTAGCAGGATACTCTTTATAGAAGTTACCTATGTGAGTGAGAAGGGGGCCATTTCTATGAGAATGACGAAGGCTGAATTCTCTAGCACACTCATGAAACCAGGAGGTGTCCAAGGCCAAAATGGACACAATAATGAGAACCAATAAAATAAATTAAAAAATACTGTGTGAATTCTATTGTCTCGGTTTACACTAAAAGGTTGAACAGTTCAAGACATCACGTTCACTGATTGGCCAGTAAATTTGATAGTCTTTCACTAGGAAAGGTTCAAGGCCACAAGCTACCTTCACCGATTCAATATTTTTTGTTCACTGATACTCTCTCTAAGTTTGTCTGCATATTCATTTGCATTAATTTAACCAAATTTCATTCATGTGGGGGATTGTTGGATATATATATAAATAAATGAATGAAATAAAACCAATAGGTGTGACCTTTGGTTCATACCTTTTCAAAGAGATGTATCTTTTCAAATGGATATAACCTTTCAAAAGGATGTAACCTTTTGAAATGATGTATATCTTCAAAGGGGTATTTGGAAACCTATAAATAAGTTCCAAATCTACCCAAAACAATAACTTCAACGATTCATTCTTCATATAAAAGTCATATATAGTATTCATATAAAAGTCATAGAGAGTATTTAGAATTTTGTTGGTTCGTGGAACTCTTCCATTGAAGTGCTTCTTGTGAGAGTTGAAAACCATTTTATCCTGGGAGGTAGACGTCCATTGTTCCATCCGTAAGCACCGATAGCAGGGACGAAATCTGCTTTAAGGAGAAACTGTCCAACAGTTGACTTGGTTTTAAAAGTTTGTCAATTGCATCTTGTAAGTCATTAATATAAAATTGTTTATCTTTTAATTCTGTTTATTTAATTGGTATATAATTATAATACTTTGGGATAACAGTTGCTGTGTTGCATTTCTGCATTCATTTTTAGTTTTAACTTGATTTCTGACTTATAAATAAAAATGTACCAAACACTTTTATTTTCTAACTTATAAGTCATTTCAAAATTTAAGTTATAAGTTGTTTTAAAATAAGTCACTGCTGAACATGCCCCTTTGTGTGGCTAATCGTTGTATTTAGAGTAGGTCATTCGAAGAATATGAATTGTTGTCTTGAATACAAATTTTAGTTTCAAATTTTGGCTTTATTGAAATGGACATAAGTGAATGTTTGTACTCATTTTAGTAATTTGAATTGTTGATCCTAATGCAATGTAAAATAAAATCTGTAACATTGAAGGAAAATGCCAACTATCAGAGAGGATTGGAGTTATTTTTGTTTTTCTTTCTTTCTTAATTTTTTTTGACAAGTACATAGTCTGTTTTCAGTCATGCTGGTATTACCATTGTAATTGAAACTTAAAATTGCCTCTAAAAGCCATTTGAAATTGTCTAATGTATACCCTCTATGCTTTGGCCAATTTCTTAGGGAGATCAACGTAAGCAGACCAAGGGTTATTGATTTCTTCACTAAATTTGACCCCTTCCCCAGAATCCCAAATATGTGCAAGCCCTCTCTCTCACACTTGACTTCCAAATGGAATGACAAAGTCGTGGACTTTATCCGACTGATGTATCTCAACGTCTCAACCTTTACTAAATTATCCAGAGTTCACTAACAAGATTTTACACATTTAACAGTGGGTCAGAAATGGATACATCTCTTCACCTGTGATTGGAAATCCAAATCGACAATAATATGGGATGGCAGCAATAATATGGTTTATACAGCCTGTACCATATAAACATCTATTTAAGTAGCACCAAGAAAATTTGTTTTGACAATTAAATGTTCAAACAACCATGATCACTGCGTCTTTTGGAAGAGAAGATAGTGTGACTTTCATCCTGAGATCCTTGGAACCATTGAAGCTCTAACACTGCCGTATTATATATTTTTACTAGTGTTGCCATAGAATTCTTCTATCTACCAATCATTCACATTCTTCAAGTTTCTTTTAATTTGAAGCCACTTTCAAAAGTATGTACTCGTGTTACTTGTAGAAAAGTATGTACTCATGTTATACTTTAACATAGTTCTTCATTTATATAGTCTTTTCAGTCTTATTAGTTATTAGATATGTTTCCTAAAAATCTTCTTAGCTTCTTATTCTTGTACTTTATTTTATCTTTTATTTAATTATATTTCACAAATTCAATAGTTCTATTTGATGGGACCAGGCAAATCATCGTCTTACAACAACAATGCAAAGATGTATTTATAGTCGTGCAACCAATGTTGAAATTCGGCCTCTAAATGAAGAGAAAGCTGTTCAAGCTGCTGTGGACCTTATTGGGGAACTCTTTGTCTTCTCGGTAATCGCCAAGTTACTTACCCATTTACCTGTAAATAACTATTTTAAAGTGTATTGGTAGTAGTCATAAAAGTGCACTATTAAGATCATATTGCTTATTTACAACGTAATGTGAGAACAAAAGACCTGTGGGGATAACCAAAATAACATGAATTGAGATGGTAAGAATGTAAGATACTTATTATGGCTTATGGTTCAACAAATGATATTATATTAGAAATTGTATATTGAAATGATAGGATTAGTGTAAACACAAGTATTTGAGGCGCGGCTTTGTTGATTTGAGTTCCTAAAATCACTGGATTGCCTCCAGCTGCGGTGTTTCATATTTACTACTATATTTATCCAGAAAAGTACAAGATTATTTTGTTTATCAGGTAATAAAGCAAACATCTCCCTCTCTATTTGGAGGTTGGCTTGTTTTGGGACAGATAGAAATTCAGTTCAGAAGGCCGGAAGGCCGGCTGCCCATACAGCTTAAAAATCAAATGTCTCATTATCATTTCAAAATTTATACGTAGGTTGCAGGAGCTGCTATTATCTTTGAGGTGCAAAGGAATTCTAGGTCAGAGGCTAAAAAGGAGGAACTCCGTGAGAAAGAAATAGAGGTAAATTTGTTATCTTTCTCTTTGAAAGAATTTGTATCATTATACTCATTTTTTCTCCGGGGAAACCTTGACATACTATTTTTTCCTAGTAGAATACAACAGAGAATGTACATGTTGATTTCTTAAAAATATTTTGTTAAGGAGTTTTATGTGTCTTTCAGTATGCTCAAGTTGTTTTATATAGACTCATATACCTTAATACATTTTGACTGGAAAATTAACTTCTGTTCAAGTTTCTTTTATTGTATCAAGTTTATTATATTAATCGTCATTTTGTAGTCTTGCACTAGATTTGCACCAAAACAAAGTAGTCTTGCACTGGATAATGGAAACAAACTTTGAGTTTGAAATGCTGTATATCTTGACCAGTGAGTCAAATGAGAACAACAATAAATATTTAGGTTGTGCTTTTTTATTTTTATTTTTATGTAATATTTTACTGTAGAAAAGTTTCAGTAACTAATATATTACCATTAGACACTCTCCTTGTATTGTTGGCTTGGATAGATCCCAAGTTAATGCCTCTTCTGTGCCCAAAAAAGAAGAATTTTACGCCACCAACAATAGTGCTGCTATGGATGTGTGGAAAATGCAGGGCCACTAAAATGATTTTGTCGTTTATTATTTTCATAACTTATCTGATACACACTCCAAATGATGATTGCCCTTGGTGTGTTTTGGATGTAACTTTCACAATTTAAGGTAATGGTATTATTTGTGATCCTCGGTTTTTTTTATGACTAGTAATGGTTATGAAATTTGAGTTTCATTATTCAGTCGTCTTACTTCAAAAATGTTAATCAATTCCTCGAGTAAGTTTAATGCTGAGCCCTTGTATTTTGTGGTTTTTAGGAATTGAGGCAACGAGATAACAAGTTGGCAAAAGAGGTAGAGCTTCTAAGGCACAAACTTCAGGCGCTTGAGCAGCAGCCCAGGGGAGTAGGTCTTGCTGGAGTTTTCAAGTCCAAACAAGGTCATAGTGAAGATGGCAAATCGGGGAAGCCTTCCCATAATTGGTCACTATGACCTTGTTTGGACTTGAAAACTATATTGCTAGTTGCAGATGAGTATTGCCACAATACTTGGTGATTCATTAGCCCCATTCTTCATGAGGAAAGCCTTCATTTTTTGGGTTCTTTATGGGATTCTATTGCCCTTTTTCCTTTACCATTTGTAAATGCTTTAGTGATAAGAAAAATAGAAGCCCTGTTTTTATTTGGGGAAAAATGTATAGGAAGAATGTGTTACGTGCCCATTTTCTAGATTTGTTTAAACCAGTTGTCGTGGCAGACAACTATGTGTGAGACTTCAAAAATAACACACGAAAGTCAAAAAAAGAAAGGGGTTAATATGAAGTTTATTTTGGGATAAGTTGGTCAATTGACCAATAGAATATTGACACGCAGGTGACGTTGTATGTGTGTCAATTATTGGTGAATTGACCAACTTACCAAAAAAATAACAAAAAACAGAGGTGGAAGGTGTTGTATGAGAGAAAATATGAGTGATGTGGTTTCTTTTCTTTATCATGTAAAAATAAATAGAATATGAAAGAGAAAAGAATGAGAGAATCTGAAAAGAAAAAGAAAAATAAGAATGTACTACTACTCGGTGGTTTATAGTATAGATATACAGAACAGATTTAAAGCATGTATTAAATAACATGCCTTTTTGAAATAACATACCTTTATTAAAATTATATCATTTTTAAAAAATAAATAAATTAATATTAAAAGAGAGTGGTTTCATTTGTTTTTTTTTTATTTATAAAAATATCACCCACGATCTCACTTATTTTTCAAAAGAATCTTTAAAACGACATTGTTTTAAGAGAATGTGTTATTTAAGAGGTATGTTTTAGATCTGTTCTATATAAATTTATTGTATTTAGTAATTGGAAGTGTGTTAGTATATTTTTTTATATATATATAAATTATGGTAAAAGTGGTTATAATGAGTTAGAAAGTAGATTAGGGTGTTGTAATTTGCTAAATTTATATAAAAGCAAATAGTAATTTTTTTGTATATTTGGAACTTTGATATGGTCTTATTGGAAACAAGATGCTCATTCTATTGAATAGTTAATAAACACTTAATTGTTCCTTGTAGGACATTTCTATCTATCTCAAGGAATTGACAACATAAAGAATCTCTAGTGAATGGTAGTGGGAGCATGGAGGTAGTAGTTCCCTTTATACCTTTCTTGCCCTACTCATCCACATAAAGGACTCATCACATTAACATAAACTCTTACTCACATGAATAACAATAATAATAAAATAATTAATTAATTAATAAATAAATAAATAATAAAAGAAGAAGAATAAATTATTATTTTTTGTGTTTGTAATGAGGTGAAATATATAAATACTTCTTGACAAAAATATATTAATAAAAAAGTTAAAAATACTTTTGCAATTAATAAGCCGCACCTTGACTTTTAATGATTTTTTAATTGGCATTTTAGAAGTCAAAACATAGATTAAAAATGTCATTAATATTTTTTCTAATTGATTAAGTATACTATATCAATGTTTTGATTCTATTGTTAAAGTAAATCGGTTGAAAAGATGAGAGACAAATAAATTTGTGTTTAATGTTTAAGAATAATATAAAAAAAATTAAGTAATAATATTATTTAAAATTTACAAACGATATGTAAAAATAAATTAAAAATTTCTTCTAAAATGCGAATATAAAGTAAAAGAATCACATTTGTTAATATTTTTGTTTTTTAGAAAAAATTTAAAATTTGTATAACTCATAAAATTTAGAATGAAATAAATTTTGTGATTAATAGTTTTTGTTATATACCTACAAATTATAATAATTGTACCAACTAAAATTAAATAAATTCAGATCAATTTAAAATTTAATATATTGTCGTTTGTATCTCTAATTTTAGAACAGAAGAAATACAATTTTTAAGTTTGCTTTCGTAGCTACATTGTCATGTCACCTCTATTATACAAATATCTTGTTATTTTTAGGTATAATCATGAAATTAAAAAATTCCTTAATATCTATAAATTTTATAAATGCTATTAATATTTATAAGAAAATTGATAAATTCACAATAAAAAATAATATTTTTACATAAAATTCGTCGTTATAGATCCTATAACGGCATTTTTTACCATAGCGATATTTTTTATGTAAAAATATCAAAAAATATTATGAAAATATCAATTTCCTATATATAATTTTGTATAGTTGAGTTTACTTGGTTTAATAATTAAGTTTAAAATTATGTTTTGATGGAAGGGCATGATAAGAATTTTACAAAAAAGGAAAGGTCATAACCGGAAACCTACACCAAAGTATAATTAATTGATTAATTTCTACCGATCTCTCGCCGCGTAGAAAGAAAAGAATTATACACAGAGGGGGTTGGAGCGAGAGACAGAGACATCAGAGAGGAAAAAAAACAGAGAAAAGAAAAAGGAAAAAGGACACTTTCTCTCATCACTACTCTCTCTCTCTCTATACATACAAACTCTAACTCTATCTCTGCTGCTCACCGATCGATTACCGAATAGGTATCTTATTTTCTAATCTTCCCATTCGATCAATTCTCTCAACTTTATATATCACTTTAATTCCATCTTACGGGTGTGATTTAGACTGAATTAGGGTTTTTGCTTGCCAATTTGTTTTGAATTGATATATACTTTGTTATACAATTGAGCTTACTTGTGGGTTATGCAGGAAATTAGGATTTGTTTTTGGGATATGCGGAAGGGTACGAAGAATGGGGTAGCTGGGCGCCAAGTGTTCAAGGACAGGGCGAAGAATCGGGTGGATGATCTTCAGGGGATGTTCTCTGATCTTCAATCTGCGAGGAAGGAGAGCCGTTCGAACGATGTAGCGTTGCTGGAAGAGCAAGTTCATCAGATGCTTCGTGAATGGAAAGCTGAACTTAATGAGCCTTCCCCTGCTAATTCTTTCCAGGTTATAGTTTTTTTTTGCTCTGTCAAGCCCCTTTAGTTCACAAATATTATTTTAATGCCTTTTCGGTTGGGTAGTAGACTAGTAGTGTGTTTGAAGTAGTTGATTGTATATAGTTTGCGTGCATGAGTGAAGGCAATGGTAGCTATTCTTGGGGTTTTAAGGTGAAACAGGATTTGAAGTGCATTTCTTTAATGAAGTTGATGACTTTAGTGTAAATAAAGATGTGGGTTTTGAAGACTTATGAAATGGATACCTGGAAAGCAATTGATGTGTGCTAGTGTGTGTTTAAAACATGGATTTTTTTTTTGTTTTTGGATCCAAATTTATGTGAATATGTGGATTTGTGTTTTTTAAAATTGTGGATTAGGATGTTGATGGATATAAATGTTTTTTGACTTGTGGGATTTTATTTTTGAAATTGTTGGTTTTTAGTTCTTGATATAGAATATGTTTGGCATGTTACTGATTGTCAATAATGGTATTAATGATGGTTGTTCAGGGAGGTGGGAGTTTGGGGTCCTTCTCTACGGAAATTGGTAGGCTTTTGCAGCTTTGTGAAGAAGAAGATGATGCCACCAGTGGATTAGCAGCCCCGAAGCCAGAGCCAGATGCCCAAAAAGTTGGTAGCAGTGTTGTTCTCCAACAGGTTGTCAGGATTGATTTGATATTTGTTGCTGTTTTGTTTTCTTTGTTTTTTGTTTTTTGATAAGTCAGATTAGTGTAGTTGTGGAGGATTTCATAGTATTGCATTTAAATTTGGGTGGCAGTTTGATCTGCACGGGAATACCTGGCACAAACACATGCACAGAGGCATAGGGTTGCACTGTTATTTATTAGTATTAAGGTGATGTCAAGAAGCAGTTATTGGGTATTATGTTGACATAATAAAGTATGGAGATTTAGCGGGAGTTAATTGTTTATTCTGGATTGAACACAAGAAACAGTCATTAAGGGTGTCAACTTCTAGTTATCCTTCACTTGCCCAAAAAGAAGAAAAAATTGGTTATCCTTTTACCTTTAGATCCCAAGCTTCATCTCCAGTTTTCCAACTCATTACTTGTTCACATTTAGTTGTTGCCATGCTATCATATGTATCAATGACCACTTGACTTATTACCAAAAAAACGTGTCTCATGACCACTTGAATCAAGCATTAGTACATTAGTCATTTTGCCTCTATAATTTATTTCTCCTAATTAACCCCCTCACATTTCCTTTTTATTACCATAGCAAGTTCACATTTATCATATCTAATTTGGTTAAACTTCTTGCTGTAAGCATCGAATTGGCTTAGTAATGAATTTCATGGTGGATCCTTAACACCTGAGTTTATTATTGAACCAAGTTTCCTTTCATTAAAGTTCTTTTACTCTGGATTAATTCTACAAGCATGTCAGTCATGAAAGTTGTGTTTCATTTAGTCCACTTTTCCGTCATTCTATGTTGTCTTTCTGTATATATAGTGTTCATTTCCCCCCTTCTACTAATCTATTTCAAATTCATATTATCCTTTTTTTAAGAAGTTAAAATAAACTTGTTTTTGCTTTATTTTTAAGTGAGGGAGTTCTTTTAATTAAATGGAAAATGGGGCAAATTTGTTGCAGAATTTTGGTGCATCTCAGATGCCACAGCAGCAAGGTTTTGAGTTGGATCAATTCAAAGGCTTCCCCTCAGGAGTAATAACTAATATGGGAATCAACAACATGGCTGTTACAACTCAGTTGGACTATAACTCTTTTGATTTGCATCAAGAGTTTGAGCAGACTTTCTTCGCTGGGTTTGATAGTACAGGTCTTGGTGGCGAAGATGGTTTGCCTCAGATATCTGGTTTTCTTCCAAATATATGTCCCCCTCCTTCTGCTTTCTTAGGACCAAAATGTGCGCTTTGGGATTGTCCTAGGCCTGCTCAAGGGTGGAATCAAGACTATTGCAGTAACTTTCATGGAGCGTTCGCACCATTGGAAGGTTGTCCTGGTATGACTCCAGTCCTACGTCCTGGAGGCATTGGTTTGAAGGATAATTTACTTTTTTCTGCTCTTAAAGCAAAAGCAGAAGGAAAAGATGTTGGTGTTCCAGAATGTGAGGGGGCTGCCACAGCAAAATCCCCATGGAATGTTCCTGGTAAGTTCTTACTGCTATTGTGCATCTTAAATGTTTTTCATCATGCTGTGGTCCCCCACTAAAATAGTAAGATTTACTTTATCAATCATCGACTAGTTATGTTTAAATAACTTGTCAATTCTCTCATGTTGTTGCAGAGCTCTTTGATCTTACAGTTCTTGAGGGTGAAACAATTAGAGAGTGGCTATTTTTCGATAAGCCTCGAAGAGCATTTGAGAGTGGAAATAGAAAGCAGAGGTCTCTGCCAGATTACAACGGACGGGGTTGGCATGAGTCAAGGAAGCAAGTGATTGAGTTCGAAGGGCTGAAGCGGTCCTACTATATGGATCCACAACCAATGAAAAATCTGGAATGGCACCTGTATGAATATGAGATCAGCAAGTGTGACGTTTGTGCCTTGTATAGGTTGGAACTCAAGCTTGTTGATGGGAAGAAGAGTCCCAAAGGAAAGGTAGGTAATGATTCAGTTGCTGATCTGCAAAAGCAAATGGGGAGGCTTACTGCTGTTCCACAAGACAAGCGCTCTTTTAAGGGAAGGGCCAAATCCAATTTGAAGGATGGTGCTCCAAATGTTTATTCTACTCCAAACCGATTGACACCCACAAGTGATGGGTTTGAATACGGAACTGGTGTGCCGTATGACTATCTTGTTGACGATCTGACTGGCTACTACTTGACATAAGTATCGACTTGGATGCACATGGAATAAAACACAATTGGCAAGTGTCAGTCTTTTCCCTTTCATTGTCCTCAAGAGGCGGAGTTTAAGATGTTCTGCTTCATGTCATTCATTCAGTCTTGTCAGTCTCTCATCAACTGTACCTTAAGAGTCGGCTATATTGTCAATAGTTCATTGTCAACTACTAATGTGCAGTGTGCTCCATTAGACCGTTTTAAAGACGGAGCACATTCTAACTTCTGGAAGATGGTCTACAATGGCATTCACAGTACTTCTCATAAATTGCATATTCTGAGTTATTTAGCATCTTAAAAAGCATGTACATGGTCACATTCAATTTCCACTATACTCTTACAGGCAGGCCGGCCGGCAGGCAGGCTTCCTTCGACTGAACATTGGCAGTCTTCTTTTCATATGTTGTTTTATGAGTGAAAACTAGAGTAGTTTCTGTCCCATCAGGATTCTTAATCAAATGCCACTGCTGCCAATGAATACTGGAAGGAAGGAACACTTATAGATAACAACAAATACTAGTATTTCTATTTGCACTACTAGTTGTCCATTAATAGTCATGTATTTTTTTTCAACTTCTTTTATTTGTTTTAAAAATTAGACTCGACAAAAATTTATGAAAAATTTTATTTTTTATATATATTTAAAATTTAAAATGATATTTCATTCATTATACTCGAATACAAATTGTTTGGTATTACTGCTAAGGGTATATTTATTCAAATGATATTTTTTTTTACAATCTTTTAAATAATTTCGAATAAAATAAACATATCATCAAACAAACACGTGTATCTAAATTATATTCATTCTAAATAAATATGACCTTATTGTGGACATAAAATTATTCATTTTTTTTAGATTTAATATAAAAATATTAATACCAAAAATTGAAACTTAATTAAAAACTAAAACTCGTTACACAGACGGCTGTGGACTAATTAATAGACAAATGAGTAAAATCCATTTCCAACCCGCCCCGAAAACCAAAAGTTCATCTTGCTAAAATGCACCACCCACCCATCATGGAAATTGGAAAACATAAACCCTCGGAGCTCCAAACTCATTCATCAATGGCGTTTATTCAACTCATCCCTCTTCATACTCCTCCTCTCTTTCCCCCTCGTCGCTCTTATCTCTCCATAAGAAACCTAAATTTATTCCGCAAAATATCCCTCCAGACTCGTAGAATTACCCTCCCTGTCGTCTCTTGTTCGCTTCCGAAGCCGCCTATTCCGACGACCGAACAAGACATCCTCCAAGTCATCGCCGACTTCGACGGGGCCGATGACAAGGCTCTTCCTGGAGTGAGAACGTACGAGAACGACTTGGCTCGGCTCACGTTAGTTGGAGCTGTAGACTTTGAGCAGGCTCTCACGGCGGCTGCAGCTGATGGCGGTGCAGCCGCCAAAGAGCATATTGAGTCTGGCATGCCGGCTATGGTCGTAGAAACTCTCTTCCCTGGCCTTTCCGACGAGCATAGTACAGTCTCAACCAGACTGGTTAGTTCATTTTCTTGAGTATTTTCTGGAAATGTTAATTTGAGGAATATTTACTATTTCCTGGGAAAATGCTCTAATTAAGTATTGTACTATTCCTAAGTGCTGAAATAGCTGTACTTTGCTTGGCAATAGCAGCTATTGCTAAGTTTGGTCAGCTTGATGTTTTCTCCGAGCTTAAAAAATTGTCTATATAAATCATTATGAATTTTCAGTTTACTTGATTGCTGAGAAAATGAAAGTATCAGAATGGGAGAAAGTTGAAAATTTGAATTTTTCGAATATAATTAAATTTGTGTTATGTTTTGTTGCTGATAAAACGAAGTCATGTTAATAAACTAAAGTAGTGGAGTAAAGTTTTGACTGAGGTTTAAGTATCATTGGCTATTTGGGTTAGCTAGGGGTGCATTATGTACATGAGAAAACAGTCACAATACACTTCTAATTAATCTGAGTATCTTATAATTCTTATTATGATTAGTTCTGAGAACCTAGGAGAAAGATGGTCATTTAATTGTATTCTTTAACTTATTATATACATAAAAATAGATATAACCTGCATCAGTTACATTACATCTGGTGATTTTATGGTATTAAACTCTGTCAAGATTTTCTTTTGGGAGTATTATTAATGTATGGATCTACCTTCCTCACCCTTTAGTTTTATTTTGATAAAATCAACTATGTTGCTTAAGCAAACTTCTTTTCTTCTACCTTTTCTCCCCTGATAGGTATTTTCTTGTATCTCATTCAAATAATTGTTTAAGTGTGCTGTTGTGACAGTTTTTACCAGCTAGGAAAGTTAAAGAGAAGGCTAAAAAGCTCAAAAGTATTATTTCTGATGATATTTTCTCTAGCACTTCATCTAAAAACGTACTGGCCATGACATTTAGGCAAGTTGTTCTGCAACAGATTTGGAATTTTGAAGTGGTATTGTTCAGACCTGGAATGGAAAGAAATATGGAAAACCTTGAAAAACCAAGAGAGGTTGGGCATACTCTCTGTTTCTGGTTTGTACTTATTTACCAACAAATGCTCTCCTCTATTGTAATACCATATTCAATATGTCTGTCCTGCAGGTGCCACGTGGTACTGATGGATTGAGTTCTCTTATTCCTTTCCTATCGGCAGGTCCCTGCATCATTCAAACTCAGCTCATCAGATGAACAACTCATTTCTGACCTAGCAGAAGTTATTTGCCTATCTGCTCTTGAAAGCACTGAAAGCCATTTCCAAGATAACTCCTTAGGCAGAACAGATAATCTCTTCAGTTTCTTTCAGAAGCCTAAAAGGATTTTATCAAAAGATTCGTCCGTTATTATATCTAAGTTACATGAAGATGAGCTTGTAGGGAATGCAAAAAGTCTGCTAGAAAAGTTCAACTCAGAAAAGGCAAATAATAAGCTCATGGGAATGAAATTAAAGTACAACTGGTGGACATTATCAGCATTTTCTAAATTGGATAAAATTGGTGGTCTTGAATTTAGTACTTGGGTGAGCGAGTATGTACCTGCCTACAAGCTTCAAATTAACAATAACAAAGTCAGCAATATAAAGTTTGAAGGGTGGAAAAATACTTCAGACCATTGGTGGGAAGTTCTTCTGACCCACTCCCAAATGGTAATGCAATCTTTCCGAGTTTCCTCTGTGTTTTAATCTCCTTTGAGTGTTTATCAAGGGTACACCTTCAATTATATGTTGTGCCATAGTCATCAGGAAGGCCTTGTTTCATTTCACACTTGCACGTAGTATATGCAACTGGAGTGCTATGATATAATTCTTCTTTGCTTGTACCTGATGTCACCTCTGAGTCTGATATTTTGTTTGTTGTTTTATGCCATTAAGTAGTATTGTATTGATTCACATCCAGTTGTTGACTGGCAAGTTAGTTGCTGAATACCGTTTTCTAAAAAGATAAAAAATAAACTTTATTAGTTTGCCCCCTTTTGTAGGGCGTAAAATTTAAATGCTTTTTATTAACTTACTAAAGAGAGAGTGAGACTATGAAGAAATATTAAACAGAATATTTTATGTTATTTTGATTAAATGTTTCTCTATCAAACTTGTGTGTAGGCAAATTCAGTAGGAATGATATAACTATGCTGAGTTTTATAGAAGATGGATGTTGAAGTCAGTGACATAACAGTAAATAGATTAGTTAGGACTCTCTAAAAGGAAGACATTACATGTGGATTAGGCTCATGCTAGTTTTGTTATTGTAAGCTGTAGTAGTTCTATTAGTGATGTAAGCTTGGAAGCAGGGTTGTGTGCCTTTTTGTGCGGGATGCTTGTGGAGTGGTTCAGATATGAGATTAGGGAGGGGTAAAAGTTGTAATTTTCAAAACTAAAAAAGAAGAGATAAACCAAATAGCTATAGTTTTTCCCTAATTTGACATGCCTGTTTTACAGGTCCTTCAGCTGTGACGCAACTCTCCTCTAGATCACCTTCATATGCTGGCGATGACTCGCTTGCTGCCGATCACAGTTATGATCTCTCCCCTACCTTCTCCTGGAGTCTTCTCTCATCTCTTTCTTCTTTTCTCTGTTGTGAGACCCACAACTGACCTGTTGTGTTATTTTTTTGGGGGGGTCGAAGTCTTCTCATTCTTTTTTATTCTCTCCTATCCTTCTCTGATGAAATGGTGAATATATTGGCATAATTTCGATAAAAAAGTTCATATGCTGGTGACATGTGCAGAATTGCATGTCATTAATATTATTTTTGTAGACTTTGTAGGGAAATTTTAGTTACTGGTTTTTTGCCCACGTGGCATTCCTAGACTGCACCCTTGAATTTCATGTTGAGGAGAGGATAGAAAGGAAAAGGAATGTAATATATGCTTCTACTAGCACTATCCTTCGTACCAATTTCATCTATATACTCTGCCCTCATGTCTCTCATCCAATTAGTTTTACATCATTTTGCAGGTTGGTTTGGCCAACATTCTGGACATGTACTACGAAGATGTGTTTACACTTCCAAATAAACAGCTGTCATGCGGTGCAATTACAAAATCTACCAACTTGTCCATTAACAAGGTATCAGCTGTCTGTCTGTCTACTGCCATTAGGCGGTTTTTTGATAGAAGACGGAATTTATTAGGGTAGAGAGAGAAAACAAAAGAAGGGGAGGACAATAAATACTCCAAGATAGTGAAAGCAAAAAAGTACAATACCCTTAGGTGCTTTTATATTCTAAAGCTTTTCCCATTTGCTTAAATTTTCTAGTCAAAACCTTTGTTCGCATGTTTTACTAGTGTATATTGCACCTTTGGAGATTGAGGGCATAATTTTGCGGAATCTGGGAAAAGTTTGATGTTATCTTATTTTTATTCATGGTCTAATCAGCTGATATTCATGTAAATATTGTATAGTTCCTTTTTTTGTTCTTCAATATTCTTTTACAATCCTTACTTTGTTTTATGCAAATTCTATTTGGTGGTTTTGGGGAGAGTGATCTTGATTTTTTGAGTTTTGAATTGACATCGATTTTAAAATGCTTATTTTTGGTACAGAGAAGCTTTTCTTTGTTGAAAATACTTTCCACCATCCTAGTGAGTGGACTTGCTCTAGTTACCATCAGCGTTCTGGGTCAACTTTGTTTGCCATATCTGCACAATGGAAGGAAGTACCAAAGAGAATATTATTCACTTCCATCATCTGATACTGAATCTATACACCAACAGTCTATGAAATCTATAAAGGTATGAATCTAGATATTATTTTGCATTTGGAATTCTGGATAAACATATCAATTTGAAATGAACAGATTTGATAAATATAATAAAGTGGCTATTGAGAAACCAAGGAAAAATAGGTAAGAGAAACATTTTACTGAGATGTTTTGCAACTGGAATTCCCATTGTCGTGGATTTTGCAATAACTCTATTTATCGTGGTATTTCAATCCATCCAATATAAGCCTCTCAAATAAGCTCATCCTTCTTACGCTATAGTTCTATGGATAAGGCAATGGAATATATGTGTTCGATATGCCCTTGGCCATACTATTGATAAACAGATAATTTGACACACATAACACACACACATATATTATAAAGGTACTTATTTCTTTCATGTTTTGCTTTATCTTCTTAGATCTGATGCGCTTTAATGTTCTAGTTTGAAGCTTTTGCCATTTCAATCATATCAAAAATCAAAGACACTCTTGGTTGGCCTGGGAAAATTGTGAAGCAAAGTGGTGGTGCATGGACTGGGGAACTCCCAAAATATCTCAGGAGGATAGTTGAAGCTGATAATTGTGGTGTAGATTTTTCATCTATTACTGATTCATCAGAGAAAAGTGATGAAGAAATTAAAGCATCTGCACAAGATATTGCAAGTTATCAGGTATATTTGTTAAGACTGATTTATTCTTGCTTATTGAACTTGCTTTATTTCTCTTTCAGTAACAAGGAATAATAAAACAATGTGCCAGAGAAAGAGAATAAAGAAGTATCAAGTTAAAAGAGAACCAAAGTTATCTTTATATGTGTATGCACTTGGATGCAGGCACATTATGGATGAAACATGAAACATTCTCAGTATTGGTAGCCACAGCAGTAGTTGGTTGACCCTAAACTATTTGACTATTTTGTGTGCATGCTCCATAGACTAATACTCGTGATGAACACACATCCTCTCACCATAGTTGTCACGGTGCTACGGCGAGTCATGGCGGTAGCCGACTGCCTAAGCGACAAGGCGACCGCCATGACGTCCGTATGGCTACAAGTCATTTACAATGTGCAATTTATATATTATTTATTTTACTTAACAAGTATATTGACAATACAATTTAATATACATTAAAATTCAAAACATAACACTATGGAATAACATTAAAGGCATAATTATGTAAATACTTAACAATAACAATCCAAAAACAAAACACTTGATATTAAAAATTAGTAAAAGAAATGAAACAAACACCATATAGAAAATAAAGTTGTAACCAACCATCACAAATATGTAGTCTGATAAAGATGTGTCGAATCCGATTACTAATAATTTTTTTAGGGTTTTATTTTCTTTTTCCCTGGTTTTTAATCAATGGTTCATGGGTTAATGGATTAGAACTGTAAAATACTTTGATTGAGCCAGAGCTGCTAAGGCGTGCATCGCGTCTCAAGGCGTCTCAAGGCGCACGCCTTAGCAGCTCTACCTCAAGGCGCCCATCGCCGTATCATTTTTTCATCGCCTGGACGCCTAGGCGACGCCTTAACAACTATGCCCCTGACATTTGAATATCGTTTTTACATTTGGTGAGTCAAGAGTCAATCCTTGGGACCTTAGAAGAGGTATTGATCTTATGTGCATTCAAAGTTGGGTTGCTAGTAACTATAGTATTAGAGTATAGTATCTATTTTATTTCATTATTGTCGAGCCTCTCTAGCTTCAGTTATAAACTCTCATGCCTTGTTATTTTGGATTGTTTAACTTGTTCAAACACATTATGATACCCTTTTGCAATTCTCTAAGAGATCTGTTATTTGTTTTCCTATATTTTCATTGTTCAGTTGTGTAGGATATATGGTTTCGTTTCAAAACCAATTTATCACGTCCAAGTTGTATTTGATTGAAATAAGATTCCTACGTTAGTTTTGAATGGGCATCACAAGAACCCCTCAAGGGACTACAATACTTACTATCCACGTCCAATGTTGTGGGGTTTACATAGAATCCAGCTTTTGAGACACTAAGTTTAGCCATGTAGAAAGCCAGCCCCAAATTGTTTTGTAAAGACTACAGACATTTCTAATCAGGCAATCAAATGTACTTAAAACACGGTCATGTATGTGATTATATGGTTTTATTCTTGTTTTGACCTTTTTCTTTGCCGTGCTAAACACTTTCATTGGAAGCTGTCTTGCATGCATCTTCTAGCATTCAAAATTTATTGATAGACATTCTTCCTTGAGCAACAAGCCTCAAGGGACTAGAGCTACCTATGTGAATAAAAGTATATATGTTGAATTGTTAATTACATTCATCATTTTGCTTTTGTGTCTTCTCTTTAGGCATTCATCTCAAATGATAAATGTACATTTCTAAAATCCATGGTCAGAATTGGGAGCAAATTGAATGCTAAATTCACAAAGTTCAGTTTGTCTATAAGAAAATTGTGTTGTGCCAATAGGGGTTGGGTCTGAGGGGCCTGGGGTTCATCATGGGGAATAAACTCTATGATTGTATATCTATCTATCTATTATCTATACATACATACATATAACATGTTAATATATATATATAGCTTGCATGCATACCCATGCACACTCCATCATTGATCTTGAATGGTTAGAGTTCCGATGTATCTTATAGCACTCAGACAACCATGTGAATCACCAATATTCAGTTCTTGGACTTGAAAACTTTCTAAAAGTAGTTAGACAAGATTACATCTTTTCATTTGTTGTATACCGTTGTGAGAGCATTCGGTTTTTGTATCTTTTAGTCGTATTTTGTTTATATATTGATTTGATCTTCCATTGACATGGGCTTCCAAAATTTTGTTGGTATCATTTTAACCCTATGTTTCTTTCATATGAATTGATCTTCCATTGATGTGAGCTTGCAAGTTTTTAATGGTTAAAAATTTAAAAATTTCTCTAGATCTCGAAACTATTTTGGTTCAAATATATTATATGCTTATATGATCATTACATTTGGTTCTCAATCATGCTTCTAATAATAGCCTCGCCTCACTAATACCGTAATACGCTTCCCCCCGTTCTTGTAAATTTCAGGTGGTTTTGTCAGCTGAAGGGAAGATTGTTGGGATCCAACCTACAAGTCGTGTGGCTGTTAATCAGTGGGCGGCCAACCCATTAGCAAAGGAGCTATATGGTGGGAGGAAACTTTCCCCTGGTAAACAATAATTTAACCCATTACTCATTTCGTGTTATCATGTGGCATGACTGGGTTTCAGGACTGACTCTGAGCATTCTTTCAAGCAGGTTTTATAGAACCCGGACTCAAAATCAGCTGTACCAGTGAGTTAGTTATATTAGAGTTGTTAATGTCGGTGAATCCCGACTCCCGTTTTGCATTAGCTAGACCAGCTAAGTTATAATTGCATGGATTATTGGGTTACATGCAGTTTCTGGAAGCCATTTTGATTTCGATTTCCCTTACATAGTGTTCCCTCTACATCTTTCTGGGTTGTAACAGGTGGAATCAATGGTTATATAGTGAAATTTTTTGTAAAACTTTTTCCCCTTCATTTTTTTTTCAAGTGTTCAACTTCATTAGGTGGTACAACCCATACTTTACCATGGCAGCAGGACATGCGTTATTGCAAATATGATGTGCGAAAAGGAAAAGGAAAAGGAAAAGGAAAAAGAAAAACAGTTTCGTACTTTAAGCTTTTCTTTCATCTCAATCAAACAATAGTGATAGATTTACTTTTATGGTATTTTTTGAATTTTAAAATATATAAAAAAAGTAAATTGAGAACAATTTTTTTTAAAAAGGATAAATATTTAATTATCTATTTTCTTGAATTATTAAAAAGGTCCCATTTGATTTTTTTCATCGATCAATTTATAAAATTTAAAATTGATTTAAATTTATTTGAATTTGATTAATGTCGTACAACTTAATATTATAAATTACTTAAAAATTATGTTGTATAAAATTATTATTGCAAAATAAAAAATTTAAATTTTGCAAATTAATTAAATAAATTTTTGGTAAGTCTACTCAATAAAATTATTATGATTATGTAAAGTGATTTCAGTGTATTTTACTCATGCACAAAACAACCAAATTCGTAATGCGGGGCTATTCTTTTGGATGGACTTGCTTGATTCAAGTATTCAACCACCATTCCACTACATTCTAATTTTTTTTATTTGATATGACGACAATTAATATGGGACTTTTATTATGAATGACTAATGACTAAACACAATAATAAATGACATCAGCAATTTTGATAGACATACAAAATTCAAACCATTTCTTTTTGTTGGGTACATAAAATTCATTTCATATATATATATATATATATATATATATATATATATATATATAAAGCCTCAATTGGACTCACTCACATCACATATAGGGAGGGACATGCATCACTTTTGAACACATTTCTCAATCTTCCCAGAATTGAAAGCCTTCCCAAGTTTCCATGACCAAGGTATGAAATCTCTTACATTTGTTATTTGGTTTTCCATTTCAAGCAATATATATATATATATACACACACACACACACACACACGGATTATATCTGAGAATTCTTTTCCATTGATCACTTTTAATTTCTTTCATCACCCTTTTTCTCCATTTGGATAAAAATCCCATTTTTTCCCTTATCGATCTAATAGGGAAAACATTACATTGACATCTGCCTAATCCTTAATTTGTTCTTCATTTAAGTTATTGCTCACATTATCACATCGTTGCATGTTTTCCAATTTCTTTGTACACAGGATACTCTACTCAATATCAAATATATAAAACTTGAGTATATATTTCTGAATTAAACGGAGGAATCATAATGGTGTCATCCAATAAAGTAAAGTGACATGCATAATCAATAATGAATTCACTCATTGGATTTCTTCCTAGAAAAAGGATATTTGATTAGGTTTGAAATTAAATTAAATATCATTGGATTTCTTCACCATGCAGTTAACTAGTTAAACATAAATAATCTTAATTTTAGAAATTAAATGTTGTGGGTTTGAATTATTGCAGGTTTTTCCCCAGAGGGTATAAGAAAAGTGCACAGGAGGGACCTCTGGTGCTTCATATAAAACCCCTGACTTGGTTATTTCATCTTAATTCATCACAGCATTATACATAATAAAATGGGTGACCAAACTTTTCACATAGCTATGTATCCATGGTTTGCCATGGGCCATCTTACTTCTTTTCTTCATCTTTCCAACAAGCTTGCGGAAAGAGGCCATAAAATCACCATTTTCATACCCTCCAAAACACTACACAAGTTGGAGCAATTCAATATTCACCAAGACCTCATCACTCTTATCCCAATAATTGTCCCACATGTGGAAGGCCTACCTCTTGGTGCCGAAACAACCGCAGATGTTTCTTATCCATTGCAGTCTTCTCTCATGACTGCAATGGATAAAACACAACCCACCATTGAATCTTCTCTTCAAGAACTCAAACCCCATTTCATCTTCTTTGATTTTGCACATTGGGTACCATCCCTGGCACGCCCTTTGGGTATTAAGTCCATTCATTATTGCACCATAAGCTCTGCAGCCACTGGATACTTGATAAGGGACGGAGATAAATACCAGAACAAGAAGTTGACAGAAGCTGATTTGATGGAACCTCCTCATGGATTTCCTCCTTCATCAATGATCAAGATTTACACACATGAAGCTCGCCACCTAGTTGGTGCAAGTGCAAAAGAATATGGTAAAGACATATCATTCTCAGAGCGCCTTTTTATCGCCTTTAGTGACTGTGATGCCATTGCTTTCAAAACATGTCGAGAGATGGAAGGTTTATACTGTGATTATCTTGAGAATCATTTCAAAAGGCCTATTCTACTGGCAGGGCCAGTTGTGCCAGAGCCACCAACTACAACACTAGAAGAACAATGGGCAAAATGGCTTGATGGATTCAAACCAAATACAGTGATTTATTGTGCATTTGGAAGTGAATGTATGCTTAAAAAAGATCAGTTTCAAGAACTAGTATTAGGATTGGAGCTTACTGGTTTGCCCTTTTTGGCTGCCTTAAAACCACCAATGGGAGCAGACAACATTGAATCAGCATTATGGGAAGGCTTTAAAGAGAGAAATCAGGGAAAAGGTGTAGTTCATGGAGGATGGATTCAGCAACAACTGATTTTGGGACATCCTTCTGTGGGGTGCTTTGTTACTCACTGTGGTTTCGGGTCCTTATCCGAGAGTTTGGTGAATGAATGCCAATTGGTTCTACTACCACACGTGGGTGATCAAATTATCAATGCAAGATTAATGGGCAGAGATTTGAAAGTAGGAGTGGAGGTCAAGAAAGGCGAAGATGGTGCCTTTACAAAAGATACTATCTGCAAGGCAATACTATCAGTGATGGAGGTTGATAGCAAGGTTGGGAAGGAAGTAAGAGAAAACCATGCTAAATTTAGGGAGCTTCTATCAAGAAAGGGGCTTGAGAATTCTTACATTGATGAGTTTATCCAGAAGCTGCATGGCCTCCTGCAATGATCTTATTTAATGTGTAGGTTGCCTATCAAGGGTTCTTTAGTTTTACATTCGAGTTTTGATAAGATTTTTCTTCAGTAGGAATAAATAAATGGTTTTGTTATTCATTCATCAGTAAATTACATATAAACAATAACTAAATAATGTCATTCGATAATAAATGATATAAGTAGTTAACTGTCGTTTAAAACCATATTAAGGGGAGCACAATAATGTCCCAACGATCCGCACGCACGCATAGTTCAGTGCTTAAACCCATAACCCATAATAATCTTAAAATGGTTAATATGACAGCCTACCCATGGGGTGGACATTTCCACCCTTTGATCAGACCACCTACCTCCTGCAGTAGTAGACATTAAGAAAATTTTCAAATTGTCCGCAACATGTATCAAATATGCTCGAGGAATCATAATGTATATCCCCTAGATATACTAGTTTAGCTAGTGCCTAGCCTTGTCAACCCGGAAAGACGGTAACAGACCATCCCCACTAGAAGAGTTCAAGTTTAGCTAGTGCCTAGCCTTGTCAACCCGGAAAGACGGTAACAGACCATCCCCACTAGAAGAGTTCAACGTCCTTGTCGGAGGGTGTTCCTAATACTCAACAATTTGCATCCACTTCAGTTTCACCTTTCCAATGAACTAAATAATCTGTCATTCGATTCTTTTTACTATGACCTTTCAGTCTGATGAGCTAGAATCTTGTCAATATCTATATCAAACTATTTCCTTATCATCGGCGGAGTTCTCTCAGCTTACTTCCGACTTGCATCAAGCAACTTTAATTTGTTGGAACGGTTTCAAATAGCTTACATTAAATGTTGAATGAACTTTAAAGCAATCTGAAAGCTTTAACCTGTAAATCTTTCAAATTTCAACTCTTTGTTGTCAATTGGAGTCTAGGAAATGCGTTTAGAAACTTAAATATGTATCTCATACAAATTGCAATGGGAAAAAGGGAGATTAAATGGATTGTTCACTTTTAAGCATTTACTAACTGAACTTTAAAATTTTAATTTTAACCAATCAAAAAATGGACATCACATGCGGAAATATTAAAAAATGTTGCGAAAATACCAATTATATATTTAAATTGATATTTTCGCACGTGAGACCTATTTTTAACTAAGTATTAATATTAAATTGATTAAAAAGTGAGCCCCGTATATAAAAATATCAAAAAATACTGAAGAGTATCGCTTCCCTATTGAACATCATCATTCTAATTCTATGATCAAGAAAATAGATTAACACTATTTTAAAATAACGATATTATGGTTTTAAGTTAGTTTGAAAAATATTGAACAACTTACCAATATATTTAACATTAGCATTAACTTGCTTATTACTAGTATTAAATGTTTAAATCCAATTAGTCCAAAATTTTAATTTTATAAATAAAAAGTAATTCATACTTACTTTTTTACTAAATAAAATATAATATAATTATTACAATCTATCTATCTATCTAATAAAATACAAATGATTTTGAATTTATAAACTAAATAAATCATATAATAAAATTTGAGATAAATATATATATATATTGTGGAAGTCACGGAACACAGTTATATATATACGCCTACGAATTATGCCTTGAATGTGAGCAAATTGTATTATGTCGATTGTCCAACAGTACTTTGACTATCGTACCTGGAGCTAAATTAAGTTTTTAATAAAATCTATTTATTTAAATATATTATTTTAAATAAACGCCGTCGACGATTAGGGTTCCTGTTTTCTTTTTGGAATCGATATCAGTTATTAGTAGACTTCTTCATTCATTTATTTATCAGAAGGAAGCAATTGAAACTGGAAGAAACATTGCTTCTTTCTGAACTTGGATTCTTCTTCTCATAATTTTTTTCAGGCGAAGAGGAAATCCAATTCTCTCAGATGGGAAGAGGAAAGTTCAAGGGCAAGCCAACTGGTCGACGCCAGTTCTCTACTCCCGAAGAGATGAGTATGCATCTCTCCATATACTTACATTTTGTTGATTTGTAGAAAAATTAGATCTGGATTGGTAAAATTTGGCCCTGGAAATTAGTGGGAGGGAGTTATTTATTTATACATTAAATTTTGGGTTATGGAGAATTTTATTAATCATTAGAATCATTCTTTGTACTCGATTTTTATGATGCTATGATATTTTGAACTACTTTCTTCGAATTATAGAATTAGTTTGAAATTTTGCTTGAACTTGTTCTTATTGAATTTTTTAACCTTAAAGTTCATGATTTTTTTGTTAGGCATATAAAGGTTTTCTTTTAGGGTACACTTTAATCATTTTTTTGAACTTGTTTGAAAAAAAAAACTCTAAAGTTCATGACATTTTAGCTATTATGCATATAAAAGTTTTCTTAAGGTATACTTTGATCTTTTTTTTCTTTTGTTTTTTTTTTTCAAAAATAAATTTATTTTGAAATTTAATATTGAAGAGAATACACTAATAATAATTATAATTATGTCTCAAGAAGCAAGTGTGTATAGACAAAAAAGAACTAGAAGGTCAAATTACAGTGGATTACTGTGACTCTGTGAGCCTATTGTAAGAGGAGACCCACCTTGAATAGAATTTATTGCAAATTGGGTCTACTGAATTTATGGTGTTCTTTAAACACCAAGTTATTAGACGCATCTTTAAATTATATGGGAACCATATTTAACTAATTTATCTTATTTGGGATTAAACAACATACTCTTGTGAATATCTGTTTGCAGGGTTGCATAAGCAGACCATGATAAGAAACTATAGAAGAGAGATTAAATATTTGTGAGTTCCGGAAGTAATGTGAAAGATGTGCCAATATGAAAAATGTATGGAAAAGTAAAACTAATTCCAAATGAATATGACCCACCATGGAATACAATCTTGTTTCATTTTTTTTAATTTAAAAATAAATCATGATTTACTCGATAATTCAAATCTATTCACATTTGCCTTTTGTGGTTTCCTACCTGAGTAAGTGAAAATTTTAGAGCACTTCTATTTTTTTAGATTATTTTTTTCAACTATATAGTATGTTAGTTCCTTACAAAATTTTCCTTTTATTCATATTGAAATTTTATTCATGTTTCAAGCCTTCCTTTTCAAGTAACGTTTTGAGAGCATGGTTAACAATTGACTGTTATATCTTGTTGACTAAATTTTTGTCTGTAACTTAAATATTGCAGTTGCTGGCACTTCCTCTCGTCCTCGCACGTTTAAACGGGTAATTTTACTGGCTTATATGTTTCAGATACTGCTGTTTGGGGAACTTTTGTAGGAGGATAAATTCGTTCAATTAACTTTTACCATTTGGCTCTCTAGAAAGAGTTGAAAGATGTTAGAATGATACATGTTATTAGGAACTCTTCTATGGTGCATACCTCATCCTCTATTTAAAGCCTGTTTGACGGAGCGATGCGGTAGAGTAACACCATTTCTAAATTAAATTTAGAAACATTTTATGTTTGGTTGCCATTCGAAAGTGCTTTTAGTAGTATAAATTTTGGGAAAAGTTAAAAGTTTATGCTTTTGGCAAGCACTGGCCTCTGCATTAAGTAAAAATTTGTCTTTCAATTGTTATAAAAATAAAAAGTCTACACTACACATTTTTGTATAATTTTGCCTTTTACTTGTTTAAAAGCACTTTTACATTTGTGTAAGAAAACACTATTTTAATTTTCTTATCGCAGCAATTTTATCAAAAGTTCTAGAAGTGTTTCATCTCACTGCACCTTTCAGTTATGTAATTATAACGATGATCTGTTTCTTAGTAAAATTCCTGACGTGCATTTTTTTCAGAATTGGAAATTAAACACATTTGTAAACATAGAAATCAAAGATTCTAATTTATTAACTACAAAGTCTAATCATGTCTCATTATTTACCGCGGCCCCCTCTCCCCCTTCTTTTCTCTCCTTTTTACCTTTTAATATTATGTCTTATTTATTCTATTTGATATTATCAGGAAGAAGCTGAAGTGGAAGAAGATGAAAGACTTGGAGAAGAATCTGAAGAGGAGTCGGAGGACTCTGAGGGAGAGGAAGTCAGTACTGCAGTCATTTTTCTTTATACAGAATATCTTTTCCTTTTTAATTGTGTTAAGGAATGGTTAAGTTGTTTTTGTTTTTATGGATTGGTTACACAGATTAAGGTTGATTTATTATTATTATTATTATTATTATTATTATTATTATTATTATTACTTTTAACAGAAGAAGAAAGGCACCCAAGGTATCATCGAGATCGAGAATCCTAATTTGGTTAAGCCAAAGAATTTGAAAGCTAGAGATATTGATGTGAGTTCATACTCTCTTTCTCTCTCAAGTAATTTAATTGTATGTTGTGTATGTGTGCATGCAGTATCTAACAATATATCTGTTGTACAGATCGAGAAAACATCTGAACTTTCAAGGCGTGAGAGGTTTGTAAAATTATTTTTTACTGTCTTCTACTGAACTAATTGATATCAAGCATACTTCCTCTCTTTTGTTCTTCCATTTTATCTTACCTTCTTTTTCTTTTCTTTTTTTTAAAAACTTTTCATGCTGTCGCCCTCTATCTCAGGCTAAAAAGAAAAATGAAAGAAAATATATCCAAATAACCGGATTCTCTTTTGCATTGACGGACTTTTGTATTTTTCCTCAACATTTCTCTCTTGTTCTCGCATTCTTCCTGTCTTTAGTTAGTCATCATTAATTGGATTTGCAAGAACTCCTTCCTCTTTCTAATGGAAAGAGGGTCCCACTCCTATTTACTTTTTCTTTGTTACATAACTTGTGTTTTTCCTTTAGTAAAGAAAAAGAAAGAGTCAAATTTCTCGATATTATCTCATCCTTGTTCATTCTTACATTTATTCAGCTTCATTAACTAAAAATTAAAATTAATGAGTTTCATCAATCTTATTTACTTAATTTGAACATATATAGGTGTATTACCTTGGGTCCCTTATTCTCACTCTATTACGCACGCTTCATAAATCACTTATTGGTAGGCTTGTTCAAGGAAACCCCGAAAACAAAGAAAATTGACCGGACCAAGCCAAACCGGTCATATTCAGTTCTATACAAAAGCCGGTTTGCTCACAGTTTTGAAAAAATTGAAAACCGAGCAACTTCGGTCGGTGGTTGGTCTCGAGAAATAATGCCGGTTATTAAACCAAACGACCAACTATGCAACAACTAGTATTAAATATACATATTTATAAATTCTTGTGATATCAATCTGGCGAAAAGTAAAGTTCTTCTTTCCTTTGCTTTCCTTTCCTTTAGGTCTTTGTCTATCCTTCTACCTCAATGGTATACATTTCCTCTCTCTCTCTCTATATATGATCTGCAGATATAAAGATAAAGAGGAGAGAGAATTTAGTTGGTTTAAATATTTGCAAAGATAATATTTTTTTGAAGCATATGGATTTCCTTTGATTCTTCAATTTGTAATTATAATTGCTTTCCTTATTTTGATTCCTCAGTCTATAATTACTCTTGCTTGATCATCATAAACTTGTAGTTTTTTCTTTCCAGTTCACACAATGAATTGAAGACATTGATTTTGAGACCACTTTTGATTTGGAACTTTAATTCAATTCCTCCATAAACCGAAACCTGACCGACCTAGACAAACCGCCAACTGAAAACAATTAGCACCGAGAGAATCGGTCGGCGTCAGTGGTAGTATATTTAGAACCGAACATGTCAGTTTCTGCCAAAAATCTCTTTAAAAACCGGCCGAAACTGACCGCGAACACCCCTACTTATTAGTAGGATATATGACCTTGAATCAGACCTATTGGTAGGGTTCCTGTTTGTTATTTTGAAGGAAAATATATATTAAATAATCACCTTCGAAGGGGGTAAACCCATTTCCAGGTTTTTTGTCAATTATTAATTGGTGCAAAGAAAGTTGGCTGCAGAATGAGTCATACAACAAAGAAACCTGATATTGAGATTTGAATGCCACTGGTGAGGATCATTGGGAAACTCTGAAAAGGAAAAATACATTAGAGAAAAGGAAAAAACATTATTTCTAGGGGTTGTCCAGAGAATTATTAGAGGAATAGTGGAAGACATAGATGATCGATATGGATAATTGGAAAGAGGCTTCTTTTGTTGACAACAATCAGGAATACAAATTCAAAGTATCCGTGAATTAGCTCTAAATTAGCTCTAAATATGCTGATGCCATGTGGTTGAGTCGAAGCTTATGTATAAGGTTGTAAAATGAACCAAACGGTTTGAGCTTGATTCGTACTCACTCGGCTTAAAATTCGAATCGAACTCGACTCGAAATATAAACAATTCAATTATGAACTCGACTTGAAATATAAATGATTGTAATTTGAAGATCGATAAATTATTCGAATCTTTTCATATTGTAATTTACTATTGATACTCGGATCATATTTGTTTGAAAAGTTTAAACTACTCGGACTCGGTAGCTAAACGAACCTCAATCAAACTTTATTGCATACTCAATAAATTTTATGAATCAAACTTGAGCAACTCAATACTCGTCTCGACTCAGTTCATTTACACCCTTACTTATGTATATAGTTCAAAAGATCTATAATGGTTAATGAGGCTATTACTCGTAAGTGAAGAAGAGAGGAAAAAAGAGTGAGGGCTTTGCCAGTTGCTTGCGTCTGTCTAGTTTGATAATTTGCTTCCTCATGCGTTCTAGAGAATAATTTGCTTGCTATGTTCAATAATGATACTCATGTTTTAAGTCTCGGCTTCCTTCTTGTCTTCAGCTCCAGGAATGACGTTTGAAGTTTCAAATCTAACGTAATTTTACCGAGTTCAAAAGCCAAAGTTTCATCCCATTTACTAATTATCAGGCTTTTAGATTGATGTAATAATCGCCTTGTTCTAAATCATATGTGATACTCAGATTTTTGAACTGTTTGTTCACAGAGAAGAGATAGAGAAGCAGAAAGCTCATGAAAGATATATGAAGTTGCAAGAACAAGGCAAAACAGAACAAGCGAAGAAAGATTTAGGTAAGGAATGTTATTATTGTTCTTTTTGGCTTCTAATTTACTTGTAACCGTACAGGTTATGTTAGGCATACTGCATTACTGTTATATATGTGCGCATTATATTTATAAAGTATGTATATAGGTAGTGTATGTATGTATATTTTTGACTACTTTCTGAGGTAGACCTTTTACTTTCTTCTCCAAGTGTGTCATTAGTGGAGTAAATTTGTTTGAGCAATTAGTTAAATAATTGTATTTGCTTCAGTATGTTGCCCACTCTCAACCATCTACATGAATGCCCTTTTTCTAGTCGGCTATTTGCTAGTCTTGTGGAAACACCTTTTGTTGAGTTTAGTGCCAACTCTTTCTTCATTTTGTTCTTCTCCCATGCCATGTATATTTTTGGGGTGTTCATGTAGTTGTACAAACTTGTCTACACCCCTTTTTTCATGTGCATTTCGTCTCGTCTCTCTAAAATACAGGGAGGCCGTTTTGTTTTTTTTACTATTTTTACTATTTTTTAACCATCACAGTGTTTACTATGTATTGGGTCTTGCAGAGCGTTTGGCCCTTATTCGTCAACAAAGGGCAGAGGCTGCTAAAAAGAGAGATGAAGAGAAAGCTGGTAAGTTACTGAGATTTCCACACCGATTTGTGTTCCTATATTTTTCCTGTACTTGTGATCAGGAACTAATTTCCGGAGATTTATTATGCTTTTCTCTCAGCCAAAGAACAGAAGAAGACTGAAGCTCGCAAATGATTATGATGGGTTGACAGTTTTCAAACAATTAGTCGTTACAGTACAAGTAATATGCGTTGTTTAGTGGTTCACAATCAACGATAATTTATGCTCTATTGGCAATTGAGACAATTCATATTGTTCTTATGTTTTATGATTTGACCATGATATTGTTTCTCTGAGAGAAATAGAACTCAAATACTTCATAGAAGTCTGCCTTTTTCTTTGTTTTCTTGCAGTAGATGTTGTTTGCCTTCCTAGCTTCCACATCTATGCTGAGAATTTTGTTATGTTTAGCTAAAAATTTCAGGTGGGGCTAGTTTGATGTTTTTATTATGAGTCCTGTTTGCGATAAATTAATGCCCTAATAGCAAAACAGATCTCAATATACATGATTGGGTTTCATTTATTACACATCTCTTATCATTAATATTTATGCACGTAATTGACAATCAAAAAGTTAATGTCAATTTAATGTTATTACTATTATATCCATGTTTACACACTTGCTAAATTAGATGTTTGCATGGGATTTGTTGGACCTATTGGTATGTTGAGTTTGGGTTGAAGCTTATGATTATTACTGCTCTTGGTTGGAAAACAGCCTTTCGACATTACTTTTATTTATTTATTTATTTTATTATTATTATTTAATTTTATATTATAATAATGAGTAGTGATTGTATTCTTCTTATTGTCCCTCTGTTACTTGCACACCCTTGAGAATTAAGCTGGAAAGCATGTGTTCAGGTTTCTCCATGAAATGTCAGGATTTCCCTCATACCCTCCTCAAGAGTTGGTTCTGTAATTTTCACTATTTTTTCAGTCTACCAGGTTTGTTGCATGCTAGCAGATCAGATTAATTTTAGAAAAATTCAATATAATAATTGTAAAGTATCTAAAAAAATACTAATAATTATGACAACATTTATTTTCCAAAACCTAACTGAAGAGAAAATTATAATAACATTTATTTTCAAAACCTAATATGAACCACTTCAATTTTAAATTAAAAATATTTTAAATTAACTTTAAAAAGACAAAACTAATGGGTATGTATTTTTAAATCAAACTCTTTATTACTCAATTGTAACCAACAAGATATATAACAATAAGATTATTTCTCATTATATAAAATAGTATTTGTGGCACATACTATGAGTGTTAAATAATAAATATATATTTGAATAAGAATTGTATAATACGGGAGAGATTTTAAGAATAAAAAATAGGAGAGAAAAGAAGTTAAAAGTGATACAACTTTAAGAAGATATTTATTTTCTCAGTTATCCTCTAATAAATTTTTTTTTACTCCTCTCCAGGTTGGCTATAAAAGAATATTTTCAAAAATTTTAAAACAGTGTTATTGTATGGGAGTTCACGCAACAACGTGATCAAGTAATTGAATGAATTGAATTGGGTTCTTAAAATTTATAAAATTTATCAAAAATAAGATTTTATTGAGGCTTGCTACTGAGTCGAGCTAGCACGATATCAATAGAAAATTACAATTGGAGTAAGTTCGAGTAATTTATCGAATTTTAAAATTTGCTCATATTTAAATAATTTATATTTTGAGTCGAGTTTGAATCGAACGTTTAATTGAGCGAGTACGAATCGAGTTCAAACTATTTGCTCATTTTACGGTCTTAAACGTGATGTTGTCTCTGACCTTTCGTGTCATCTATAAATTATTCGGATATTAAATCGGATATGTATTTATTTTTTTTCTTTGTTGGATAATATTATAACTTTAAATTCGAGTGAATTTATTTAATTTTTATTGATATATACTTTTTTATAAAAATATTAATTAAAAATTTAATTTATTATATATTTTTTTATAAATTATATAAAATTTAAATACCATCTCAAATTGCATATCTAACTTTAAAATTGAGGTTGTCAAAAAACTCAAAAAGTAAATTTATTGTCACAGTACAAACATATACAAATGCACCAAATGGTGATACGTAAGGCTGTAAGCGAATACAGTCGATTTGAGTATTGAGTTGTTTTAAATTTGGTTCACAAAATTTATCGAATATAAAATAAAGTTTGGACCACGAGGAACGAGAAAGTTTCGAGCAGTTTAACTTTTCAAACGAATATGATGAAAGATCAATAGAAAATTATAATTTGAGGAGTTCGAGTAAGACTCATTTATATTTTACAATATGAATACGAATCGAGCCCTTGCTCATTTTAAGGCCTTAGTGACAGGTGTTTACAGGCGCAGCAGTTGCAACTTGCAAGCAAGGACCAAGAGGAAGAGAAATGTGTGTTAGCAGCTGAGAATGAAGGGAATTTTACTTCATAACAAAACCATGGCTGGAAATCACGATAACACTAATTCTACCCAAAACAATTTACCTTCTTCTTCTTCAAGTTCTAGGGCCTTGGGCGAAAAGGGTAGCAGTACAAGCGGGTATTCGAGTGGCCAGAAGCCCCGTCACCTCAATCCCCCGGATCCCACGAACCCGGACCCTGCCACCCTCCGGGAACAATGAAAGTTTGCGATTAAGCAGTACAGCAAGTGGTATTCCCACGCCTGGGGTACTGCCATACTTGCTGGGGTTTCATTTTTTGCCCTTGGTTGGATCATTAAGGGATCCAATCCTCTGCCTTCGTTCAAGCAAAATCAAGATGAGCAACGCAATCCTCCTTCACCTGATCGTGGTGGGACTCACGAATCTCGCTGATTTTTAAATTCCGTTCTGGGTTAGCCCCGAAACTTTTATTTGTTCTTTCTCTGTCTTGCACAACTGTGAAATCAATTTAATGTTTTGTTCATGTAGTTTGATTGTATTGGTGCCATGATATTTTGGATGTAATTAATGAGTTGTGTTTTTTTATTGGTTTTGGGATGGGGATTTATAACATGTTCTTGAGAGTTGAGACGATTTCCCTTTAATGGGCATTGTTTTGTCTGTTGATGCTGATTTTTTTCATGGTTTAGTTATGTTTATGTTAGTTTGCTGTATTAGCTACAATTCAGCTTATTTGTGTTATATTGATATTTTATTTCTTCGTAGAAAGTTATAGCCTTGTCTAGCTACTGGTATTAGTTTGAACTTTTAACCTTATCTGTGTTTTTTTCTCTGATGTCAAATTGAAACTTTTCTTGCTCTGAGCAACTGTTTAGCTTTACACATTTCACCAATTGTACTGTCTCCTAATTGTTAACATCTTAACTTGAACTTCTGCAAGAACTATACAATCTTGTTTAGTTTAAGCCTGCCTGTTTAGGTTAAAGACTGCTTTCCTAGTTACTCGCATACCAAACAAAGCCTTCTGGTGGTTTGTTTGGTTCTGATCAAGATGGCTGGAACATTCACAATAAGAGATTTAAGCGAATTTGTTTATAGACTAAGAAGAAGTAGAAGGCTAAACAGAAGGAGAAGTAACCCTACGTGTGGGGAATGGAGCAAAGGTTGCTGCAAAGAAAACGAGATGGAACGTAAAACGCATCGTTCAATAGGGAGTGAGAGGGAGCATAAAATGCACTGAAAAAAATTGTTGAGTTAAAAAATATGTGGGAAGGTAAATTGAAAAATTCTTTTTGTTTAATGTTGGCCTTTGCTGAATTTGATGTGATGAATAGAGTTTTAGAGTTGATGTTATATATCTTTTATATAGTATTTGTTATATAGTCTTATCTAAGTATGGTAGCTTGACAGGTTGATGCACACACATACACTTTTTAGATCTTGAAGATACTATCGATGAATAGGTTGAATTTTTAGACTTGCATGTTCGTGGATTTTGCTAGGAGTTATTGGATAGGAATTCTTTGAGGCTGTATTGCAGATTCATATTGATATTACATGCTACTTTGGGGACTGTTTACATTTTAACCTTTGTGTGTAAATGGACTCTCATAGTCTCATTCAATTGCTCGTTAAAAATTTCATATCAAATATTGATGGCCTTTAAGGAATACTAGTCCAGCATGGTGATATTTATTCATGGGATTTAAGTTATGGTGTGAATGTTTGTGATGAATAGCTGGGGGCCTGCAGGTTTTCTATGATTACAAAACCATTTCAGATATTAGAGAAGCACATGTTACAATATAAACTAATTTTTGATAATTCCAAAATTTATACTAAAATTTGTTGAATCTTATAATTTTGCTGTGTCAAATGGAGTTGAGCCAGTTCCGTATGACTTACCTCTTTGGTTTTCTCTTTGATTTGAGTTCTTTCAGGAATACTCCCTCCGTCCCTTAATATAAGTCATTTTAGTGAAGTGTTTTTGTCTCTTAATATATGTTGTTTGAGAATTTCAAGCAATCATTAATTGTTTAGTTTTCAATATTACCCAAAATATTAAATGCAACTTTTGTTCTCTCACTATGTTTTGCCCCAATAAATAACATTTTTTTTTTCCAATACAAAGACAATATAGACAATTGATATTATATTTAATACTATACAATCATTTTCTTAATACTTGTGCACAACTCTAAAACAACTTATATTAAGGGACGGAGGGAGTATCTTCTTGGAAGTTGAGACTTCCAGTTGCAAATAATTTTGCACCTTTTTGTAGTAACTTGTTGAAATGAGAAATCTCCTCCATTTCGCTAGTATTTTTAAGTGGGTGTAAGTTTCTCTTGGCTTTCTTGCCTGAATGAAAGCATTATACACCATTTATATGTTGAACTAGATTTTCTACTTGAAACCTTGAATTCACAGTCCAAATGTTGTCAACTACTTAATATTGAACAACTTTTACCACTTCAGATTGGCCTTTTTCCATCCTTTTGTCCACTAATATGGAGTCTACTAGCTACTCCTTCTGTTCCAAAAAATGTTTTTTACTTTTTAAAGTCATTTTGAAATATTTTCAAATTAAAACTTGATATGAATTCATGTAATTTTAGTCAGAATATTGTAAACTATTTAACTGGTACTACTGATTACAAGATTTATTGGTTTCAAAATTTAATTGAATCAGATCGACGCTGAATTTAAAATGTCTCAAATTGACTTTAAAAAGTCTAAATTGCTGAAGGAGGGATTTTTATATATAGACCAGACACTTGACACATTATTAGCTTAAACCGTTACCTTCATTACACATGCAGTACTAGTTCATTCACTAAAATGTTCACGTAGCATTTCCTCTGTCCCCTAAAATAGACTAGAGACTGTACTCCTATCATGGTTTTGTTATTGTAGCTGTTTTACGGTGTAGTCTGGAGGTATTAGCTTAGATTTTACTACAGTATTTCTTATTTTTACAGAATTTGCCAATTCAGTTTTTCTAGTTCATCCTAACTGTGGTGCTTATGTTTTCCACTTCCCAATTGCAGCTACCACTGCCTGGAGGAAGAGAGGAAAAGAAGCCACATGAAGGATTCTGTCAGTTCAAGTTTCCACGTGGCGTAGAAGGGAGTAGCAGATGTGATCCTCAATGTTACATCTTTGCTACTTCTTGTAGATATTGAGAATGAGGGTTTTAAATACTGATGCTCTATTTTGTTCACGCAATACATGTTTACTTTTGAGATGTATTGCAATCGTAGTTCAATATCCTTGTTTGTATAAATTTTCTGCCCTCTGCGGAACTTGATGTTTATAAGACAACATATTTCCCTTTCGAGCTTGGAATTCTTTCTTATGCTTTGGTTTGCGACTGGATAAGAATACTGGTATCAACTGTAGCCAGTTCATATTCTGTTGGTCTTCTCTATAAATTCAAGAACCACAGTTCTGGCAGATTAAGCTCAATTTCATTTTACATCTGATGATCATGCTTGATGCCATTTCGGGGTTTGCTAGATTGAGAGATTCTTTTTGTTCATGGAGACTGGGGATTTAAGACTCGAAAGCTTGAAGCTACGAAATGACAGAATGGTACTTGATTTTAATTGCAAGTCAGAACATCATCTCCCAAACCAACAAATAGGTGGTATCAGTAATTCAGTACTAGACTACATGGAAACACAAGTGCACAAATACCAGAGGGAAGAACAAATGTACTAGCCAGAGTCCGATACAAGGTGTGTATGCCAGATGGGTTATATACAACATTTCACTGAATTGAAAATTTGAAACTCTAGTAATAAGTCAAGATTATGACAATCGCCAGGATTCCAAACATTCCGCAATATATGATCAAAAAAAAAGTCAACTTAATATATTATCCAATTACGTAATGCAAGTAATATTAGACTAGCAGTAAAGCACAACAGCCCAAAATTGCAAAATATTCATTCTTTATATTTATAATACTAACTAACAACTGAATGAAACACAAATGCCAAAATCATATTTTCTAAGAGTACATCAGTAAAGGAGACGAGTGGGAACAACAACTATACTCCTAGTATTCAAAGCACGTATCTAACAGAGATAATTTTGCAGACCAAGCATCCTCGTGACTTGTAAATGAACCCTCCTTTCTTTCAAGTTTCAAGTATGAACAAGGACATGTGATGAAATTCTTCAGACATGGAAACTTTTTATGTAGAGCAACATCCGCCTTTCGTTACTGCGGATACATCATCCCTGCCTCCAACATTGATAGTCTGTCCCTTGGGCAAGACGGTTGGGTCATCTCCTATGTCAAGAGCCTTCCTACTTACTACACGATAGATTTGTGTCAGCACTTCTGTAAAGGCATTCTCAACATTCAAAGACTCGAGAGCAGATGTTTCCATGAAAAAGTTATTCTCCCGTTGGGCAAAGGCCTTTGCATCATCTGTAGGGACAGCTCGCAAGTGACGCAAGTCTGCTTTGTTCCCTACAAGCATGATCACAATGTTGGAGTCTGTATGATCCCTAAGCTCCTTGAGCCATCTTTCAACGTTTTCAAATGTTACATGCCGGGTAACATCATAGACTAGTAAAGCACCAACAGCTCCTCGATAGTAAGCACTTGTGATCGCACGATACCTTATGACAAAGAAAACGCAAATCAGATAAAATATAGCAAGCCAACCGCTTGAACAACAGAAACTAAAAAGCAAACTGATTCTACACTATGTCAGTTTATGAAAAGTATGCCAAGGGTGACTCCACAGCTATATCTTATACCCACGCTACATGAATGAAAATTTTCATCACAATTAAACGCCAAGGGTGACTCCACAGCTATAATGATGAAAAGTATGCCAAGGGTGACTCCACAGCTATAATGATGGGAAGCACCATCTAGACATATTTTGCCAACAAAAGTTGGTCTTGATAGCATATTGTTAGTCACAGTTAAACGCGTGTGCATTAGCTGTTATGTATTATTGCATTTACTTACAGATACATTCAGATTCACCATGAAAACTGTCCAAAGCCCAAAGGGATATACTAACTCAATACTTACATACAAAAAAAAATGAAGACAAATCAAGAAATTGACTGATCACAATATTACAATTCAGAAGTCCTGGGAAGCATTATGACATTGCCAACACAATATCCTATTGAAAGCAACAAAGTAAACAACTTTCCCCAACAAAACAGATGCAATCAATTCAGCCAGGAGAAAAATGGTAATATACTCATCAGTTGGTTGGCCATAAAAAAAAATGCACACAATGCTAGAGAAATGAAGTTTCAAAATCTCACAATTTCTATTCAAGTGCAACACATGCTCTTCAATCACATTTCGATTTTTTGCCAAAACAAAACAATGCCCGATTTCACAATTCAATCCATTACCATTAAAAGCAGCAATCCATAACAATTCGATAGATCAAAAGAAGCACGCGATCATTTATATATATACCTTTCTTGGCCAGCAGTGTCCCAAATCTGAGCCTTGACGACCTTATCGTCGACGTGAATGCTGCGAGTGGCGAATTCGACGCCGATTGTCGACTTTGATTCCAGACTAAATTCGTTACGCGTGAATCTAGATAAAAGATTTGATTTTCCAACGCCGGAATCTCCGATCAACACCACCTTGTACAGGAAATCGTAATCCTCATCTGCTCTATAAGCTCCCATTTTCTTTTCTTATATTTCCCCCTGTTATTCTAAGAGTACAATTCTGTTTCTGATCCTAAATTATATTACAGAGAGAGAAAATTATTGTGCAAATTATACGTTTGGAATTTGGACGAAGAAGATCAAAATGGCAATTTTGATCTCACAAAAAATGAATTTGATTTTCAAAACGTGAGATTTACTTTTGTTCAATCTCCCCCATATTTAGGAGAGAGAAAAACAGGATTAGCTGGATAGAACGTTTCCTTCGTTGGCAATCAAATGAGGTCAAAGTCAATTGGTGGGAAAAAATTGAAATACTTTCGTTTGTTAATTACCTTAAAAATTTGGAACAATTACATATTATAGTACATTTATGAAAGTAATTACAAAAATCATACTCATAAAATAATTATAAAAATATGACATTTCATCATATATATTTACAATACTAATATAATTAGGAGTCATTAATTTAAGGGATAAATATTAATGGGCTGACATGACAAAATGTTGTTTTTTTTGAAACGCGTGATAACCGCTTATCATTTGTCTGGGACTCTACAGTTACCAAACCCTTATACATGCTGAAACCCTTGTTTCTCTCCTCTGTCGCGACTAAACTCGTAATCGAAGTTAAAAAAGCTTATTTCCGGTGATTGTTCTTCATCTTTGTTCGTGCGTTCTTCATCTCTATCATATTTGTTTAGTTGTTCGCCATATTCGTTTAGTTGTTCGTCATTGTCATTGTTACTCGTTATCACTGTCACACGAGTCTTCTTCCCATATGTATGTACCTGCCGATAATTTCATCTGCTCTCTCATGCCTCAATCCCAAGACACCTGTGTTCAATCCCTTCATGATTACAAAGGTCATGCCGATAATTTCATCTACTCTCTCATACCTCAATCCCGAGACACTTCAGTCCCTCTTTCTCTCCCTATATATGTATATGGCAGATATGTGTTTGTGAATTATACATACGAAGTGTTCATTATTGTGATGACTATGATTTTGGTATATAGGGGGGCTTTTGTTTAAAATGGATGACAACAACATGCAGTATGTAACCTCCACATCTTTCCTATTGGTAACTTATGCCAAGTACTTAACCACTTCACACAAGGTGGTCAATTGTGGGGGAGCCATTGTCACCCCCAAGAGGCTACGTAACCTTGCCAAACAACATGTACATACATATTTTTTATCCAGATCTGAGTAACTGTTTGGTTAATTCTGCATTATGTTTTGGTTACTGTTAGCTTGTGATTCGGATACCATTTTTGTTACCTTGATTTGGTATTTTGGTTATTTTTATATGTTGTTATGGTTACCATGTATTTGCTTAGTATACATGGTTGACTAAACTGGTTTTGGTGTACATGTTGTTTATGTATTGGTTACCATTAAAACATGTTTTGGTGTACATGTTGTTTATGTATTGGTTACCATTAAAACATGTTTTGGTTACTATCATATAAATATTTGGTTACTTTTTTTTGTTGTTCTGGTTACCATGTATTTGCTTAGTATATATGGGTGGACTAAAATGTTCTTGGTCTATATGTTATTTATGTATTGGTTACCATTAATATATATTTTGGTTACTAACATATAACTGTTTGGTTACTAAATGAGTATATTTTTTGTTACTGTTAGCTTATGGTTTGGATACCATTTTTTTTCCTCAATTGGGATTTTGGTTACTTTTATATGTTGTTTTGGTTACAATGTATTTGCTTAGTATACATTGGTTGACTAAACTGATTTTGGTATACATGTTGTTTATGTGTTGGTTACTTTTAAAACATGGTTTGGTTACTATCATATAACTGTTTGGTTACTTCTTTAGTATATTTTTTGGTATACATATTTTTGTTTTGGTGACCTTTAAATTATGTTTTGGTTAATATTATATATAACTATTTGTTTACTATATAAAATGGTATGTACTACATGTTGTTTATATTTTGGTTACTATTAGATTATATAATATAACTTTTTGGCTACTGTGTAATTGTTATATTATATTTTTGGTTAGTATGCTCTTATTTGTTGGTCACTACGTAGCTGTTTATGATATAAATATTGTTTATATATGGTTACTAATGACTATGTAAATCTGATTTTGTTTATTTGCAGTTATGAGATCTTTACTATGAGGAATGCAACAGAAAATTCACTGAAAAAGTTATATATTGGTGTGACATTGAACTAGAGATTTCTCTCCAGACGAGATGCGCCTCCACAGTTGGCTTTTTAACAACTTCAGAGAATTTTCACGAAGATTTGTACCAGATTTTGATTAGTTCGGTTGTCGTTGTTGTAAGACCCCGAAATTTTTTTTAAAATAAAAAGGAATTTCCTTTATTTATTATTTTGAAATAGTAAGGTGGATTTGATTAATGTGGTTAGTTATGGGTAAAATGCTAAATATTTTAAATAAGCAAGTGGTGATATAATATTATTCATTATTGTCGGAGAATATTGTTTGGTCGTGGAATATTCGTCTTTGTCGGGGAATATTAAATGACGACGGGCAAACCATGTGTGGGCCCCATAATGAAAGCGATTGGAGGAAAAAACGACAAAAATAAGTTGTTTAAAAATAACGGCAGTAGTTATTACCATTACATTGTTGGAATACCCGGTGGTTAAAACACGATGTCGCGTTATCGCACAAGAAGATTACCAGTATTGCACCAATTATTGATTCTTACGTAAGAAGGCACTACTCAATAATGGTTACACGATAATTCTTATTCGAAGATTTTATTTTATTGATTCAATAATTCTTTGCGTTGATATTTTATATTCTTTTGTTGTTTCAATAATTGTCATTACACATTATTTTTCATTATCGAACCAATAATTCATATTATCTGAATAATATTATTAGATAACATTATTGGCAATGTCTAGAAAGTTCATCTCAGGAGAGGTTTGGTCACCTAATTGCGGCGCCAAGTAAGGAGAAATTCTTATTGGAAAGCCCCTCTTTCCAGGGCGCACAGTTGTCAATATTGTGATTCGTAATATTATTTGTGAATAATTAATTATTGATTCATATGATGAAGAAAATATTGATTTTATGTGGATATAGATGGAGAAAATTTTATAGTGACAATTGTTGAAAATTAATATTTTATCTTTTACGATAAAATAATTCATTTAAATATATTATTTTAATAATATATTAACGATGATATTTTTACGATGAATGTGGGATATATGAGTATATGTGGAGGAGGAGTATTTTTGTTACAAAAATGTTTAAAACATGTTAAACATGTCTGGTGGACCCCATTTATCGAATTTGAAATTTGATTATATACGTAAAATCGCCCATTTGTGGATTTCGGTTAATTTACATTTGGAATTTGGAAAAACTTTCTTCTGTAAAGTTGTAGAGAATTGAATTTCCTATAAAAACTCGCGAGATTTGAATTTTCTGGCAAAAGGGCTATTTATTATGAATTATTGAAGTTCCAAAGCTCCGAAATAATTGATTTTTGGAAGTTTAAAATATTTAAAATATGAAAAACGTTTTTTTTTGTTATTAGTGGGTCTAGTATGTGGTTTGAATTCAGATTTTCAGAATTCAAAGAGTGGGCGTAAGAATTTATATATATATATTATTATTATATTAAATTTTTCGCTTTGGTGTTTCTAAGCAATTTCTATAAATAGGTGCTTAGGTTAGAATTGAAAATCACACCGTAACTCAAGTTTTCTCTCTATATTATCGAGCGTATTCTTGTGAGTATTTTGAGTATACTTTGAGTATTGCTATGATTGCAAGTTCAAGTCATAGCCTTTATATCCTGTTTCAACTAGAAAGATTGTCTTTCGAGGTAAGGGATGTTATTTTCTTCTCAAATGATATTATTTCTTCAATATCATTATGTTGAAATATTGGTTGGAACTTTTTATCAAATTTGAAACTTTTTTTGTACGCGGGAGTTACTTATTCATGAGTTCTTATTCACGAGTTCTTATTCATGAGTTACTATTCACGAAGTTCTTATTCACGAGTACTATTCACGAAGCGTGAAGATGTTTTTGTGAAATTTCTATCTTTTGGTGTCGGAATTACTATTCACGATAATGACTATTCACGTATCTCAACCTTTATTCACGAATACGACATTATTCAATAGAAAAATGAAATTTCTTCTTTTTGTCCAAAATATCTATTCTGGATACTAGCTTTGATTGTATCCATGTTTTGATCATTCTTGAATTTTACACCACTATGATTATTTTTGAGGTATTTTTGGACGTGGATAAAACAAAGTACGAATCCTTAATCCTTAATCCTTGTCATTTTGTTTCACTGGATTCGTTTCTTTAAAAAATATTTTTCATCATCCTCGGTCTTAAATGATGATATTGTTGAATATCTTTGGCCTGTAGTGCAAAGATGAATGATTTATGATGAATATCTTTGGCCTGTAGTGCAAAGATGAATGATTTCTGATGAATATCTTTGGCCCGTAGTGCAAAGATGAATGATTTCTGATGAATATCTTTGGCCCGTAGTGCAAAGATGAACAGGTGTTTAGATGAACATAACCAACTGGTGAATGTCCTGCTTCAGTAGTGCAAGGATGAATATTTGATCCCAGAATATATTGGATGATGTTACAGGGATAAAAATAGACGATGAACTTTAAAATTCATACATAGAAGATAGTAGTTTGCATTCTCTACTTAACTCTTCTAATGAATTATTATTTCCGCTGCGAATATTGATTTAAAACTTGTTGTCTATTGTATTCTATTATATTTTTCCCTGTTGAAGACTAACGATAATTTGTTGTATATTATCTTAGTCATAATATTCTTTACTGGGCTAGTCGAGCTCACCCTTTTCCTTTTGTTCCATTTTTTCTTCTCGGGAGGCGAGAATATAGCGAAATACTTAGCCTGGGGTATGGAATGAAAATTCTAGGGAGAGTTGTTTAGTAGTCCTCACCATTGTTGTAAAATAATGTATCAATAATTATGATGGGGATTTATTTGGGTATGTATATTGTCTAGAAGACAATAATTGTATTTAAACTCACAGTATATATGTTGTCGTATTTTGCACGACAAATGTATTAATAAAGTTGTAGTTATTTCTGTACCATGTATTTGACAACTCAGAATGGGGGATGTAGACCTATTTTGGGGGTGTCACAGTTGGTATCAGAGCTTAGGGATATGATCTCTGGCGGAGATCGAGGAATAGAGCTAGGAGGGGAGAGACGAGTAAATCCTTCGCTAGTGTGTCCTACCTAAGCTTATTTGTTGGTTGGTCATAATATAGGGGTATTATGTGATTTGTTAATTTGTTTAATTAACCCTTGTTTTATGATAGTTTTTAAGAATGGCTGCTGAGAACGTTAACAATGGAGTGAATGAGATCGTGGAGACACCTCTAATTTCCAACCAGGATAATGTGATGTCAGGCGAAGAAGGAATTAGAGATATCCATGTGGTGAGTGAAGAATTGATAGTTGCACCCGAGATAGTCGCAGAGGTCACATCTGAGAGTGAGGAAGAAGAGGTACCTGAGGAGAGTTTATTAGAGGTATTTTATGATCAAAATGTAGAATTGCAAAATCGTATTTATGAGTTAGAAGAGCAGGAGTGAAGAATTGCGGCAGTCGTGGAGCAAAAGGATGCAACGATTCAAGCTTGTGTTACCCGATATGTGATGCTTGAACAGAAGCACTCTTTGGCAGAGTATAAGATGATAAAGCTGGAATCTGAGCTGAAAGAAGAAATAATTGAACGAGTGAGAATGAGTGATGCATGGGTAAAAGCCGCACGACGCGTTGATATTATGGAAAGAGATGTCCAATCTAAAAAGAGAAGATTTAACGATGACGGAAGACGCTTCAAGAAAAGATCAAAGACCAAAGAACAAATTCTGGGGAAGAGAACAATCGCCCGTTAGATCTGCGAGATGCGCGAAATGAGGGACATATAAGGTCAAACTGTTCAAAGCCTTCTAAGGTATGTTTTAGTTGTGGAAAAACGGTCACATAGTTCGATTTTGTCCTATAAGCGAAATCAAGTCCATTGGGACGTTGGCACCAGAGAGGCGGATCTGAAAAGTCAAAGTCAACGATTCTTTGGAAGAAGCGTTTTCTTGACTTCTCGAAATGCGAGGAACCCGACGAAGTTAGCACGGGTTAGTTAATTATAAATTCTTCTTGAAGCTTATACCTTACTAGATACCGGTTCTACCCATTCTTTTATCTCTCTTGCTTTGCGCTTCAACGTTTGAACTTGACTCTACGGAGAAATTAGACTTTGACCTATATGTGGAGACTCAGTTAAGAGAAACTTTTATTACATCCGTTGTTTAGAAATCTTGCTTGATTGGGTTGGCACTATCACATTACCGTTAACCTTATTTCTATAGAGATATTTGCTTTTGATGTGATTTTAAGGTTAACTACTCATTATGCCGATATTGATTGCTTTCTTACAAGGTTGTTAGTTTTCATATTCCTAAGCAACTCCGTTATTCAATTCAAGCAATCAAACCATTGTAGTCAAACATTTTCATATCAAGCCATAAAGTCATTCGTTTATTATGGATGTCAAGTTTTCTTAGACCATGTTATGGATTTGAATAAAGACACGTCAGATTTGAATAATATTCTGTTGTTATTGATTTTTCCCGGACGTATTTCTCAAGAATTTCTTCGCCTACTCCCGAGGCGTGATATTGAATTTGTATCGACTTTAAATCCGGTACAAAACCCATTTCTAAAATCTCATATCGAATTGCTCCTATTGAACTTCAGGAGTTAAAAACCCAACTATAGAAGTTGATACCCGAGCCTCGATCTGGTGACTTCCTTTGTGGAATGCACCGAAACCAGACTCTCCGTAGGGGACACCATATTCGTGCGATAGTAAACTGATAGGTGTCATTGTAACGTGCTATCCAAGATTGGGATGTGAGTCATAGTTGAGAACAACCTAAGTCGGTAATCAAAATATGTAGCTTTCTAGGCTTAGTTGGTTATTATCGGAGATTCGTGGAAGGATATTCTCGAATCGCTATTCCATTAACGCAGCTGACTCGTAGAGATACAAAATTCGAATGGAGCAACGAATGTGGGAAGAGCTTCGAAGAACTCAAGAGGAGACTCATTTCAGCACATGTTCTGACCATATCATCCTGGAAAAGCGAACGTGGTAGCTGACGTGTTGAGTAGAAGATCGTATACAAGTACGAGTACGATATTGTCAAAAACTAATTTCGTATAATTTACAAATAATAGAGATGGAGATGAAAACTCTAGGTACTCACGTGATGATATACGAGTATAATCGACTTTAATAGATAAAGTTAAAGTTGTTCAAGCTACACACCCGAGCTGATGAATTTGAAGAAGGAGGTGCAAGAAGTTGTTATTTTAAAAGCGAGAATCGGTGAGGTGAGGAAAACTCAAACCTTCGATCTATTAATCCATTTGAAATTCTCGATCGAATAGGAGCTGTGGCCTATAGACTCGTTTTACCGCCAAGTATGACGCGTGTTCATAACGTTTTTCACGTATCGATGTTACGTAAATATGTGGACGACCCGAACCACATTATTGAGTTAGAACCAGACGAGATAGCTGAAGACTTAACGTACGAAGAGGTACCTGTCAAGATTTTGGATAGGAAGAAGCATGTGCTACGTACGAAGGTCATACCACAAGTTAAAGTTTTGTGGAGAAACCATGATATTGAGAAAATGACCTGGGAGTTGGAAACGGAAATGAAAGCGAGGTATCTTCATCTTTTCGATACACCAAGTACGTACGTCAATTTCGAGGACGAAATTTCATAAGGAGGAGAGGTTGTAAGACCCCGAAATTTTTTTTTAAAATAAAAAGGAATTTCCTTTATTTATTATTTTGAAATAGTAAGGGTGGATTTGATTAATGTGGTTAGTTATGGGTAAAATGCGCAAATATTTTAAATAAGCAAGTGGTGATATAATATTCATTATTGTCGGAGAATATTGTTTGGTCGTGGAATATTAAATCTTTGTCGGGGAATATTAAAGACGACAGGGCGACCATAATGTGGCCCCATAATGTAAAAGCGATTGGAGAAAGAAACGACAAAAATAAGTTGTTTAAAAATAACTACAGTAGTTATTCTGTTTAATCATTGGAATAAATTGGTTAAAACACGATGTCGCGTTATTGCACAAAGAGACACTGCGGTATTGCACCAATTATTGATTCTTACGTAAAGAAGGCACTACTCAATAATGGTTACGATAATTCTTATTCGAAGATTTTATTTTATTGATTCAATAATTCTTTGCGTTGATATTTTATATCTTCATTGTTTCAATAATTGTCATTACACAATTATTTTTCATTATCGAACCAATAATTCATATTATCTGAATAATATTATTAGATAACATTATTGGCAATGTCTAGAAAGTTACATCTCAAGGAGAGGTTTGGTCACCTAATTGCTTGGCGCAAGAGTGAGAAATTCTTATTCGAAAGCCCCCTCTTTCGGGAGGAACCGCCAGTTGTCAATATTGTGATTCTCGTAATATTATTTGTGAATAATTAATTATTGATTCATATGATGAAGAAAATATTGATTTTATGTGGATATAGATGGAGAAAATTTTTATAGTGACAATTGTTGAAAATTAATATTTTATCTTTTACGATAAAATAATTCATTTAAATATATTATTTTAATAATATATTAACGATGATATTTTTACGATGAATGTGGGATATATGAGTATATGTGGAGGAGGAGTATTTTTGTTACCAAAAATGTTTAAAACATGTTAAACATGTCGGTGGACCCCATTTATTGACTGAAATTTGATTATAGCCTGTAAAATCGCCCATTTGTGGATTTCGGTTAATTTCTGTTTGGAATTTGGAAAAACTTTCTTCTGTAAAGTTGTAGAGAATTGAATTTCCTATAAAAACTCGCGAGATTTGAATTTTCTGGCAAAAGGGCTATTTATTATGAATTATTGAAGTTCCAAAGCTCCGAAATAATTGATTTTTGGAAGTTTAAAATATTTAAAATATGAAAAACGTTTTTTTTGTTATTAGTGGGTCTAGCATGTGGTTTGAATTCAGATTTTCAGAATTCAAAGAGTGGGCGTAAGAATTTATATATATATATTATTATTATATTAAATTTTTTGCTTTGGTGTTCTAAGCAATTTCCTATAAATAGGTGCTTAGGTTAGAATTGAAAATCACACTTTAAACTCAAGTTTTCTCTCTATATTATCGAGCGTATTCTTGTGAGTATTTTGAGTATACTTTGAGTATTGCTATATACGGCAAAAGTTCAAGTCATAGCTTTATATCAGGTGTTTCAACTAAATCTTGTCTTTCGAGGTAAGGGATGTTATTTTCTTCTCAAATGATATTATTTCTTCAATATCATTATCTTTGAAATATTGGTTGGAACTTTTTATCAAATTTGAAACTTTTTCATGTCGGGGTTCTTATTCATGAGTTCTTATTCACGAAGTTACTTATTCATGAGTTACTTATTCACGAGTTCTTATTCATTTAGTACTATTCACGTAAGCGTGAAGATGTTTTTTGTGAAATTTCTATCTTTTGGTGTCTGAATTACTATTCACGATATACAAGACTATTCACGATACTGACCTTTATTCACGAATCGACCATTATTCATAGAAAAATGAAATTTCTTCTTTTTGTCCAAAATATCTATTCGGATACTAGCTTTGATTGTATCCATGTTTTGATCATTCTTGAATTTTACACCACTATGATTATTTTTGAGGTATTTTTGGACGTGGATAAAACAAAGTACGAATCCTTAATCCTTAATCCTTGTCATTTTGTTTCTTTGGATTCGCTTTAAAAAAATATTTTCATCATCCCTGGCCTTAAATGATGATATTGTTGAATATCTTTGGCCCTGTAGTGCAAAGATGAATGATTTATGATGAATATCTTTGGGCTGTAGTGCAAAGATGAATGATTTTCGATGAATATCTTTGGCCCGTAGCAAAGATGAATGATTTCGATGAATATCTTTGGCCCAGTAGTGCAAAGATGAAGCAGTGTTTAGATGAACATAACCAATCGGGTGAATGTCCTCGCTTTGTAGTGCAAGGATGAATATTTGATCGAGATATATATTGATTGATGTTCTGGGGATAAAATAGGCGATGAACTTTAAAATTCATACATAGAAGATAGTAGTTTGCATTCTCTACTTAACTCTTCTAATGAATTATTATTTCCACTGCGAATATTGATTTAAAACTTGTTGTCTATTGTATTCTATTATATTTTTCCTGTTGAAGACTAACGATAATTTGTTGTATATTATCTTAGTCATAATATTTCTTTTGGGCTAGTCGAGCTCACCCTTTTCCTTTTTGTTCCATTTTTCTTCTCGGGAGGCGAGAATATAGCGAAAGTACGCAGTCGGGGTATGGAATGAAAATTCTAGGAGAGTTGTTTAGTAGTCCTCACCATTGTTGTAAAATAATGTATCAATAATTATGATGGGGATTTATTTGGGTATGTATATTATGTCAGAAGACAATAATTGTATTTAAACTCACAAGATATATGTTGTCGTATTTTTGCACGACAAATGTATTAATAAAGTTGTAGTTATTTCTGTACCATGTATTTGACAACTCAGAATGGGGGATGTAGACCTATTTTGGGGGTGTCACAGTTGTACTGTCATTTTGAATTGTGTTTCATACTTTGGTTTTGTTGGATATCCATAACCATTTGTTATGGTTAGTGAGTATGTAATGTTTATTGGAACTTATGTAAATGAGATTACATATTTGATTATATTACCAGTGATTTGACATTGTTTGTTGGTTCGTATTTGTTACTGCAGTTGGTAACCAAACATGCATAGAAGGGTAACCATTTTATTTTTTGGTAGTAACCAGATAGTTACAAGCTTGTATCAAGACATATATCAAGTGTTAAATGTACATGTGAGAGTATACATGGGTTGCCTAAACTGGGTTGGATATACATGTTGTTTCTGTTTTGGTTACCATTAAAACATGTTCTGGTTACTTTTATATAACTATTTGGTTACTTCTGTAAGACCCCAACTTATTATTAATGAAATTTAATTTTCTCTATTTATTATTTTGAAATAGTAAGGGTTGATTTGATTAATGTGGATAGTCATGGGTAAAATACGCAAATATTTTAAAATAAGCAAGTGGTTGTAAAATATTCATTATTGTCGGAGAATATTCGTTTGGTCGTGGAATATTAAAGATCGTTGAGAGAAATATTCGTGACAAGCAGTATGACCGCATATGGGCCCCATGCTTGAAATCGATTGGAAGAAGAAAATGACAAGAATAAGTTGGTTATAAAATAAGGCGTGGTTCTTCATACAATTATCTTTGTGGGAATACCTAGGGTGGTTAAAACACAAGAAGACAGCACCAGTATTGCACCAATTATTGATTCTTACATAAGAAGGCACTACTCAATAATTGTTATAGTAATTACTGTCAATATTATATTTTATTGATTCAATAATTGCTACGTTAATATTATTGTTGTTTTAATAATTGTCACTGCATAGTATTTTCTATTATCGGAGCAATAATTCATATTATCTGAATAATATTATTAGATAACATTATTGGCAATATCTAGAAAGTTCTGTCTAAGGAGAGGTTTGGTCATCTAATTGCGCGCTAGTAAGGAGAGATCCTTATTGGAAAGCCCCCTCTATCTTGGGAACTGTCTGGTTGTCAATAATGTGATTCTGTAATATTATTTATGAATAATTAATTATTTATTTATATGATGAGAAAAATATTGATTTTATGAGGATATAGATGGGGAAAATTTTTAATGTGACAATTGTTGAAAATTAATCTTTTTTTGATAAAATAATTCATTTAAATATATTATTTTAATAATATATTAACGATGATATTTTTACAATGAATGTGGGATATATGAGTATATGAGGAGGAAGAGTATTTTTGTGGCATTAAATGTTTAACACATGTTTTGTACACAATTATTGACCGAAATTTGATTATAGCCTGTAAAATCGCCCGTTTGTGGATTTCGGTCAATTTCTGTTTAGAATTTGGAAAAACTTTCTTCTGCAAAGTTGTAGATAATTGAATTTACTATAAAAATTCGCGAGATTCGTATTTTTTGATAAAAGGGCTATTTATTATGAATTATTGAAGTTCCGAAGTTCTAAAATAATTAATTTTTGGGAGTTTTAGTTAATTATTTTGAGAAAAACGTTTTTTGTACAATTAGTGGGCTCACATGTGTTATCAATGTGCTGAATTCAGATCATCAAAGGTGGGCTAAGGAAATTTAAAATATATATTAATATTTTATTAAATTTTCTACTTTGGTGTTCTAAGCATTTTCCTATAAATAGGGTACTTAGGTTAGAATTGAAAATACACCAGAAACTGAAAACTTATCTCTCTTTTCTCTCGATATATTGAGCGTATTCTTGTGAGTATACTTTTGAGTGTTCTTTATACGGATTGCAAGTCATAGCCTATATATCGGTGTTTCAACTGTAAATCTTGTCTTTCGAGGTAAGTGGATATTATTTTTTGTAATGATATTATTTCTTCAATATCATTATCTTTGAAATATTGATCAAGTTTTATCAAATTTGGAACTTTTGGTGTCTGAGTTACTTATTCACGATATCGGCACTATTCACGATATGACATTATTCATGAATACGGCCTTATTCACGGAAAAATAAAATTTTCCTTTTCGTCTCAAAATATATCTATTGTGGATACTAGCTTTGATTGTATCCATGTTTTGATCATTCTTGAATTTTACACCACTATGATTATTTATGAGGTATTTCGGACATGAAATAATTTGAAATACTGAATCCGTAATACTTGTTCTTTTGTTTCTTTGGATTCGTTTCTTTTAAAATATTTTTCATCATCCTCGGTCTTAAATGATGATATTATTGAATATCTTTGGCTGTAGTGCAAAGATGAATGATTTCTGATGAATATCTTTGGCCCGTAGTGCAAAGATGAACAAGTATTTAGATGAACATGACTAATCGATGAATATCTTTGGCACTGTAGTGCAAAGATGAATATTTGATTCGGATATATATTGATTGATGTTCTGAGGATAAAAAATAGGCGATGAACTTTTAAATTCATACATAGAAGATAGTAGTTTGCATTCTCTACTTAACTCTTCTAATGAATTATTATTTCAATTCTTGAATATTGATTTAAAACTTGTTGTCTATTGTATTCTATTAGATTTTTCCTGTTGAAGACTAACGATAATTTGTTGTATATTATCTTAGTCATAATATTCTTTCTTCGGGCTAGTTGAGCTCACCCTTTTCCTTTTTGTTCCATTTTTCTTCTCGGGAGGTGAGAATATAAGCGAAATGCAATTAGGGGTATGAAATAAAGGTTCTAGAGAGAGTTGTTTAGTAGTCCTCACCATTTTTGTAAAATAATGTATCAATAAATGTGATGAGGATTTATTTGAGTATAGATCTTGTCTAGAAGATAATATTTGTATTCAAACTCACAATTTTACTATTGTAATAATAAAGTTGTAGTTGTTTCTGTACCATATATTGACAACTCAGAATGAGTGATGTATACCTATTTTGGGGGCATCACAGTTGGTATCGAGCTTAGGGATATGATCTCTGGCGGAGATCGGAGAATAGAACTAGGAGGGGAAGAACCGAGTAAATCCTTCGCTAGTGTGTCCTACCTAAGCTTATTTAATTTGTTAGTTGGTCAATATATAGGGATATTATGTGATATGTTGATTTCTTAATTAACCCTTGTTTTTTATGGCAAGATTTGAGAATGTCTCGAGAATGATAATAGTGGAGTAAATGAGGCCGTGGAGACTTTGACTTTCACCAATGAGGAGAACGTCTGAACGGAGACAATGTTCCTCCGTGAACGCGCTTGCGAAAGCGAGATGATGAAGCAGCGAGATGTTTAGAAGCTTTTTGCAGTTCATGCAAAATCAGACGAGGGAGACACGTGCATAAACTACAGGTGAAAATGATAACAACGCACGATTTGTCACGGCCAAGCAGTTCAAAGAGTTGGGACCACCAGAATTCTGGGGAAAGCCGGATCCGATTAAGGCGGAGACGTGGGTCAAACAATTACCAAGATATTCGATGTCTTGGGATGTACGGAAGAACAGAAGGTTCCATTTGCTACTTTTATGTTCCGTAATGAGGTGATTCTTGGTGGAAATCGTGAAGCGTGCATCCATCCAAATTTGCACTCAAAGATGTCTTGGGAGACGTTTGAAAACTGTTCAACGACAAGTACTTTCTTTGAAAGTATTAAATCATATGAAGGAAGTGGAGTTTATTAGATGGAACAAAATAACATGCGGTGTCCCGAAGACGAGGCAAAGTTTGCAGAGCTATCCGAGTTTGCACCTCATTTGGTGGAGAATGAGGAACGTATATGACGCGGATGTTTCGAGAGGTTTAAAACCCGACATACGTCAAGATCTCATTTCTCATAAATTTCTCTCTATTCAGATGTTGTCAGCAGGCTCAATTGTTGGAGCGAGATAACGATTACTACGCCAACCGAGGGATCATAACCGGGGATCATACTAGAGATAGATGTAGCCAGCGTAATAACGATAACCAACGGAGAGAAAGAAAAGAGACGGACAAATATGGTAACCACTCTGGTGGTAATCATGGCCATGAGAATAGAAGAAGCGAATCGGGAGGAGATTCTAAAAAGAGGAGATTCAACAACGACAATGTAAAAACAACAGCACCAACAACAACTGGTTCCAAGGGAGGGGAACAACCACCGGTCGTATGCTACAAATGCGGGAAAGAGGGACATATCAGTCCAAACTGTCCACAACAGTTCAAGGTATGTTATAATTGTGGAAAGGAAGGACATATCGCCGAGATCAGACGATAAGCGAAATCAAGTCCAGGGGGACGGTGACTCAAAAAGGTCATCCCGAGAAAAGTCGAAGTCAACGGTTCCTGGAAGAGCGTTTGTTGTGACTGGTCAAAATGCAAGGAACCCAAACGAGGTGATCACGGGTAAGCTATTTATAAATTCTTGAGAAGTTTATACCTTACTTGATACCGGTCTTTACCCATTCATTTATCTCTCTGTTTGTGCTCAACGTTTAAACTTGACTCAGGAGAAATTAGACTTTGACCTATCTGTGGAAACTCCGTTAGGAGAAACTTCCATCACATCCACTGTTTATAAATCTTGTTTGATTCAAGTTGGCACCATCATCTTACCTGTTGACCTTATCTCTTTAAAGATACTTGCTTTTGATGTGATTTTAGGGATTGATTGATTAACTACTCATCATGCCAAAATTGATTGCTTTCGTAAGGTTGTTAGTTTTCATATTCCTAACCAACCTGTTGTGCGAATTCAAGCAACTAAACCATTAAAATCAATCACTGTCATATCTAGTCATAAAGCTATTCATTTATTGAAAAACGGATGTCAAGCTTTCTTAGCCCATGTTATGGATTTGAATAAAGACACGTCAGGTTTGAATAATATTCCTATTGTTATTGATTTTCCTGACGTCTTTCCTCAAGAACTTCCCGGTCTAACCCCAGAACGTGAAGTTGAATTCTTTATTGATCTTGAACCTGGTACAAAGCCCATTTCTAAAACCCCATATCAAATGGCTCTTATTTAACTTCAAGAGTTAAAGGTCCAACTACAGGAGTTGTTGGACATTGGCTCCGGGACAGCCATTGGAATCACCACTTCCGCTAAACTTGGTTTCGCTATAGTACAATCTCGAGCGATGTGGCCTTCCTTTCCACAGTTGTAACATACCTTGGAATGTTGTGGACAGTTTGGGCTGATATGTCCCTCCTTCCCGCATTTGTAACATACGAACGGTGGTCTTTCTCCTCCCTTGGAATTTGTTGCTGGTGTTGATGCTGCTGCCGACGTCTTCCCGCCATCGTTTAATCTTCTCTTCTTGAAATTTCCACTTGAATTATTTCTTCTATTATCTTGGCCATGATTACCACCGAAGTGGATACCATTTCTTGCCTGATAATTTCTTTTACGATGGTTATCATTGTCCCGATGGCCGTTGCCACCAGTATGATTTTTATCGTGTTGTTGGTCGCCCGGTTGAACAGACTCATTATCTCGCTCTAATAATTGAGCCCTGTTTACAACATCTGAATATAGAAAAAATTTATGAGAAATGAGGTATTGACGAATTTCGAGTTTTAGACCCTTAAACATATCGCGTCATCGTTCCTCATTTTCCACCAAATGAGGTGCAAACACTCGACAACTCAAGTAAACTTCGCCTCAGACCGAGACACCGTCATGTTACTCGCTCCGATCTAATAAACTCCACTTCCTTCATATACCGAATACTTTCGTGGAAGTACTTGTCATTGAACAGTTTCTGAAATCTTTCCCAAGACATGTTGAGTGCATCTGGCTGGGTACGCTTCACAGATTCCCAGCAGTAATCTGCTTCACCACGAAATATAAAGGTGGCGAATGGAACCTTCATTCCTCCGTGCATCCCAAGACATCAAATATCTTGGTAATTTTCTTGACCCACGTTTACGCCTTGATCGGATCCCGCTTTCCATGGAAATCTGGTGGTCCCAACTCTTTGAATTGTTTGGCCGTGATAAACCCGCGTTCTTATCATTTCCTCCGTATTTTGTACACGAGTCTCCTCAAATCGATTTTGCATGAAATGAAAAAAGCTTCCAAACATCCCGTCGTTCATCATTTTTGCTCGATGGCGTTGTTCGCGGGAGGAACATTGCCGACTGTTGTACCGCGTTCTCCTCGTTGATGAGTCTGGCGTCTCCCACGGCCTCATTTACTCCAATCGTTAATATTCTCGATCGACATTCTCAAATACGGGTCATAAAACAAGGGTTAATTAAACAAATTAACATGTCACATAATATCCCTATATTATGACCGACCAACAAATAAGCTTAGGTAGGACACACTAGCGAAGGATTTACTCGTCTCTCCTCCTAGTTCTATTCCCCGATCTCGCCGGAGATCATATCCCTAAGCTCGATACCAACCGTGGACGCCCCAAAATAGGTCCATTCCACCCAACCCATTTACGAGTCGCCAAATACATGGTACGTAAATAACTACAACTTCAATAATACAAATGTCGTGTGAAATACGACAATACATACATAATGTGAGTTTAAATACGAGATATTGCCGCCTCAGACAATATCCACACGCAAATAAATCCCCATCATAATTATTGATACATTATTTTTACAAAATGGTGAGGACTACTAAACAACTCTCTCTAGAACTTTCATTCCATACCCCGACTCGATCCTCGCTATGTTCTCACCTCCCGAGAAGAAAATGGAACAACAAGGAAAAGGGTGAGCTCAACTAGCCCACTTAAAGAATATTATGACTAAGATAATATACAACAAATTATCGTTAGTCTTCAACAGGGAAAAATCTAATAGTAATACAATAGACAACAAGTTTTAGATCAACAAATGCGTGAAAGCAAAGAATCCATTGAAGAGTCACGTAGAAAGAATTCTACCGTCTTCTAAGGTTTAAAAGTCCATCATCAATATTTTATCCTCAGAATAACAATCAATATTCATCTTTGCACCAAAAGCCAAAGATATTCATTTAAATCACCATTGGTCATGTTCATCTCAACACTGCTCATCTTTGCACTACAGGCCAAAGATATTCATCAGTTAATCATTCATCTTTGCACTACAGGCCAAAGATATTCATCAAGTATCACCATTAAGGACTGAGGATGATGAAAAACATTTTTAAGAACGAATCCAGTGATATATAAGGACAAATATTAGGGATTCGTACAATAGTTTATCCAAGATCAATAATACTTCATAATAAACGATTTTGAAGCAGAACTCAAAAATAACGATCAAAACATGGATACAATCAAAGATAGTAGCCAAAATAGACATCTTGGACAAAAAGAAAAATTTTCATTTTTCGGTGAATAGTGCCGTATTCGTGAATAGTGCCGTATACGTGAATAGTAACCCCGACACAAAAAGATAGAAATTTCACAAAAAACATCTTCACGCTTCGTGAATAGTACTCGTGAATAGTAACTCATGAATAGTAACCCCGACATGAAAAAGTTCTAAATTTGATAAAAAGTTCAACAAAGATTTTGGCATAATGATATTGAAGAAAATAATATCATTTGCGAAAGAAATAACATCCCTTACCTCAAAATAACCGTATTTCGATTGAATTTCAGATATAGTCTTTGTGTAAACTTCACCAGTATAAAGCAACACTCAAAGTATACTCACAAGAATACTCGATAATATAGAGAGAGAAAAGAGAAAACTTAGTTTCGGTGTGATTTTCAATTCTAACTTAGCCTCTATTTATAGGAAAATGTTAGAACATAAAAGGAGACTAAATTAATAAAATATATTATAATTAATTTCAAATTCCTACCCACATGTTTTGAAAACTCTAGCATGCCTTCTTTGGTCAAAAACATCACCACCCATGTGCTAACAACCACAAAAAAACGTTTTTCTTATATAAAATAATTAAAACTTCCAAAAATCAATTATTTGAACTCCTAACTTCAATAATTCATGATAAATAGCCCTTTTGTCGGAAAATTTGAATCTCGCAAATTTTTATAGGAAATTCAATTCTCTACAACTTTACTGAAGGAAGATTTTCCAAATTCCAAATGCGAAATTATCAAGAAATCCATAAATGAAAGCGATTTTACATTCTATAATCAATTTTTGGTCAAGAATTGTGTCCACAAACACACAAAACATATGTTAAACATTTAATGCCACAAAATACTCTACATCCTCATATACTCATATATCCCACATTCATTATAAAAATATCACCGATTAATATATTATTAAAATAATATATTTAAATGAATTATTTTATCGTAAAAAGATAAAATATTAATTTTCAACAATTGTCACATTAAAAATTTTCTCCATCTATATCCACATAAAATCAATATCATATAAATCAATAATTAATTATTCACAAATAATATTATAGAATCACATTACTAACAACCGAGCGGTTCAGAAAGAGGGGCTTTCAATAAGGATTTCTCCTTCTTGGCAGCGCAATTAGGTGACCAAACCTCTCCTTAGACAGAACTTTCTAGACATTGCCAATAATGTTATCTGATAATATTATTCAAATAATATGAATTATTGATTTGATAATGGAAAATACTGTGTAATGACAATTATTGAAACAACAGTGATACCAAATATCAACGCAAAGAATTATTGAATTAATATAATATTGAGCAAGAACTCATCGTAACAATTATTGAGTAAAGGCCTTCACGTAAGGATCAATAATTCAACAAATATCGCAATACCTGGCATGTCTTCTTTGTGCAACCACGCATATTATCGTATTTTAACCACGGGTATTCCAACAAATTAAAGCGGTAACAACTACGCCTGTTATTTTTAAACAACTTATATTTGTCATTTTCTTCCTCCAATCGCTTTCAGTTATGGGGCCCACACATGGTCGCTACTGTCAGCATTGCGAATATTCCCCGACAGCATTTAATATTCCACGACCAAACGAATATTCCCCGACAACAATGAATATTTTATAACCACTTGCTTATTTTGTAAAATTTGCACATTTTACCCATAACTAACCACATTAATCAAATCAACCCTTACTATTTCAAAATAATAAATAAAGGAAATTCCATTTTATTTATAAAAAATTAGGGTCTTACAACCTCCCTCCTTATGAAATTTAGTCGTCCTCGAAATTGACGTGACGATACTCAGTGTTTCAAAAGTTGAGGATACCTCGCTTTTATTTCTATTTCCAACTCCGTGTCATTTCTTCAATAGCATGGTTTCTCTACAAAACTTTAACTTGTGGTATAACCTCAAAGTACATAGGACATGCTCCTTCATATCTAATATCTTGACAGTACCTCTTACGTGACGTTAAGTCTTCAACTATCTCTCGCCCGGGTTCTAACTCAATGATGTTATTCGGTCGTCACATATTTACGTAACATCGGTACGTAAAAATGTTATAAACACGCGATATACTTGGTAGTAAAAGCGAGTCTATAGGCCGCGATTTTACTCGATCGAGAATGAATTAATAAATCGAAGGTTTGAGCTTTCTTCTTCATCATTGAGAATAACGCCTTCTTGCACCTTCTTCTTTATATTCATCGCCTTCGTGTCCAGTAAGCTTGAGCGGCTTTAACATTATCGATTAAAGTCGATTATACTCGTATATCATCACGTGAGTCCCTAGAGTCTTTAACTCTATCTTCATCATTTGTAAGTTATACGAGATGAGTCTTTGACAATATCATACTCGTACTTGTATACGATCTTTTACTTAACACGTTAGCTACCACGTTCGCTTTTCCAGGATGGTATGGTCAGAACATGTGCTGCGAAATGAGTCTCTTCTTAAGTTCTTCAAGCTCTTCCCACATTCCGTGCTCCATTCGAATTTTGTATCTCTACGAGTCGGTTTGAGTTAATGGACTAGCGATTTGAGAAAATCTTTCCATTTAATCTCGATAATAACCAACTAAGCCTGAAAGCTACGTATTTCGATTCGACTTAGGTTGCTCTCAATCGTAACTCATATCCCAATCTTGGATAAAGACGTCACAATGACACCTATCGGTTTTACTTCTTGCGAATATGGCGCCCCCCGAGAGTCCGGCGATTGTATTCCACAAAGGAAGTCATAAGATAGAGGCTTGAGTATCAACTTCTATAGTTGGGTTTTAACTCTCGAAGTTCAATAGAGCCATTCGATATGAGATTTTAGAAATGGGTTTTGTCTGGGTTCAAAGTCGATACAAAATTCAATATCACACTTTGGGAGTAGGCCAAGAAATTCCTCAGAAATACGTCAGAAATTCACTAACAACAAAAATATCATTCAAATCGACGTATTATTGTTCAAGTCCATAACATGGCTAAGAAAGCTTGACATCTCGTTTTCAATAAACAAATAGCTTTGTGGTTTGATATGACGGTGTTTGACTTCAATGGTTTGGTTGCTTAAATTCGAATAACAGGTTGCTTAGGAATATGAAAACTAACAACCTTACAAAAGCAATCAATTTGTAGTTAACCAATCAATCCCTAAAATCACATCAAAAGCAAGTATCTTTAAAGAAATAAGGTCAACAGGTAATGTGATGGTGCCAACTTGGATCAAACAAGATTTCTAAACAACGGATGTAATGAAAGTTTCTCCTAACGAAGTCTCCAATAATAGGTCAAAGTCTAATTTCTCCGTAGTCAAGTTCAAACGTTGAGCGCAAGCAAGAGAGATAAAAGAATGGGTAGAAACCAGATTATCTAGTAAGGTATAAACTTCGCAAGAATTTATAATTAACTAACCTGCATGCTAACCGTTCGGGTTCCTAGCATTTATTGACGGTCACGACAAACGCTTCTTCCAAGAACCACCGATTTCGACTTATCCGGAATGACCATTGGAATCACCACTTCCGCTAAACTTGGTTTCGCTTATAGTACAATCTCGGCGATGTGGCCTTCCTTTCCACGGTTGTAACATACCTTGGAATGTTGTGGACGGTTAATGATATGTCCCTCCTTCCCGCATTTGTAACATGTCTGAGCAGTGGTCTTTCTCCTCCTTGGAATTTGTTCTTTGGTGTTGATCTTTCGCCGACGCGTCTTCCCGCCATCGTTTAATCTTCTTCTTGAAATTTCCACTTGAATTATTTCTTCTATTATCTTGGCCATGATTACCACCAAGTGGATACCATTTCTTGCTCGATAATTTCTTTTACGATGGTTATCATTGTCCCGATGGTAGTTGCCACCACTCAAATTATGATTTTTATCGTGTTGTTGGTCGCCCCGGTTGAGCAGACTCATTATCTCGCTCTAATAATTGAGCCTGCTTACAACATCCGAATATAGAAAAAATTTATGAGAAATGAGGTATTGGCGAATTTCGAGTTTTGAACCCTCGAAACATACGCGTCATCGTTCCTCATTTTCCACCAAATGAGGTGCAAAACTCGACAACTCAGTAAACTTCGCCTCGATCGAGAGACATAATCATGTTACTTTCTGCTCGATCTAATAAACTCCACTTCCTTCATATGACGAATACTTTCGTGGAAGTACTTGTCATTGAGCATTCTGAAATCTTTCCCAAGACATGTTGAGTGCATCCGGTCAGTGCACGCTTCATGATTCCCAGCAGAATCAGCTTCACCACGAAATATAAAGGTGGCGAATGGAACCTTACGTTCTCCGTGCATCCCAAGACATCAAATATCTTGGTAATTTTTCTTGACCCACGTTTACGCTTGACGGATCCCGCTTTCCATGGAAATCTGGTGGTCCCAACTCTTTGAATTGTTTGGCCGTGACAAACCCGCGCGTTACTTATCATTTCCTCCCGTATTTTGTACACGAGTCTCCTCAAATTCGATTTTGCATGAAATGCAAAAGCTTCCAAACATCCCCGTCGTTCATCATTTGCTCGATTGGCGTTGTTCACAGGGGAGGAACATTGTCACTCACAGACGCGTTCTCCTCGTTGATGAGTCAAAGGCGTCTCCACGGTCTCATTTACTCCTCATTAATATTCTCATCGACATTCTCAAATACAAATCATAAAACAAGGGTTAATTAAACAAATTAACATGTCACATAATATCCCTATATTATGACCGACCAACAAATAAGCTTAGGTAGGACACACTCAATGAAGGATTTACTCGTCGTCTCTCCCTCCTAGTTCTATTCCCCGATCTCCGCCAGAGATCATATCCCTAAGCTCGATACCAACTGTGACGCCCCCAAAATAGGTCCATTCCACCCAACCCATTCTGAGTCGCCAAATACATGGTACAGAAATAACTACAACTTCAATAATACAAATGTCGTGTGAAATACGACAATACATACTGTGAGTTTAAATACAGATATTGCCGTCTAGACAATATCCACACGCAAATAAATCCCCATCATAATTATTGATACATTATTTTACAAAAATGGTGAGGACTACTAAACAACTCTCTCTAGAACTTTCATTCCATACCCGACTCGATCCTGCTTATGTTCTCACCTCCTGAGAAGAAAATGGAACAACAAGGAAAAGGGTGAGCTCAACTAGCCCAGTAAAGAATATTATGACTAAGATAATATACAACAAATTATCGTTAGTCTTCAACAGGAAAAATCTAATAGAATACAATAGACAACAAGTTTTAGATCAACAAATGCAATGAAATAAAGAATCCATTGTAAGAGTCACGTAGAGAAAGAATTCTTTGTCTTCTAAGGTTTAAAAGTCCATCATCAATATTTTATCCCTCGTAATAACAATCAATATTCATCTTTGCACTCACAGCCAAAGATATTCATTTAAATCACCAGTTGGTCATGTTCATCTCAACACCTGTTCATCTTTGCACTACAAGCCAAAGATATTCATCAGTTAATCATTCATCTTTGCACTACAGGCCAAAGATATTCATCAAGTATCACCATTAAGGATCGAGGATGATGAAAAACATTTTAAGAACGAATCCGGTGATATATAAGGACAAATATTAGGGATTCGTATAATAGTTTATCCAAGATCAATAATACTTCATAATAAACGATTTTGAAGCGTAACTCAAAAATAACGATCAAAACATGGATACAATCAAAGATAGTAGCCAAAATAGACATCTTGGACAAAAGAAAAATTTTCATTTTTAGGTGAATAAGTGCTATATTCGTGAATAGTGCCGTATCGTGAATAAGAAACCCCGACACAAAAGATAGAAATTTCACAAAAAAAAAAACATCTTCACGCTTCGTGAATAAGACTTTGAATGAATAGTAACTCATGAATAGTAACTTTCGTGAATAGTAACTCATGAATAAGTAACCCCGACATGAAAAAGTTCTAAATTTGATAAAAGTTCAACAAAGATTTTGGCATAATGATATTGAAGAAAATAATATCATTCATGCGAAAGAAATAACATCCCTTACCTCAAAATAACCGTATCTTCGATTGAATTTCTGGTATAAGGTTGATGTAAACTCGCATAGTATAGCAACACTCAAAGTATACTCACAAGAATACGCTCGATAATATAGAGAGAGAAAGAGAGAAAACTTAGTTTTACGGTGTGATTTTCAATTCTAACTTAGCCTCTATTTATAGGAAAATGTTAACGCATGAAAGGAGACTAAATTAATAAAATATATTATAATTAATTTCAAATTCCTACCCACATGTTTTGAAAACTCTAGCATGCCTTCTTTGGTCAAAAACATCAGCCACCCATGTGCCAACAACCACAAAAACGTTTTTCTTATATAAAATAATTAAAACTTCCAAAAATCAATTATTTCGGAACTCCGGAACTTCAATAATTCATGATAAATAGCCCTTTTGTCAGAAAATTTGAATCTCGCAAATTTTTATAGGAAATTCAATTCTCTACAACTTTACAGAAGGAAGATTTTCCAAATTCCAAACAGAAATTATCCGAAATCCATAAATGAGCGATTTTACATTCTATAATCAATTTTTTGGTCAAGAATTGTGTCCACCGACACACAAAACATATGTTAAACATTTAATGCCACAAAATACTCTACATCCTCATATACTCATATATCCCACATTCATTATAAAAATATCACCGTTAATATATTATTAAAATAATATATTTAAATGAATTATTTTATCAGAAAAAGATAAAATATTAATTTTCAACAATTGTCACATTAAAAATTTTCTCCATCTATATCCACATAAAATCAATATCATATAAATCAATAATTAATTATTCACAAATAATATTATAGAATCACATTACTAACAACCGTGCGGTTCCTCAGAAAGAGGGGCTTTCCAATAAGGATTTCTCTCTTCTTGGCGCCGCAATTAGGTGACCAAACCTCTCCTTAGATGTAACTTTCTAGACATTGCCAATAATGTTATCTCGATAATATTATTCAAATAATATGAATTATTGATTTGATAATGGAAAATATTGTGTAATGACAATTATTGAAACAACAAAGTGATACCAAATATCAACGCAAAGAATTATTGAATTAATATAATATTGAGCGAAGACTCATCGTAATAATTATTGAGTAGTGCCTTCTTACGTAAGGATCAATAATAATACAACAATCTTGTGCAATACTGGTGCTTCTTTGTGCAACCACGCATATTCATCGTATTTTAACCACCGGGTATTCCAACAAATTATAACTTCAGAATAACTACGCTTAGTTATTTTTAAACAACTTATATTTGTCATTTTCTTCCTCCAATCGCTTTTCACGTTATGGGCTCACACATGGTCGCTGCTACCGTCAATCGCATTTAATATTCCCGACGAAGATTTAATATTCCACGACCAAACGAATATTCCCCAAACAACAATGAATATTTTATAACCACTTGCTTATTTTGTAAAATTTGCAATTTACCCATAACTAACCACATTAATCAAATCAACCCTTACTATTTCAAAATAATAAATAAAGGAAATTCCATTTTATTTATAAAAAAATTCGGTCTTATAAATATCTACAATGATGCTTGAGCAAAGGGTTAGGATGTGTTGTTCATGCAACGTGAGAAAGTCATAGCCTTTATACCATGACATGACAACTTAAAGAATATGAGAGTAATTATCATACTCATGATTTAGAGTTGGCAGCAGTCGTTTTCGAGCTAAAGATTTGGAGGCACTATCTATATGGGGAGAAAGTGGAGATATATTCAGACCATAAAAGCCTCAAATATTTCTTCACTCAAAAGGAACTCAATATGCGGCAACGACATTGGCTCGAGTTGTTGAAAGATTATGACCACACTATTCAATATCATCCTGGAAAAGTGAACGTGGTAGCTGACGCGTTGAGTAGAAGAACATATGCAGGAACGAGTACGTTGATGTCAAGTATCGCGTAGAGCCAACTTTAATAGAAAAAGTTAAGGTTCTTTCAAGCCACCAATCTTGAGGCGATCGCGTATGAAGAAGAAAGTACAAGAAGGTGTTATTCCGGAAGCGAGAATCGATGAAGCAGGAATACTTCGAGTCCACTCCAGACTTTGTGTTCCTAACGACTCTGATTTGAAGTACAAGATTATGATGGAAGCACACAATACACCATTTGCGATCCATCCTGGAAGTACCAAAATGTATCGTGATCTTCGACATACATTTTGGTGGAACAATATGAAGAGAGAGATCGCGGAGTTTATCTCGAGGTGTTTAACTTGTCAACGTGTAAAGGCGGAGCATCAAGTGCCAAAGGGTCCATTGCAACCACTTGAGATTCCGAAATGGAAGTGGGAACATATTACCATGGATTTCGTTACGGGTCTTCCCACAGTTTCTCAAGGCGTAAATGCTATTTGGGTTATTGTTGATAGATTAACCAAGTCTGCTCATTTCTTGCCGATACGGGAGACTTATTCCCTTGAACGTCTTGCTAGTATGTATGTGAATGAGATTGTGAGGTTGCATGGCATACCAGTATCCATAGTTTCGGATCGTGACCCAAGATTCACTTCAAGATTTTGGGTTAGCTTGCAAAAAGCTATGAGTACAGATTTATGATTTAGTTCGGCATACCATCCTCAAATGGACGGACAATCAGAGAGGACTATCCAAACTCTTGAAGATCTATTAAGACTCTGTGTCCTAGACTTCAAAGGGAGCTGGGATAAGTATTTACCATTGGTGCAACAACAGTTATCAGGCAAGTATAGGGGTGGCTCCATTCGAAACATTATATGGACGAAAGTGTCGCTCTCCAATATGTTAGGATGAGGTTGGGGAAGCAACATTGTTGGGACCCGATTTGGTACGTATGACTACGAAAAAGATCCAAATGATTCGACAACGTATACAAACGGCATAGGACCGACAAAAGAGTTATGTGGATCTTCATCGAAAGGACGTGGAATTTGATATCGGAGATCATGTATTGTTGCGTGTTACACCATGGAAAGGAGTTACAAGATTCGGGAAGAGAGGAAAGCTCAATCCACGATTTATTGGTCCATTTCAAATTCTTGACCGAGTAGGAAATGTAGCCTATAGACTCGCGTTACCTCCGAGTATGTCTCGTGTTCATAATATGTTTCACATATCTGCACTTCGTAAATATGTGAAAGACCCGAACCACGTTATAGAGTTAGAACCGGACGAGATAGCCGAAGACTTAACGTACGAAGAGGTACCTGTCAAGATCATGGATAGGAAGGAGCATGTCCTACGCACAAAGGTCATACCACAAGTTAAAGTTTTGTGGAGGAATCATGTTATAGAGGAAATGACCTGAGAATTGAAAACGAAAATGAAAGCGAGGTATCCTCACCTTTTCGAAACACCAGGTACGTACGTCAATTTCGAGGACGAAATTTCATAAGGAGGGGAGGTTGTAAGACCCCAACTTATTATTAATGAAATTTAATTTTTTCTATTTATTATTTTGAAATAGTAAGGGTTTATTTGATTAATGTGGATAGTTATGGGTAAAATACGCAAATATTTCAAAATAAGCAAGTGGTTATAAAATATTCATTATTGTCGGGGAATATTCATCTTTGTCGGGGAATATTAAAGACGACAGGCAGTAGCCATGTGTGGGCCCCATAACTAAAAAAAGCGATTGGAGGAAGAAAACACAAGAATAAGTTGGTTATAAATAACGGCAGAATTGCTTACCAATTAATCATTGTGGGAATACCCGGTGGTTAAAACACAAGAAGACACCAGATTGCACCAATTATTTATTCTACGTAAGAAGGCACTACTCAATAATTGTTATAGTAATTCTTTATTCAATATTATATTTTATTAATTCAATAATTGCTACGTTAATATTATTGTTGTTTTAATAATTGTCATTGCACAGTATTTTCTATTATCGGAGCAATAATTCATATTATCTGAATAATATTATTAGATAACATTATTGGCAATGTCTAGAAAGTTCTGTCTAAGGAGAGGTTTGGTCATCTAATTGCGCGCCAGTAAGGAGAGATCCTTATTGGAAAACCCCCTCTATCCTGGGAACTGCCTGGTTGTCAATAATGTGATTCTGTAATATTATTTATGAATAATTAATTATTGATTTATATGATGAGGAAAATATTGATTTTATGAGGATATAGATGGAGAAAATTTTTAATGTGATAATTGTTGAAAATTAATCTTTTTCTGATAAAATAATTCATTTAAATATATTATTTTAATAATATATTAACGATGATATTTTTACAATGAATGTGGGATATATGAGTATATGAGGAGGAATAGTATTTTGTGGCATTAAATGTTTAACACATGTTTTGTACACAATTATTGAACAAGAAATTTGATTATATTTGTAAAATCGCCTGGTTTGTGGATTTTGGTCATTTCTGTTTGGAATTTGGAAAAACTTTCTTCGCAAAGTTGTAGAGAATTGAATTTCCTATAACAAGTCATGAGTTCAATTTTCTCGATAAAAGGGCTATTTATTATGAATTATTTAAGTTCAAGTTCAAATAATTAATTTTTGGGAGTTTTAGTTAATTATTTTGAGAAAAACGTTTTTGTACAATTAGTGGGCTCACATGTGTTATCAATGTGCTGAATCGAGATCATCAAAGGTGGGCTAAGGAAATTTATAATATATATTAATATTTTATTGAATTTTCTACTTTGGTGTTCTAAGCATTTTTCTATAAATAAAGTGCTTAGGTTAGAATTAAAAATTACATTTTAAACCGAAAAAACTCTCTTTCTTTCGATATATTGAGCGTATTCTTGTGAGTATATTTTGAGTGTTGTTTATATACTCTGCAAGTCATACTTTATATACTGGTGTTTCAACTAAATCATGTCTTTCGAGGTAAGTGGATATTATTTTTTTGTAATGATATTATTTCTTCAATATCATTATCTGTTGAAATATTGATCTGAAGTTTTTATCAAATTTGGAACTTTTGGTGTCGAGTTACTATTCACGATAACGATACTATTCACGATATGACATTATTCATGAATACGACACTATTCACGTAAAAATAAAATTTTTTCTTTTCGTCCAAAATATCTATGTGGATACTAGCTTTGATTGTATCCATGTTTTGATCATTCTTGAATTTTACACCACTATGATTATTTATAAGGTATTTTTGGACATGAATAAGTGAAATACGAATCCGTAATACTTGTTCTTTTGTTTCTTTGGATTCGTTTCTTTAAAATATTTTCATCATCCTCGATCTTAAATGATGACATTATTGAATATCTTTGGGCTGTAGTGCAAAGATGAATGATTTTTTTGATGAATATCTTTGACCAGTAGTGCAAAGATGAGCAGTGTTTAGATGAACATGACTAATCGATGAATATCTTTGGGCCAGTAGTGCAAAGATAAATATTTGATTCCAGATATATATTGATTGATGTTACGGGGATAAAAGATGAGCGATGAGCTTTTAAATTCATACATAGAAGATAGTAGTTTGCATTCTCTACTTAACTCTTCTAATGAATTATTATTTCGCTATGAATATTGATTTAAAACTTGTTGTCTATTGTATTCTATTAGATTTTTCCTGTTGAAGACTAACGATAATTTGTTGTATATTATCTTAGTCATAATATTCTTTTACTGGGCTAGTTGAGCTCACCCTTTTCCTTTTTGTTCCATTTTTCTTCTCAGGAGGCGAGAATATAGCGAGTACAAGTCGGGGTATGAAATGAAGGTTCTAGAGAGAGTTGTTTAGTAGTCCTCACCATTTTTGTAAAATAATGTTTCAATAAATGTGATGATGATTTATTTGAGCATAGATATTGTCTAGAAGATAATATTTGTATTCAAACTCACAGTTTTACTGTTGTAATAATAAAGTTGTAGTTGTTTCTGTACCATGTATTGACAACTCAGAATGGGTGATGTATACCTATTTTGGTGGCGTCACAACTTCGTTATTATGTTTTGGTTACTGTTACCTTATGGTTTGGCTACTATTATTGTGCCCTCAATGTGGGATTTTGGTTACTTTTATTTTTATTCTGATTAATATGTAATTATTTAGTATACATGGATTGCCTAAATTGGGTTTCATTATATGATGTTTCATTCGTTACCATTAAAACTGCTCATTGCAGTTCTTATCATATAATTATGTGGTTACTCTTTTTTATTATGTTACATTATATGGTTATTGTTATTAGTAACGAGATAGTTACAAGCTTGTATCAGGACAAACATCAATGATTACTAACAGTAAACAATTATATATTTCTGTAAACAATTAAATTTTTTGTATTGGTTACTGACAGTCTCCATTGTCTAACAACTGAATAAACATTGTAAAGTAACCAAATCAATATTAGACACTAACCAAATTACATAATCTCAGTAACCAGAAAATAAACCACATTTTTACATGCAATTTTGAAGGCCTAAATGTTGGAATTTGGCCAAAAAATCCTGCAGTTCACCAGCAACGCTTATGACTTTTGATCGTTGACCCGTTTTCAATGAAATTAGGCTCCGAAAACGCCAAAATCTGACACTTCAAACTTGACAAAAATTGCCAAATTATCACTGCAACCAAATAAACATTATACTGTAATCAATTAAATAGTATACAACAACTAATATATATAATCAGATTAACAGTTGTATGAAGGTAACCAATGTAGTCAATAAGTAACCACCAATATAAAAGAAACAATTATAAAACTCAATAACATTATAGAGTAACCAAATAAACACCTTACAGTATCTAAATACATATTATACAGTAACCAAGATATATGTAATTAGTAGCCAAGATTATAAAAAATATTTTTACATTCATTTTACAACCAAAACAATCAGTAATGACTTTGTTACAAATTAAAGACTAACAGGTGTATGAAAGTAACCAATGTAGTTAATCAGTAACCATCAATATAAAAAAAATCAGTATAAAATACAGTAATATTATGTAGTAACCATGGTAATATTACACAATAAACAAGTCAACATTATATACTAACCAAATTCAGATTAGACAGTAACCAACATATATTTACTTAGTATCCATAACATAAAACATATTTTTTCATGCATTTTACAGCAAAAACAAAAAATATAAAAAACATCAATATGTACTTAAAGATCCAACTGTTGCAGGAAGGTAACCAATGCATTTAATAAATAACCATCAATATAAAAAATATCAGAAAAATATACATTTAAAGTATACAGCAACCAAATAAATATTATACAATAACCAAATCAATAATAATCAGTAACCAATTTCTATGTACTTAGTAACCAAAATATAAAACATATTTTTTCATGCATTTTGCTATCAAAACAGTCAGTATACTGCCTTTGTTAATCAACATCAATTTTGGCTAACAAGTAACCATTAATATAAAAAACATAAGTAGAAGTGTACATTAATATGCTTCAGCAACCAATAATACAGTAACCAATTAATCACTGCAGTAATTAAGTTTGCATTAGTCAGTAACCAAGTCAGCATGAGTCACTAAATAATATTTTTACACAGTAACCAAGTCAGCATTATAATTTTATACAGTAACCAATTCAGAATTAGTCAATAACCATTATAGTGTTACACAGTAAGCAAGTCAGCATTAGTCAGTAACTAATATAATATTACTTAGTAACCAAATCAAAGATTAGTCAAGAATCAAGTCAAGATTAATCAAGAATCAAGTCAAAGATTAATTAGTAATATTACATTAAGAACCAAGACAAGATTAGTCGAAGAATTAAGACAACATTAGACAAGATAATCGTTACACGGTCAAGATAATCGACTTTGTTATCAAAACAACAAGATAATCGACTTTGTTAATCAACATCAATTTTGGTTATCAGACACCATCAAAAATGTTACCAACCATGTGGTTAATGGTTACTAACATTAAACAATTATATATTCCGTAAACAATTAAATTTGTTGTATGGTTCTTTCGCGGTCTCCATTGTCTCGACAAACCGAATAAACATTATAAAGTAACCAAATCAATATTAGATAAAGAACTAAACTACATAATCTTAGTAACTAGAAAATAAACCAAATTTTTACATGCAGTTTTGAAGGCCTAAATGATAGAATTTGACTAAAAAACCAAGCAGTTCACCAGCAAAGCTTGTGATTTTTGATCGTTGATCCGTTTCCAATGAAATTAGGCTCTGAAATGCCAAAATCCGACACTCCAAATTTGACAACATTATACAGTAATATACTTCAAAGAACCAATATTATTAAAGATCAATTAATCTCTCGCGAAGAATTAAGTTTGCATTAGTCAGTAACCAATTCAGCATTGGTTAGTAACCAATTAAGTCAACATTAGTCACTAGATAATTTTTGAGCGTTAAGAAATCAAGTCAAGAATATAATTTTACATAAAGAACAAGTCAAGATTAACAAGAACCATATAATGCTACAAAGATTTGTAGTAGTAACCATTTTAAACGTGAAAAACTTAAGAAAGGTTATCAATATAGAATTCGCAGAAAACAAATGAGAACTATATGCGATATGAATCACTTACCTCAAAGATTATTGATTTTTATCGAAGTTCTTTGCGATTTTGTTATCGAACTTCAACAATCACCAGAGTTCGATTATTTTTGGTTCTTGAACTTGAAGTTCTTTATTGATTTTGTATGCTTTATTTTGTGATCTCGGTACGTCTTGCCATCACGATTTAAAAGTTTAAATCTTCTCCGATCTTAGTCTTTGTGTAGCCAAGAAGATTACTGATTCATCGAATCGGGAAGAAGTTGTTGATCTTTGTGATGCTATTTCCGATTTGAGTTGCGGCGTGACAAAGTGATTCGTCTTCTCCGATTTGATAGGCGCAACTGATTTCTGCGTCTTCTCTTGTCATTGATATGTGTTCCGATTTCAAAGTTGCATGATTTTTGGGGCGGTTAATTGAAAAGATGAAATTGATGAATCGACATGTAGGAGTTAATGACACGTGATTTTAAAGACGATATATTGTGTATGTTTTATTTACGTAATTATGTTTTCAGTATGTTTTATTTTGTAATTACTTTTAATTGTTGTATATTAGTGTAAAAGGACCCTAAAAATTTTCCGATCGAGCCTTGAACTGTTGGATTGGTGGTACTCTTGGGCAGGTCCTATCTATTGGGCTTAAGGAACTGTTGGATCAAAATCCATTTGCAGTAAATAATAAAAAAACCTTGAATTATTATTATTTTTTTCTAAAATGTATATTAAATATGTTGACCCATATATATATATATATATATATATATATATATATATATATATATATAAAACAAGGATCAAGAGTATTCTTCTTAAATAGCATTACTCCTTAAATAACATTCTTTTATTAAAATTACGTTGTTTTGGAGTGGTCGCGGGTGACATTTTTGTAAATAAAAGGAAAACAAGTGGGATCACTCTCTTTTAAGTCACTCCAAAATGACGTAGTTTTAATAAAGGGGTGCTATTTAAGGAGGAATGGTAGATAAGGGGAATGCTCTTGATCCTTGCTCTATATATATATATACGGAGCCGTTCAAGAGCAGTATGCTTAAATATCATTACATCCTTAAAGAGCATGACTATATAAGGGGCTCCGTGTTTTTTTTCCCTTCACATTCTCTCTCCTCGCGAGTTCTGTTTTTCGGCTGAGCCCCTTGTTCCTTCTCCAACTTTTCATTCCTTTATGAAGAAAACTTTCTCCAAATCTTCCATCGAAGTAAAAATCTTCAGAGTAATATATCGTGGCCTAAAATATTCAGAAGAGAGAGCCCTATAATTGCAAAAGGGAGGAGAGAGAAAGGCATGCCCTAAATTCGAAATCTCGATTTTTGGGATTTCAATTTGGGATTTCTATTGTTCAAACATTTTCAAGGTTTTAGGGATTTCAATTTGTTACAGGCAGTTTCCTATTCTCCCCTAATTTCAGTTTATTATTGTAAAAAATAAATTTTTCATGAAGCAAAAACCTTTTCTAGAGTACTAGTGCCCCTAAATTGGCTTCAAATAAGGGTTTTGCAAATATTACCCAGATTTTGAAACAGAGGGAATATATTTTTATTGAGCTTTATTATATGCCAACATTACCCATTTTTGAAATGGGCATTATCGGGATTGGAGGACTAGATTTTTTCCTTGCATTTGGAATGGAGCAAAATACTAGTTCAAGCGTGTAAAGATTAAAATTTGACTAGTTTTGCAAAAATATGTAAGGTTTCTTAATCTAGTTAAACAAATTGGGATTTGGGACGTGTATGACATTGAATGATAGAAAGACTTAATTTGTGTTTTCTTCTGATTTTGGTTTTGGCTCCTTTATATCAATGCATTCAATGAGTTGTTTTATTCTTGTACTTGCTTTGTAGAATAACATTCATTTGCTTGTTTATACAAAGTATAATGAATTAGGGAGGATATTGTGAATGCTGTTGTTATGTATGTTTCAAATCACGCTTCAACAAAAATCAAGTTGTGATATCTGGAAATGAAGCACAAAAATTGAAAAAGGAAATGATAAAATTTTAGTTTAACTAGAGACTATGCAAACTGAGGATCAAAGCTTGATTCCAATCAACAAGGTGTTTAATATTTAGCCTTCCTTCCTGGCAAGGCAAAGCCACTTTATCCCATGCCACTTTATTTTCATATTTTTGCAAGCTTTGGCCCTTCCAAAGGAATATGCTTAAAATGCTCTTGATGGAGTTAATTGTTGAGGAGGATGTAATGGGCTTAAGATGGAATATGCTTAAAATGCTCGGTTCTTCTGATGAGTAATCTAAACATTCATTTTTCCATATATCTGTTCTACCTTTATTGTTATGTATTTCTATACTTAATGAATTGATTCCAGTTCTCGATTTTAACATGCAAGACTTTCAAAGTGAAGCAACTTATACTTTTGGCTTGTTAAATGCTAGGGCACTTAAATGCTCAGGAGGCTTTGCTTGTCCGGGCCAGGGCTAACTCTCTTGCGCAACAGGAAAAGTACACAGGTCAAGGCGAATCGGAGGAAGCAAAGAAATAATTATTTGTCAAGGGCTATGTGTACTAATCAAATGAACTCTTCCTTTTCCGGATCCCTAGTATAAATAGGAATAACAGAGACAAAGATGAAGCGATCCACCAAGATTATTTAATTCTCTCTTATTATGTTATGATTGGAAACTATTTTTGTTCCATTACCATGTATTTTTCATCTTCTTGCTAATTAATGAGATTACTCAGTGTATCACTACTCTACTACACATGAATTTCAAACTACTCTTTTAAACTTGTAGTTTGAATATCTTGGAATCTGGAGAGCATCAGAAAGAAAGGGAATATCAACCAACCATGACTCCATGAATGATTTTTTAATACCTGCAAGTCAGCATACAAGATTAAAATGAGGATTCAAAATTCCAAGTTTTTGACAATAGAATTCAGCTCGAATCAGTACTCTTCAGTTGATGGGAGAATCTTCACTCCCTCTCCTAAATTTTCCACTAGTATAAAACAAGATTGCTAGAATAATTTAGCCCAAAGTGCTCTTCCTGTTAATTATACTGAATCTCTTAAATACGATTTCTTCCCCGAGCTACTGCTATCCAAAAATAATTCCCAAACAAAAATAAAATTCAATTTACACACAACAAAAACATGTCTAGTGTACCTGAATATTTACAAAATTCCATCTAAACACTCTTGGTTCAGAATACTTTTGATGTTCTTTCATTACAAATACATTTACAATTACGGTTAACATCTTTCACATGGAAGCTATATTGTAGTTACAAGTGAATTGCATAAACATTGATCCATGCCACCATGCATGGTTGAGCTGATGTGTTGCCATAACAGGCGGTTTTCATCTGCCGATTCGGTATTATTCTCCAGGACTTGAATTAGTAGAACATGCAGTTTTCCGAGACTCCAACCAGAGAAAACATGGTAAAAAATAATACGAATATCTGCAGTTTTTCGGTAAAGTGTGATAGGAACTTGTCTAGGACCATCTGCATGCATGAAATAATACGAATATAACGAAACATGGTATTTTAAAAATAGTTAGAAGGTATGTATAAGATGTATGAACAGTATAATAGTAATGCATATGATTACCTTACAACACCATCAGAGAATTCGAAAGGTATATCGTTAAAGCTACTAATAATGTGAAAAAACTCTCAGCTCCGGCTATTAAAGAGATACCAAATAACTGAAACTAGTAAGGATCTAGAAAATTTGAAGGTACACAAAAATATCCACACTCGTACGTCAATTAACTTAGGAACTATCACCTTCCAAGTTCCAATTTATATATACCTTTGTTTAAAAAACAAATGTGATAATACTACCCACATGATTTTAAGTTATGGATGATGATAACAAATGTCTGAACTTTTTATAAAGAAAAATATCCTCAAAATTATGAAGAGTACTATAATCCACCAGCGAAAACAAGAAGTTAGAAACAAATGAAGGTTCAACCAAGAGCAACTGATATACTTAAAGTACCTCAATCACTGCCACTTAGTACATCCATTCCATGTTCCTTAAATATAAGAGGATGAAAATTCTTGCCAAAGTTACTTACTACAACATTAGAGCTGTAGTTTGAAAATACAATTAGAAGTCCCTATCAAAAGGTAAATTACTGAACTTTAAAGTTTTTCATTTTATTAGAATATTTTATTGCATAGTGTTGCAATCAGACATGATACACTGTCTGTTTTAGTGTATCTCCAAGCACAACCATGAACTAAATATGCAGAATAAACATGAAAATTAAAGAAAAAGAGCATAGCAGAAATTACACTAAAATTTTTACGTAGTTCAACCCCTAAGCTCTAATCTAGTGGCCTACATCCACGTCCAATACCAAATGATATGGAACTCTTTTTATTAAACTTAATATTCAAAAGATTACACAGAAAAACTCTCTGTACAACGAATATCGATTCTTATTTGGATCCCTCTCCCCCCCTTACACCTCTGCAACTTCTCTCAACTACTGAGACCTTGATACTTTCGTTGTACAGACTATTTATTACACGAATACCCAAGCCAACCTAGACTTGTATTTGGTTTATAAAAAATAGGATTTAAAGGATTACAAAGACTTTCTAGTTAAATAGGAATTCAAGAGAAATACAATAACTGGAATCAGATTTAAAAAGCTCTCTGGATGTACTCGATGATGATTTTCAGCTTCAAGTCTTGTGTCCTCTTTTGATGAGCAGAATGCATATATATATATATATATATATATATATATATATATAAATTAGTGAGCAACGACTAGATCAATTCGTTAGCATGAAAGGCTCAATGAAATATAGCAATCTCAGCAATTTATTATAGCTTAAAACTTGATAGTATATGATAAAGATAAAGATAAAGATAATAAACATCTTAAATAATATATACTATATTAAAGGAGTCAAAAGACATTAGATATAATTTGATAGAGATTTCAGCACATTGATATTGCTAACGCGAATAAAAAATATTTTCAAAACAACAAATTAAAGATATTGTTATAGATATGATTTATCAGACTTTATAAAGGAGTTGAAAGATATTTTGTTAGAGTTCATACTCAAATCAACTTGAGTTATCATGATGGACTCTAATTGGAACAGATTGTATAGATAAATAAATTCGTTAATAAACTCTAATTCAAAAACTGACTTGCAATATATATCAGAGAATATATTTTCAGCAATAAAAAGAATCCAACCGCTGTAAACTCTTTTGGGTTAGAAAGCTTTTATGCAATCCTCCAGGTTATCTCAAGTGAACCATAATATAAAATGGAACAACATACAAAGCAATAAATTATATTATTTAATCAACTCATTATGAAATCAACTCAAAATATAATCAATGCAATTCATAAAATAACCAACATGCATGTATAAATATATTGTCATTATTAAAATTACCAATAATAAAAATTAATAATTTTTTTTTTAAAAAGTCAATTATTATAGAATGGAGATAGTATATTTTAAATTTTTCCATCACTAGTAAAACTAACGCTTATCATTTTCTCACTTCCACGTACATGTTTGCATGCACATTATGCGCTTTTGCTGTCGATGTATTATCCAAATGTACACTACTGTTTCTTCTCCTTCTAGATCGGAAAATCAATCACCTGTCTTACAAACCTCAATCTACTCTCCATATATATATATATATATATATATATATATATATATATATATGATTAATGACTACTCAGAATCACTTACTCCGACCATTCTATATTTATATTTATGCGTACTCTCTGTCTCTCTCTGATGGAGATGCATGTATATATACATGTATATTGGTCTGTGTATCCAGCGAATCATAAGGAGCGAATTAAAAATAAACAGGTTATAACGACGATTTTATCTGTCGCTATAGCATAAAAAATAAGTTTTCTATACTAAACCAATGGATACCGTCGTTATAAGCAGGTTCATTTTTAATTCTCACCCTATGATTATTTGTATATATATATATATATATATATATATATATATATATATATACTACTGATTCGTCTCTAAAGTTTAACCTTAAAAAGCGAAACCAAAGATTTAACCGTCGTTTTTGGTGTCTATGGCATTCGATCGATCCGTCGCCATAGCCATGTAGTCTTTAGCGATGGGTCGAACTGTCGCCATAGAGACACAAAAAAATGACGGTTCGTCTTTGGTTCGCTTTAGAGCCTCTATATATATATATATATATATACAATATCCTTCAAAGCGCACTCCAATTCGCGGACATTAGGCGGACCAAGTAAAAAAAAAAAAGAAGTTCATGGGTCAAGAATTTTGCAAGTTCATGGTCAAGAAATCCACACGGTCGGTTTATCATTTCTTCTCTTACTTTCTCAATTCATACCGATTCAAAACTTTGACTTACTCTCGCCATACACGCTTCCTTCTTACTCCGCCAAACCCTTCCTTCTTACTACTCGCCATAAGCCTCTCTCTCTCTCTCTCTCTCAAGGCTACCGACGATACTCGATAAGTGGTCGATCCCTCCTTCTCTCTCTGACGCTTTTTGTTCGTGCCCTCTCTTTCTCTCTCTCAAGGTACTTCACTTTATTATTTTTGTAATTTCTGTTTAAACCAAATGAAATCTAGAGTTTATTAGGGGTTTTTGATTTAGACATGTTATTGAATAATACAATGGCAAGATTACTAGAGTACAGTGAACTCAGACCTCTCTTGGAAGACCTGGTAAGTTTTATAATTAACCTCTTATGAAACAAAGAAAACCATTTTGAATCAAGCATATCATTTTGATATAATATGTGTGTATTTTATTTTAGAATTTTTTTTATTACTTTAATATATCACAATCATATTTTTTGCAAAATGATAGAAATTGGTGATTCTTAAAATGTTAATTATCGGATGAGTGGCACTTTTAATGATGTTTATTGAAATATCTCGCTTCATGTATGTCTCCATCTCAAAGTATTCCTCTTTCCTAGTCCCCCCTCCCAAAATAGTAGAAAGAAAAAGAGCTCTTTTTGTTGATGTGTCTACTTAATCAAAGATAAAAGGTAAACTAACGTCCTTCCCCATATTTGCAAGCACCTCATTTTTTAAACTGAAGCCCTCCTATTGATATTGTAATTTTATGATGAAACACAATGAGGTTTTATTTGCATCATCCCCTCGATGATTAGATTGAATTGCATTTGGTATTACTGAGTTGAACACAGGCACACAGCTTCTTGTTCATGCTGCGGTTGGTGGAGTAGGATCTCTGTTGTGCCGATTGGGCAAATGCCCTTGGTGCCATTTGTTATTGGAACCTGTCTCGATCGAAGAAGAAAAGCGACACAAGTCAAAGATGATGGATATGTTCGAGTGTTGCATAATCAAGGGAGGTTGCAAATGGACACATCAGAGCATGTAAATGTAACAACTCATCAAACAATTGCTAACGACTCCAACGAATTATCCATGATGAAAATTGAATTGCGTCAATTGCAACTAACTCAACGATTTGTCATAATTGTTAATGTTATGTATGTGGTGTTGTTGTTAATGTTATTAAATGGGTCGTAATTTTTACAATTTCATTATGCGGTGTTCTTGTTAATGTTATTAAATCGGTTGTAAATTTGATAATTTTCATTATCTAGCCAACACTTTATGTATGAGATATGTGCATTTATAGGTATTGAATGAGATTTTCGACTATGTTGCTTCAAATACGAGTTATGTTGTTATTTGTTTTATGTATGAGATATGTGCATTTATGAGGATTGCACATTCTTTAACTGATGATTGCACATTCTTTAAAGGCATCACATGGTTGAACCACAATGCATATTTGTAATGGTACCTAAATTTTAATTATGATTTGGTGATGAAACCCAATTATTTTGAATTGATATTCTACTAGCAATTATTGACTGGAGAATATATCTGAATCACTGCTTTTTGTAGCTTGTTTTGAAAACTTCCTGTCTCAAGTTATTGCCTTTCTGAATTTTGAATTCAACTACGGGGTTATTTGCAAGCAACTGTCACTTCTTAGGCTGTTGATGTAAATTTAGGCAATATATAGTGTTTTCCAACTACATGTTCTTTTGAAGTTTCAGCATGTTGTGGCCCTCTTTGGCACCAAAATACAACATCAAAAATAATGCCACTTTGAGCCATTCGTGGGGTACCTTACTTATCCATTAAATGAACTAACATCTATTAGAATAATGAAGAAATTATCCACAGTGACAAGGCAAAGAACCAACCCACTACATAAATGTATAAATAAAGGAACCCATAATAATATATCTTCATTAGCCAAAAAATTCACAAACAACCAAAGGAAAATAAGGCTCAAAAACAAGAACCAAAAATCAGTAAACAACCTTGTGCTTCTGTCCATGCCTACTGCTGAATGTAAAGCTCATCCTTAATTTGACAAATCTCAACCCATCCTCATTTGTGGTCAACAAAACCTACCAAAAGAACATCCACTGCAAAAGTGACAGAAAGGACAATATTGATGAAAAAATTACCAAATCTTGATTATGCAGTATACCGGTTGAGAGAACAAAGAATTTAAACAACTTAAAGGCTAAAGCTGTTACCATCTGTTACAATCAATCTAACTGTTGTTACGGCGACAATCCATAACCAACATCATCTTGCATCTCTGAACCTGAAAATAAAATAAAATATATGTATATTAGATTTATTGATATGTTACTCATAATATTGAATAAAAAAATGAAAAAACCTTGGATTGTATGACTATCATCTTCTGAACTTGAAGATGATGTTGCACCTTCATTGTTGGGAGAATCTCTACATAAAAGCCAAAATAACACTCATCATTTAAAGATTGAGATAGTTTAAAATTTTTACACTTGCTTAAATATCACTTACCGATGTGCAACCATTGGACAATTCCTTTTGTCATGTGATTGTCCAACTTTCCCACAACCATGACAACGTCTAACTTTTGAGTTCTTTGCTTTCCTAATGCCCTTTCTTTCCCTCCTTTTAGTCTTTTGCCACATCCTTTTGCCCTCACTTGATTTGGTTCATTGTATGTATGGTCTTTATTGCGACTCATCTTCCCAGAGATTACACTTGAACCAGTTCCACATTGTGAATTTTTACCACTATCTGCAACAAGATTGATTGATTCGAGTACACGAGCCAAAGCATCTTTATACATATTAATTCCTTCTTGGCTTGTGAGGGCGATATTAATAACATCCAAAGAACATTGGATTAATTCACTCCGCCTTATTAGATATTCTTTGTCACTATTTATCATTATGCCACTTTCATTATCAACCACTATCACAGAGTTTGCCTTCTTAGTCCATCTTTTCAAGATGTATTGTTGGGGTAATTCGTCAAAATCATGCATTTTGAGCAAGTAACCAAGCACATGTCTACATGATATTCCCATACTCTCAAACTTGTGGCAACTACATGAAGCAAAACCCAATCCTTTGTCATATATAAGTTGTCGACTCTATGTGTGAACATTTTTTTCTATGAACTTGAAATATGCATTGATTGTCACTCTCCTTGATAAGTTCAAAGCGGTAATTCAAACATTCCCATATCTCATCTTCAAATTTATAAAACATTTCAGTATAAATTTTTCAACCATTTGGAATAGAAAGTCATGATTCATCTTCACTTTAAGCTTCTCAATCAAATCTTTGTGATCGGCCAACAACTCTTCTCGACGTCATGCGTTTAGCCCCTATTAAATTGGATCATGAAATCAACTAATGAATTATTCTTAGAAACATATCTTTTGAAAAAAGCGTGAGAGCTTTTCGCGCGTTGTTGGCTACTTGACATATGGTCGAGAAAACACGATTACAATAAGTTGGCACCCAATTTTGTATTTAATTCGAATACATACATTGTTTGTAACCATTTATTGTCATGTAACCCGCTCCTCCCAACAAGCTCTGTCCATGTCAAATCAAACTCTTCTTTAAATTCTGAATTCCAAATACAAATGGCAAATTCATTATAGTGAGCATTATACTTCATCGAGTCTATTTTTTTCGAAAATTTTGTCAATATATGCCAACTACAGAATCTATGAAAAGTATCCGGAAGAGTTTCTAATATTGCCTTGGACATCGCGGGATCTTGATCAGTAATAATCATTTTAGGGGCATCACCTGGCATAGCCTCTAAAAATTGGTTGAATAACCAAACAAATGAATCCGAGGTCTCGTCACTTAAGAATGCACAAGCAAAAATTATGGTTTGACCATGTTTGTTAACTCCCATCAATGGTGCAAAAATCAGCCCATATCGATTGGTGTTGTATGTAGTATCGAAGACGACTACATCACCATAAAAACTATATGCCCTTCTAGAAATAGCATCAGCCCAAAAACAATGTGTTATCCTCTGTTCATTATCGACCCTAATTGTATAAGAGAATGATGGATTCTTGCCATTTTCTAATTTTCAAAACTCACTAAACATTTCTCCGTCATGCCCCTTCAACTCATTACGTCTATCCCTTTCATAATTATATAAATCTGTTTGTGTACACCCAATATTTTCAAACCCTCCAGCCTGTACTCCAAGGAAATTGAATTGTTGATGTGAGGGTATGTTTATCATGGAAAGTTGTTGAGTCAAACACTTTTGCGCACTAGAAACACTTTGGTGAGATCTTAATAGATGTTTCTTTGATGGAGTTGCCAATGGATGACTATGGCCCTCAATAAATTGGGTGACTACATAAGCCTCAACATTTATTTTCAACATAGCTACCATTGCTTTACAATTCTCTTTTATCGATCCCCGACGCCTTTTAGTTTCAACATCCGCAATTGTTTTTCCCTTACCTTGTTTAAAACAGACATATTCTTTCCTTTTGATTTCGCTACTCTCCTTGAATTTTTAGTAAATTTCAACTTGAATACTAAATCCCGCTTCTTTAGCATATGCATTTAAAAATCCTTAACTTCATCTATTGTTTTGAATTCTTTTCCAACACTAGGTTTGAGATGATCGGCTTTCATGGATTATAGATAAAATTTTCCCTACCTTCATCACTCTCCCTTCAATTATCTTATTCTCTACTTTCTTTTCATTATTGTCAACATTATCACCACATTCATCACTACCCCGTACTTCATCCTCTAAGTTAGCATTCATCCCTACAGTTAAAAAAAACAAACAACATTTAAGTCCGGACAACAACAATTTGAAGAACATTGAGAATTGGGAATACCTTCAATATATGGGTGGATACACTTTGTAAGGAGGGGAGGATTGAAGATGCAAATAATGTAATTCAAATCATGAGAGAAAGTGGCATCGATCTTGATGTTGTCACATACAGTGCACTAATCTCTGTTTTATTTTTTTCTTCTATGTTTCTTTGTCAGAAGCATATTTAACTTATTTTTTCTCATATGGTCAGTAAGTTCTCAGTACATCATAGCAGACACCCAAAATGGAAATTTAATGGAAATTTACTGTAACTTCAATGGAAATAACAAATCTAAGCATATGGTCAGGAGAACAATGGAAATAACAAATCTAAGCATATGGTCAGGAGAACAATGGAAATTTACTGTAACTTGCCTCATAGCAGACACCCAAAATGCAAAAAAAAAAAACACACAGATACAAGATTATCGGCCAAAATCCAATAAAAAAAACTCCAATTAAACAAATATTGGAAAAAATCATGTTTAAAACTATCAAAGTTTGGTGATATTAAGAATTTTAGGAGAGAGAATCTCACTGAACTTACTTTTTATTTAAACCCTAGCTTCAAGGGGCTTTGAGAGATAATCCAATAGCTTTGCTCTTTATCTAGTCGATGTTTTCCCTTTCACCTTTGTTGGCAGAGTGAGAATCGGTTTGAGAGATAAACCTTTGTTGTTTTGAGAGAGAAGTCGACCGCGTATGGCAGAGTAAGTCTCAAAGCGTACGAGAGAAGGAGGGGATCGACCCTTATCAGAGTATCGTCGGTAGCCTTGAGAGAGAGAGAGAGGCTTATGGCAGAGTAAGAAGGAAGGGTTTGGCAGAGTAAGAAGGAAGCGTATGGCAGAGTAAGTCTCAAAGCTTTGAATTAGTATGAATTGGGAGAGTAAGAGAGAAGAAATGATAAACCGACCCGGGTGGACTTCTTGACCCGCGAACTTGCAAAATTCTTGACCCGCGAACTTATTTTACTTGGTCCGTCTAATGTCCGCGAATTGGGTACGCTTTTGAAAGATATTGTATATATATATATATATATATATATATATATATAGGAATTTTGAGAGAGACCAATCGATACGATATATCAAAATCACTCAAACTCAATCAATCTAATCTACCTAACCTCCACAGTTAAAACTTAACTCTTACTGTTCTCACCAATTGGCACGTAAATTATCTCTCCCTGCAGAATATGTATCCAAAATATAAGCAACTGATATTTTCACTAATAAATTTTATATTTTTTATTTTAAAAAAATAATAATTTCAACAATATATAATATTCATATACTATTCTCTCCATACCCAAATGATCTAAATAAAAAAAATAGAGTTGAAAAAATTGAGTAGATTATATAAAATGATGATTTTTTAAAAAAAATTATTTTTATACTAATGGATTTCACTAAATAACATACTTCCTATTTATTTTATATATTTATTACATTATTTTGAGGAATAAAAAAATTGTATTTTAGGCATCTTTTGACGATGGAGAGAGTACTAGGAGATCTGCTATGTTATTATAGATAGGGTTTTGGATTTTTTTTAAATTTTAGATAACAGAAAAATTCATAGCTTACATTCTTTGCACTTTAATACAAAAATATCTTAATTTGATTTTGGTCCGTGATTTCTTTTCAATTTGAATTTCCCAAGTAATTAAATCACTTATTATGTATCATTTCCTTTAATTTTTGACATTAAGTTACATGTTTGCCATAGTTATATATATATATATATATATATATATATATATGGCTAAATCTCATGCAGCATAATCCTCCTATATGCAATAGTTGGCAGGGTATGGGCCAACAATATCAGTTTACCTAGCTATATGCGTCAACAACACCTTACTTACTTTCGAGCCCAAGTAAAAATTAATTAAAGATTGCAAATTAATTCCCTACTTTCCTTGAAGAAAAAGGAAGCAATATTAACCAGAAAACCTGGCAGAAATTATGAACACATGATATCACCCACTGTTGGATGGATGCATATATATATATATATATATATATATATAGTAAATCATATTCATTCATTTATACTCCAGTTTGCATGTGGTTTACGTCATAAATATCGAATGAAAGCTGAAGGCATTTCCACGTTCATACTACATTAATTGCTACTACTACTACATTTGACATGAAACATACAACTACATGGTTAATTAATTAGATATATTAGTCCATCAAGATATTACAACTACTGATCAAGGAACATAGCCACAACTAGAAACCTTATAAAGTCCAGAGAGAGAGAACTGAAATTAACAACCCTAGCTAGTGAAAAACAGCTATATATTTAGTCACATACTTCATCTTCCACGTACGTATATCCTCTAAATCTGCAAACCAAGAAAAGACAAAACTTATGCATTAAAGCTTCACACTTCATCTTCTAGATCTTTGTATATAAATATGTAACGTATCATTAAATATCACATTTACCAAAACAAATAACAGCTCGCTTTTATACATATATGAACAAACCCAATAAGATTACACGCACACACTACGTACCTAAGTTTCAAATATATATATATATATATATATATATAAAATAAATAAATTAATTTGTAAAATTTTTAAATTTAAAACGGATATATACAAATCTTTTTAAGTTTTGAAAATAACAAATATATATAACAATTTGCTAATACTTTTTAGTTATGTTACTAGTTTATATCCATAATAATTATTTGAAGTCGATTAAAAAAATTAAAATATATCTCTAATTTTAAAACCAAAACAAAAACTAAGTATATATCAACATTCAAACATGCATGCATGATTGAGGAGAGGACTGAAAAAAGGATGAGATTGAGGTTCATCAAGTACCAAATCAACTGTGCTGTGATCATGTGAAGATGGGGTTAAACGTGCACACCAGATAATAAAATGCACCGTGCTGGAGTGACTGGAGGGTGACACCCCACTCATTGGTGACCATTGGCAGACCAGACGAGTTTATGAGCACTGCATCCTCACCAAAAGACTCTCTCACATTGAACGGCCCCACTGCCACCTCAAAAGCCACATCATTGATGAAAACCGTTGACTTTCCTTGACCCACGCCTACACCTTTACACACCACCAACAAAATATTATCCCCAAGTCAAAGTTGTAAAATTTGTAATTCCATGTAATGATTTTGTTAAAATAATTTATTTTTTTACAATACGTTTAAAAAAAAATACAATTAATACTTAGTCTGCTTCAATATTATACCTTTCTAAAATCATTTAAAATGATAAAAAAGAACACAAGTTAGCATTTAATGCAAGGATAATAGAGAAAATTAAATCATAAATGCTTTTTAAAATCTACAATTAAATGATAAGTAAAAAAAATAATAATTCACCCACTTAAATGACAAATAAAAAAAAAAACGGAGGGAGCACATATATACTTATTTTTTGGGGACTTAGAAAAAAGAATCACTTTTACACTGAATCTGACATTTTAAAAAAGGTACTCACATTTCATGCAAAAGGTAGTACTATAATTTAGCATAAATAATAAAATACATGATCTTATCTTTAAAATTGTACATTATATTGAATTAATATTTTTGACGCTGAAATTATCACATTCTTTTTTAAACACGTATTAAGAAAATAATATAAATAAGTTCCAAATTTATTTTTAACGGTCATAAAAAATTCATAAAGTGACAAGTAATTTTATTTTTTTATATTAATAAATTTCACTAAATAATATAATTACCCTTTATTTTATGTATATTATTTCATTTTTTTAGTGACAAATATAATTATACCTTTGCTTATTTTTTTGTGAACTGAGGGAGTATTATTACGTACATACATGATACAACCAAGGAGCAGTCAATGAACAGTGGATGTGAGTACCAGCGAAGCCATGCAAACGTCCTAACTAAATACAGGAGTCGAATAGGTGGACCAAAATCTATTCCTCAATATGACAAATATATCCAAATTGTAACGTATCAACTTAAAGTTGGTCTATCATACAGCATACATCAATCAAGTCCATGAAATGCTGGTATTACGTAATTGATCATTGATCGTTCCATGATTCACTTGATTCAATAATATAGATCATTATCCAAATGGATCCATTTAAAAAAAAGTAACTATATTAATCTCTTTGAACTTTTTACTTTTTTTCACTTTATTTTTTTTAAACTCTCACTAAATCATTTTTAACTCTATCCAAAAATTTCAATTTTTTCATGTTCAAAAATTACTTTTTGAAAAAAATTGAATTTAATTTAAATACAACATATTTATATAAATTCACTTAAAGTAAACAAAGATTTCATTTAATATAAAAATATATATATATATATATATATATATATATATATAGGAAAAAGGAGAATATACCGGGATTCAAAACCAAATATAGCTCCACATGGGTCATTGAGATTGCAAAGTAACATAAAAAATAAAAAAAGAAGAAAAACCTTAGCAGTAAGAACACGAAATTAAAGAAAATAAATAAATAAATATATTGTGCTAGTATCATCTTCAAGTCGTCTGGAGTGTTTATTATGATAATTTTCATTGTAATAGCAAGGGAGCGACACTTATTTATGAGATAATTTGATTTACTACTAGTGATCAAATAGATCATCACAAAACGGCAAATAAATGAGCTAAAGCTTTAATTCAATAAATTAGATTGGAACAGATCAAATCAAGATTAAATCTTGACATCGAAAATCTATAAAGGGACAAACATTTATTCCCTACTCACAGTTCACACACACATCAAGATGACAAGATAAATCACAAGCAAACAAATATGAAATCTTCTCCAGTAGAACTGAAGTGACTCATGTAACCCATGATGTAAACTTTTTGACTTGTTATGAATATTTGTTTTCTATAATTAATTAAATTTCAAGACTGAATAATCTGTTATTGAATAATTTTGCTAAACTAATTGAACGTATCCTGAAAAAACTTTAAAATGTGTAAAATAGAGTCAAAAACCTAAATGAGATTTTTTGGGGATTGACATTGTAGTACTGTATGTATACACGAGCGGATAAATTATAATTATAACAAGGCTCGTATAAATACTGACAATGTGTCGACTTTAATTCGGGAAAGTATCGATCAGTTTAAATAAAGAATGGAAATAATGAAAGAGTATACAGGATGTAAGAGATAAGTACGTACCCAGAATGTGATTGATAGTAGTAGGAAGAGGAAGAATGGTACCGTGAGCTTCAGAAATAGGAGCACTAGTTACCGTGTAACCTAGCCGCTGTTGCTGCATCAGTTTAATTTTCTCATGATCTTCAACTTTCTTATAATTCATAGTTCCAAGATTCATCATCAAGTGATCAGTAAGTAAAACACTAGAGCAATTCCCAACCGTCTGATCATGAGAACCACGATGAACCACATTATTTGTTGATAATAGTTCTGGAAAGAAAAACCCTCCTGTCGCCGGGGATTGGTGCACCGGAAAAAGGAAGGGTTCAGGCAAGAATTCTCCGGGAGTGGTGTGGAAGTAGGGTTGGTTCACAGAAGCAGTGGGAGAATTCAACCCATCCATAACGTTTACCGGGAAGGCCGCCTTATCGGCTGATGACTTTTGTGATGATTTATCGGATGAAGATGATGATGAAGACGGAGGAGCGGTGGCGGGAGGAGAGAGATTATGAGGTTGTGATTTTGTTATTGATGTGTTTTGGTGGAGGTGGCGTTGCTTGTGTTTGCTTCTTGATTTTCTGTTCTGGAACCAGTAAAAAACATTTGCATCACCAACTTGGCCGTACTCTTGTAATTGAGCCCTTATCCTTCTTATTTCATCCCTTGGTGGATTCACCATTCCTGAGTTGAATATTGCTTCAAGTATGCGAATTTGCTCTGGTTTCGGATTCCATCTTGGCTTTGGCTCAGGGCTTCTCTCTTCAAATCCAGGCACTATATATATAGTGTTATATATATCAAAATAATCAAACACGTATTAATGTAACTAATTTTGTGTGTATATATATAATTTGGATAAGGATATAATTTGAGCTCATGCTCTATTTGCACTCCACTATAGAGCAAAAATTGCATTGTTTTGATCTTACAGACGTAGAGTGGAAATTAAATGGAGAAATTTAAAACTGCAAATTATTATGTATCATTTCCCCAAAACAATTTATTTAAAGAATTGAGAAAACTAATTACCTGATGATGAAAATTGGGATCTATGGCAAGTAGGATTTGAGATGAGAGAAGGATTGATATTATGATCATGCTGCCATTGATGGTGGTGGGGGTTACAAGGTTTGGACTTAAACATACTAGGCCAGTGTCTATTTGATGAAGCCATGATATGAATCTCCTTAATTAATTCGTTGCTCTTGTTTTTGGGACCAAGGCAAACGTAACATAACGTTTCTACTCTTCTTATATATAGAGCTAGACTCTTCACCTACCCTTAATTATGTAGAATCAGTTCACTTTCAATTAATAAACAGTCATTCCCATCTGATCTCTCCAAATAAAATACTACTCTTTACTCCCTACAAGAAAAATAAAATTAAATGAGATATAGATATAAAGTAACAAAACGAACAACAGGAATCTCCAGTGAAATGATAAATAAGAATAGAAAGGAAATTAAATGTAAAGGGGGAGAGAGAATTAAAGAGAGGACATGAAGCTAGTGAGTCCCATACCCCTTGGTGCTTATGAGTTTAGGAGCATTAAAAGTGAGAATACTTGTAGAGTACTCAAAGTAATCAGCCAATTCCCCCGGAAGAGAAGCATAAAGAACATTGAAAAGTGTACATGCTGGTGCTCTTATTAGAATCTTTGACAGTGAAACCAAGCTAGCTCTTACAGAGAGAGAGAGAGAGAGATGGGAGGTTTGAAGGAGGGTGGTACGTGGTGGCCTGGTGGGTTGTTTCTGGATGAGTTTGTCTCTATAATTTGTTTTATTTGAATAAGAAAAAGATGAAGAAGATTTAATGGAGAGGATTCTCTTTTAATTCCTTGATTTATGTTTGATTTTGCAGATATATATGAGAATTAATGAAATGTTGAAGATTGAAGGGAATAGAAGAGGGTGATGTAAGGGTCGGATAATTGTATATAGTAGTATTAATACTAATGGGAAGAGGTTGTTAAATAGAGGAGGAGAAAGTCAATAAAAATAAAGAGAGAAGTAGGGTTTGATTGGAAAACAGTGGGTAGTGGGGTGTTGTGGAGGGGGTGAGGGGGTAGTTATTGCTACTTCGGGATTAATTGGGCAAATATGTTCAAGAAGTTGTTGATTATATATGCTGTAATTAATTCTATACAAAATTTTCATCTATTTAGTTTTGTTTGGATTAATTTTAATTGCACTCTTTTTATTATTTTTTATTTTTTTATTTTGAGGAGGAGAATCAGGAAACGTAACGCTTGAAAAATGTATTTTTGTCATATAGCGGATGCATATGCGGCATGATTTTGATAGGAAATACACTCGAGTATATAACAATACACCATAAATTAGGAAATAGGTGTTATCACTACACTATCACATACTACTAATTACAATATTAATTACACATCATTTTATGCTCTTTTATGTTAAAATAAGAATTCTTTATCTTAAAAGCAAACCAAAAAGGATATATTATTCCAATTTTTTCTTAAACAAAAATTTAAGTAAATAATTTCTTAAAAAATTAAATTTTAATTTTAATTTCCTTTTTATTTATAAAATTATTAAATATTTTTTGTCAGTCCAAAAATATCAATTTCCTTTTATTTATATAATATGTGTAGTGCAACAAGATTCAAGCAGACAGAAAGGTAAGAGTGTGATTTCACTATAAAATTAAAAAGTGTAAAAACCAGAAGTTTCTCAGAACTGATCGAGGAGACCCATGATGAATAATGGATATAGTAGTAGTAGTAGCCAATAGCCATTATATTCATTACTACATACTCAGCTCAATAGATTTGACTTTTAATTCACTCCAACTATTCTCTTTGTTCTTTATGATGATGAGTGGGACAGGATCGGCTGTATATATATATATATTAATGAAACCGTACATTTTTCATATTAATTGGTCCATTCCATTCCCCTACTACGTTTTCCTCATCTCCTTGCCTTCCCTTTTTCTGTTTCTACCAATCTGTCTGCAACAAAAATGCCAACTTGGCTTTAATTCAACTTACCTCTCTGCAGTGAGAACTAGTTACCATGCATTTTTTTTTGTACTATCATAAATCATAATATATGTCATTTTAAATGATTTTATTTTTTTAATTATTTATCATTTTATATAATTTAAGAGAATTAATTATAATATTTTTAAAATTATATCTCATAAGAAAATATTATATATATAAGAGAGAGTATGATATAAATATGATAATTATGATAATTTAAAAATATTATAGATAATTGATATTATATTTAATATTATACAATCATTTTATTAATCTTTGTACACAATTTTAAAACGTTATATATTATGCGACGGAGTAAGTGAGATCTATGTTTTCTCATGTCCAAAAATTAAATTAATAAATTAGGTGAGATAATGAGACCCTAGCTACGATCAGATGACCTAGCATATATTTGGAACCTAGCTAACTTTGACCCAAATATGTACTATACCTATATATTAATTAGGACTTAATAAAGCTCAAAATCTCTCATTATTTTTCAACGATGGTCTTAATTACCTATACATACATTTACACATATCATAACATACTTACTGTAATCTTTTTCAATAGTTGACAAATAGTAATTTAAGCAAACACATAGGCGCGAAGAATGTAACCACATGCATAATTCTATTTGATTAACCTAATTAAATAGCCACGGAAGAGCCTAAAGACACTAATTCTATCCTAAGTATTGGTTGAACAATTAATGACAAATATTCCACAAAACACCCAAATCTTCAACTAGATTTTTACGTTGATAGTACTTAATTAAGAATTTTGATTCAACAAATAATGAAGTCAACTCATGAAATAGAATTTCTCCCTAGCTCTCTTCTACAAATATATATATATATCATTATCTTAAGCTCATCTATTATCTAACATATCTTGTTCACCCCCTTTTAACGACGGACCGAAGACGGACCGGACGACGATTCGGTCCGTCGCTATATATAGAACCGTCGCTATATGTTATCCATCGCTAAAAACTAAGATAACGATTCTAGATATAGCGACGGACCGAATCGTCGCTCGGTCCATCACTAAAGGGAGGTGAGCAAGGTATGTAATTAGATAAGGGGTAAGCTTAAGATCCAGACCGTATATATATATACACACACATTATCGGATCAGTCAGGACTCCGGTTTGATTAAAAATCTGGACCTATTTTTTATTTTATTTTTACTTTTTTTTAAAACAACTAATTTTTTTTAATATTTTATGGAACCTGGAATTTTTTCATAATCTGATGTTTTGGGTGTGATTTGGATACATATAACAAAATATGTATATACAATCACATTGATATTTTTGTTATATGTATCCAAATCACATCAAAACATCATCATTATATGGAAAAATTGAAATTCCATAAAATATTAAAAAAAATTAGTTGTTTTAAAAAAAAGTCGGACAATCATTAAAATCCAGGAGTCCAGCATGAAACCGGATTTTATATATATATATATATATATATATATATATATATATATATATATATATATACTCTACTATTGAACTAGCTTGAACATGATCACAATGAATGTTGTTAATTTTATAGTGCATATATGAGAAATATTTGGGTATGTGTGTCTTGCGAGAAATGCGCCAACAGCATTTAGTAAATGCAAACGTGCATGCAGTAAATATACAACATGCTATGCTTAAATGCAATAATTTTGGTCCACATGCAAGCCAAATATTTTATCTACTGCCTAAATTTTGATCTCTTAAATTTGCTGCAAGATCAATGAACAAAGTGCAGATAAAATAATCCTTTGGCACAGAAAATTGAGAGATAATAAAATTTGATTTTTGTTAGAGATCATTACAAATGGCAAATTTTGGTGGTTTTCGATCTTCTTCACCTTCATAACCTATCAATTGGTTTAATTTTTCAATATTCTTAAATTCTCATAATTACCATACTTAATTAAAAAAAAATAAAATCGTTTAAAACGACATATATATATTAAGGGACTGAGGGAGTATATAATTGAAACTAACTTGGTGGATGGATTTCATGCTCTATTCTAAATGCACATACTGGTTAAGGGGTCTGCCATGTTCGTGATGGATATGTATACCCGTGTTGTCAACCGTTTAACTTTTTGAAGATGTGGCGAATTAATGTAACTTAGTTGGTTGACAAATTCTAATCAAATAATTTATTGTTGTATACAAAAATAATTTTCTAGCAATTTAAACTTTATATATATATATATATATATATATATATATATATATATATATATATAGGTAGCTAAATAATAATAGTACTAATTAAAAAAAAGTTAATTAAGTAAACTGAATTAATGAAAGGAATGTCAATTATTCACATTCCATCCTATACATGCATGCATGTGTAAGATGGTGAGTTGTGAATGAAAGCTTATTAATTAGAAGAAACTTTGATGATTAAAAATTACAATCCGTACTTAACATATAGCTCTGAATTTTGAACCTCGGATCAATTTAATTATACAAAGAGGATTGAATAATTTAGTCACCTAGCTAGATGCATGTTTAGTAATTATACAAAGAGGATTGAATAATTTAGTCACCTCTTTATATTTTACCTTTGCAACCACCATAATATGTTTTGTACAGGTGAGCACTCTCTCTCTCTCTCTCTCTCTCTCTCTCTCTCACACACACACACACACACACACATATATATATATATATATATATATATATATATATATATATTCTCATATATTTCAAAGTCCACCAGGCTTATTATGTAATTGTTGAAAATGAAAATAGTAGTAGTAGTAGTAGTGGTAAAGATTAATTGGGACGTGGAGCAAAGTATGGCCCGGTTTTCGTTCTTGGGGAATGCCCAATTAATGGTCATGGTATATTTGAAAATAAGATTAGGGACTAGTCCATGCATTGCTTCTCGTCAATCAAGAAATGAGTTTAATTGGAATCAAAATCCCAAAAAAAATAAATGTGTTGAGTTGAATGAAAACATAATTGGTCAAATAGCACTGAATTAAGATTAGCTCTTCTTATTTGAATTTAGTACTAGTATAACAATACACGTACATGTAGCTAGGTGACTAAATTATTGAAGTTTAAATATCTATCAAACGCATACAAATAAATCAAATTTGAATTATGCAACTGTTTATGTTTAATAAACTAATTTTTTAAATATTATTTGAACTATTATTTTTAACTAATAGTACAAAATTGTTATTTTAAAAATAAAAATAAATTTATATGACACTTGAGAATGAATTAAAATCATGAAACTGTTTATGTTTAATGAACAAAATTTTAAAATATTATTTGAACAATTATTTTTAACTAATTAATACAAAGAGACCTCACGGACGTCCGAAATTATAACGAGTTTTTTACCATACACAGTTGGATGGGTTAACTAATTGATATTGGTTTAAAGAAGACCAATCAAGATACGTTATCAAAGTTCAAACAGAAAACTTGTACTAATAGTCTAGTACCAACCAAATAAAATAAAATATAATAAAATTTTAGAGAGAGAAAATCTAAAGAAGTTGGAGTTATAAAAAATTTTAGAAAGAGGATGAATATATAAAACATTAGATATAGAAGGTGAATGAATATATAAATTAAATATTATAAATAATTTATTTAATTGGGCCATAATAATGGTAAATTTGAAATTTAAAATATATGTCGACCTATATTTGACCCATAAGTATATGGTTCCAACTCACACAACTCATATTAAAAATAGGTAATTTGATTTTAATTCTTAAATAAAATCATAACCAAATTTTATAAACTAAAACCAAACCATAATCATATTTTGCCAACTGCTTTAAAGTATGTTTAGTTACCCGAATGTAAGGCCGGGGACAAAGATGACAATATTGCAAGAAGTTGATATATGGTGGAGAACATGGCAAAAATCTAAACATCAGATGTATCACAGTGCAAAATGTAGTAAATTTATATTTTACATAGGAAAAAATATATATATATACACAGTTGCTTTTTGGGACGGTTCATCCGTCGCTATAGCCTAAAAAGCTGTCGTTATAAAAGCGATCACAGATTACATACATAAAGAATGTGTCTTTGTGTTTATCCATATAGCCGTTTTACATATTACCAAAAAAATATATATATGAGCATTTGACAGGGCGGCCGCTTGGGAGGAATTTATTTGTACTTGATGAACGTTGGATTTAATTATTTATAGAAACGTGCATGGCTTTTGCTTTTGTGGCTTCTTCTTCAGTACTTTGGGTGGCCTCAAGGCTACCTTTACTGCTGTATCAAACACAGACTTCACGTGCTGATCGAGGGAAAAAGAAGAAGAAGATCATATAAGATTGAGATGCGTTCAAATTGTTCAGCAAGAACATGATCGATCATTTGATTTCACATCTAATTAATAACTGGAATTAAAGTGTTTTTAATTATGAGATTTATCACCTCAATTGATAAGGCTAAAAAATTGTATCAGCTTGGAATTAATACGATGAGTTTGAATTTTAAAATTTCGCAAATTAACTTACTAGCATTACCTGATGAGTTTTCGAACTGCATTCTATATAAGCAACTGCACCAATCATCTTTCTAAGTTCCTCCCCCTGGACAAAATTACTTTAATTGTTATTGACTACTCTATTAATTGGAATACATTGAATTAATTTTGTTGATTAATATAATTACCCCCTCTATTAACTAAAATTTTGTTTCTCCAAAATCAAATGTTGAAGGTTATATATATATATATATATATATATATATATATATATATATATATATATATATATATATATATATATATATATCACCTGAGCCGTCGTTATTGGTGTTGCACCAGGGTGATCACTAATGTACTGTATGTCGTCTCTTAAATCTGCATTTGATTAAATTAGTTGAAGAAATTAGTTATACATGTTTTTTAAGAATTTCTACACAACCATTTTTTATATCAAAATTTAATTTTGACCATGTTCAAAAAAATATTAATTATTCCCTATGACATTGTTTTTTAATTTTCATTAAAAAAGGAGTAAAATTTAATAAATGAAAAAAACAAACTAATTAATTAAGTATATATTTTAATCAGAAGATCTAATAATGATTCTTAAGCAGACTGATCTTACCAAGTTTGGTTCCAACCAGCACAATTGGTACATTTGGTGCATAGTGTTTCAGCTCAGGGATCCACTATATATATATACACATCATTAATAAACCAACACTACTAGTATCAAAATTTAGCAGCTTGATATATAATTACGCTTTCTAGCTGATCAAAAGAAAAAATTAATTAAGAAATTAAGTGCATGCATGATCTATTAATTGTAAAGAGAGGAATGGCTGCAACCTTCTTGTAGATGTTCTCATAGCTGGCCTTACTGATGAGAGAGAAAGCCAAGAGAAAAATATCAGCTCCTCTATAACTCAGAGGCCTTAGCCTGTTGTAATCTTCTTGTCCTGAGCTCCATACAATATACATATAGCAAATTAAATATATACCCAACTACTTACTACGTACATGCTCATTTATTTCATTTCAGTGTCGTTAATTTGTTTATATATATTTGGAGATGAAATGAGAAACTAATTCTTAATAATAAGATAGAACCCAATTTGATTTGGGCGGGAAAACACAAGGACGGTTCAGATTTATTTTAATTGATTTGGGCGGAAGAGCAGAAAGATGATTCAGATTCATTTTAATTTTTCAATTGTTGAAACGGATGGAGGGAGAAAATTTCAATTATGAGCTTTGGAATTGAAAATTGAGCCTTTTTTTTTATTAACTAGATTTCAATTTTGTGAAATTGCAAATGTATTTTGAGTTTCAATTAATTCCAAGCTGTAAACATAGTGTTAATAGAAATACTAATTACCTGCAGTATCCCATAGGCCAAGGTTCACTGTACTACCATCCACCACCACATTAGCACTGAAGTTGTCAAACACAGTCGGAACATAATCCTTAGGCATGCAAAAATTAAAAAAAATAAAAATTAATGTACTAGACATTCTGACTAATAAATTCATACTAATTAAAGAAATATTCATGATCACCATAATAGGAAATTAATTAAGTAATTATAAAAAAAAGGAAAAAAGAAGAATAACATACGGTTGGAAAGGTATTGCTGGTGTAAGAAATGAGCATACAAGTCTTTCCTACTGCCCCATCTCCTATTGTCACACACTTGACAAATCTCCCCGTACTCATTTTTTTGGCAACCTTTTTTCTTCCTCCTCGTGTGTGTGTGTGTCTATATATATATATATATATATATATATATATATATATATATATATATATATATATGTATATAAGAAGATCTTCAAATTGAACTCAAGTAAATTGATCTTCTTCTTAAAACTTACAAGACCAACATGTTTAAAGAAGTAGTATTAATTAAGAGCATGCAGTTGGAATCTTAAGGAGAAGAAAGTATAGAGAAAAAGGTTGGTGATTTTTAACTGCAGCCTAGAGAATGTCTTAAATAATGATTTGCAAAAGGGCTTTAGTTTTCTTTAAGTGGAAGGACAAGATGAGCTAAAAGAGATTGTAGCTTAGTAGGTATGGTGCTGGTGTTTGTTGGTTTAAGTGTTGGAGAAGGGAGGGAACAAATAATGATGGAAAAGGAGAGTAAAACAAATGCTTAAGTAATCGGTACACTATGATTATCAAAATTAGCTTATTGGAAAAGTCTTCTACATTAGAAAATGTCATGACCCGAAAGGGAAATGTAATTAAGAATGCCTTTAATAGTGAAATTTAGATACGTACATGTCATGTGTATGCACGAGTTGGGGTCATTAGTGACGTACACTTGTGTATATGGGTAATGTTAGAAATTTTATTTTTTGGCTTCAAAAAATATATATTTGGACTAATGTGTCATCAAAAATATTTCCAAAGATCTCAAAAATTTATTTCTAATTAATGCACATAATATAACTACACACATGGTACACTGTTTAGTAAATATTAGACATTAGTACTTTGTTAGTATTATCTTACTACTTGAAAATCAAAAGCGTCATGGATACTCGTGACGATTTTTAAAATAATCACAATAGATAATATTTTGTGATGAATTATTTGAGTCATCATAATTAAAAAATAGTATATATATGATGATGTTCACCGGTAGACTGCTGTCCACTCCAATCCCAGATGCTCTCCTCATCAAAAATAACATCTCTGTTGGTCACAATTTTCTTCGTGAGTGGATTGAACAATTTATATGCTTTGGATGCATAACTTATGCCAAGAAATACACATTTTTCACTCTTATTATCTAACTTTTTTCTTTTCTCGTCTGGGACATGACATAAGCGATACAACCAAACAAATTGAAATGGTCCACTGCTAGTTTTCGTCCACTCAAGGCCTCCTCTGGTGTCATATTTTGAATGGTAAATGTGGGGCTTCTATTTAATACACGAACACTCCAATTCACTGCCTCCGGCCAAAAACTTTTAGAAATTCTGCCCCTTGCAAGCAAGCTCCTTACCATGTTGAGGATATATGGTTCTATTTTTTCTCTCTAATACACCATTTTGTTGTGGTGAATAAGCCGTCATTAGTTCTCTTCGTAAGCCATGAACATCACAAAATTGTTCAAATGCTTTTGAACAATATTCTCCACCACGATCAGTGCGGAGTGTTTTGATGAATCTCCCTGTTTCTTTTTCAACACGTGCCTTAAAACTTTTAAATGCATCAAAGGCCTCAGATTTTTCCTGTAAAAAGGAAACCCACATTTTTCGACTATAATCATCAATAAAAATAAGGAAATATCGTTTACTCCCTTTTGAAATTGGATTAATCGGTCCACAAATATCTGAATGAACTAGCTCTAAGATTTTCTTTGCTCTCCACGACTTTCCATTTGAAAATTGAGAACGATGTTGTTTGCCAACAACACATTCTTCGCAAACTTAAGAAGGAATGATAATTTGAGGAAGACTTGTCACCATTTGCTTATGCTGGAGAGTTTTTAATCCACCAAAATTTAAGTGACCATAGTGATAATGCCAAAGCCATAAAGGATCTTTCACTTCAGTCGTTAAACAGGACTAGAACCTATCAATCGTTAATGGAAACAACCTATTGAAAGCCATCTGAACAATAACAATAGCACCTCTAGAAGGATCATATATCTCGCAAGCACCCTTTTTAATCGTTATTATATAACCTCTTTCTTGTAATTGACCAACACTTCATAAATTACTTTTCAAGTCGGGAACATAAAAAACATTGGAAATTGTTTCTACAAAATCATTCTTGATTCTTATATTAACATCTCCCTTTCCCATCACATTAACCGTAAAACGATCACTAAAACTCACTATAGAACGAAAGCTTTCGTTTAGGGAACAAAAAAAAGACTTACTTCCACACACGTGGTTGCTACAGCATGTGTCTAAATACCACACTTCTACTTGAGGTGGTTCATCAACTTGAGCAGCCATCAACAAAGTTTCAACTTCCTTCTGTTCTGCAAAATTGGATTTCTCTCTTTTTTCCTTATTGTTAGGTAATTTTGTATAACATTCAGAACAATAATGCCCGAAGTTATGACATCTATAGCATTCTACTTTGGATTTGTCAAAGTGTTGATTTTGGTCTCTACATTTGTTTTGAAAATCTGATTGATATTCATCAGCACTAAAACTTCATCGTCCGCCTCTTCTACCTCCATTTCTACCTCCTCGGACACTTCTTCCTCGACCTCTACCCCGATCTGCTGATCTATAGGTTGTCCAAGAATCGTTGTATGTTGAAGCCTTTAGAGCTTGCTCTTTTTTGTCTTCATGAATAATTTTCTGCTCGTGAACCAACATTGATCGTTGCAACTCATCTATTGAGAGTTTATCAAGGTCTTTCGATTCCTTGATAGAACAAACAACATAATTAAATTTCGGTGTCATTAACCGAAGAATTTTCTGAATAACAGTTACATCCTCCGTCTTGTCGTCATGGATCCACAAGAATCTGTAAATGATTCTCCCAACTTGAATCTGTAAATGATTCTCCCGACTTGATTCGAAGTATTTCGAACTCTGTACGAAATGCTTGAAGCTGCTACCTCCTGGTCTTCATTGAACCTTAGTATTTCGTCATCATGGAATCCCATATTTGCTTATATATATAGAGGTGTCTTTGCAAAGAATTGTTTCCAAGATTGAGCAATTAATTGCTTAGAACAAGTATTTTTTGGCTCTAAGATCTTTCAACTGCTTCGCTTCTAGCTCTCCTTTCTACGCATTTGTCATTGTGGCGTCGGCTACTGGTTCCATAATTCCATCTGAGACGACTCGCCAGTACTCTTTAGATCTTAGAAAGTTTTTCATTAACATGGTCCAATGATCATAGTGACCATCAAAGCGGGGAATAGCCGGTTGAACAAATTTGTCTGTAGCCATCATTAATTTCCTGCTGCTGCAAAAAAATAAAACAAGCTGAAAAGAAATAGCAACTGCTATATATAAAAAAATTCAACTCTCAAAAGTGACTCTCTTTTGCAACTTTACTCTGAAACCACTATTACTAAACATGACTGTGTATTTACTTTTGGAAGAGTAAATTTAGATCAATAAAAGACTCAAATGTTTATTGAAAGAACTGAAGGCCTATAAATATGCAATACATCAACTAACAAACCAATAAAATAGCAAACATTACTACCACTAAGACTATACTAATAAAGGAGTAAACTGAGCTAAAACATGGCTTCAGCAAGAGCCACAACAGTCCTTAATAAAAGACACTCCTAAATAATAAGTCTACTCCTATTGAATAGGTCCTTCTTATTTGAAAAATAACAATAAACATCAATAGGAGTGATGACCTGAATTGAAGAAGCGAAATAAAGAGTTGAAGAGGTAATTTGTGTCCAAAAAATAAAAATTAATTTCGGTCAAATGGTCCTTTGAATGATTTTTATTTAATTTTCTATCTTAACGATTTAAAGACATTCTTAGAAAAATTTTATTTTATCAAACAACTGCATCTTATTAACTAATAAGAGATGAACGGTTAATATACAATAAAAAACCACCTAAATGTTTTGAGTCTTAAATGATGATTAAGACTTTGCAACTGACATAATAGGATTGTGACAACTTTGTTTCTTCTTTGCAATATTGTACTAATCATATCATCTTCACTAAATGAAAGAATTAAGTTGTTGCAACTTGTGGAATTAACACATGATCATTTAAATCAAAATTCAATTTACACCGTGACTAGCTAGTTGTTATTAATGATCGTAATTATTTTCAATGTCATTTTATTTGAAATGCTCTTTTTTTTAAGAATCTCGATACACATTAAACACAATATTGAACTTCTTTGGGGATAATATATTTGGTATGTTTTAATAAATACAAACTGCAATTGTAAAAAAGATAGTTTACAAAAAAGTGTATTATTAATTTTAAGTATTAATTAATGTTTCTACTTGTGAATGGATAATATATTTGGTATGTTTTAATGTATTATTTAATTAATGGATCAAGTTTCTTCCTTTTAATAATTTTGTATGATTTTTCGTTCATATTTATTGTAATTTATCTAATTTACAAATTTAAAATATAAAATTGACAATTTTAAATATATTTTAATAAAAGAATTTTGTGACGGCTTTACCATCACCAAAAAGTATAAATAGGTTACAAAATTAGGGACAATTGCAATTACTTTAGCCATCACAAGAGACTTGTCTATAAATCCATCTAATAAAATACAAATAATTTTGAATTTCCCGCTCACTCAATAAATCATCTAGGCCGTCCAAAGTTTAAGATAAATTCCACCATCCATACAGTGCCAAAGGCACGGGACACATCAAGTGCTTTAACATTTGGTAATTGTGTTGGCCATCATAAAAACCTTCTCAATTCGGTGATGGTTCGACCATCACAAAAGGATGTAATTGCTTTTGTCAACGCAACGATTTTGTGGGTTTTTGTGATTGATTAAACAATCACAAATAACTACTATGCTACCGAGATTGCTTCTGCCCTCACAAAAGACTTGTGGGTTTTTGGGATGATCAAAATAATCTCAAAAAAATTATGTGCTAACGTGATAGATTTAGCCATCACAAAATGATTGAATGTTTTGGTGATTGTCAAAATCATCACGTAAATCTTACACAATACGACCATCCTTAAAACTATTTTGTAAATTTTTCGCGATGATTTTTTAAGTTTTTACAATGAATGTTGACAATCACAAATGACTATTTTTTTAATGGTGTTTTTTTTTGTTCTGGCATTACCAACTCACGTGTGAATACAATTAAAGTGTTGAAAGCTTAATTTCTTGCAATTTAGTTTACTTTTCCAAAAATAAAATCTTTTGTAGTTTGTAGTTTGAAATTATAATCCTTAGACCTTTCTTTTATATATTTATTTATTCACCAAAAAAGATAAGTATTTATTTATTAGTATTTTTATGTTAGCTTGATAATTGCACATGAAGTAATGATAGGAATACTAATTAGCAATTATAGACAGATCTTGGGCTTGAAGACGCAATCAAGGTATAGAATGTGATAAACAAAAAGAACTAATAGGCCCAGTTCAGTCCAACTGGACTACACCCACCCATAGGCCCAGTTCAGTCAAACTGGTCTACATTCACCCGCAAGAAAATAGAGTGAAGAATTTTAATAAAGGTAAAATTGTCAAAATGATATAAACTGTCCTATATAATATCAGTCTCCTTTTATTTATAATTAAAAGTATTCTTAACGTTAAAATTTGTTCGTTCGTTAAATCACAAAATAACAAATTTAATTTGCACAGTAAAAAAACGATCATACAAAAAAATTTAACGGGCAGTCTGAAGATAACTCCAGTATAAAAATAAGTAGATGTCAAAAAAATAGTTTGTTTATCTCGATTAGAAGAGGAGTCTTTAAGTTTTATAACTGAATAAGGAGGTGTTTGTTTAGAGTTGAGTGAAACTGAATGACTAAATGGTAGAATCCATTGGTGTGTTTGTTTTTGGTATGAATCAATTTGAATCGATAAGATGGGACGAAATTTGAATGGTTAAGTTTTTTTTTTTAGTGAATGGTGAATGAGGTAAAAAAATTAAAAAATTAAAAAATATATATTAACTATTATATTAAGCAATATTAAATAAATTTACAACAATTTTGAATTATTTTAGAGGGGTAAAATAATAAAGTTTTGTTATTCAGATGTTTCAGACATGTTAATTATCAAACAACTTTTTTCATTCAAATTCAGATTCAACTCATTCAGATTCAATTAATTCAAATTCAAATTCATTCAATTTTTATCAAACACCCATAAGATTTGACTTTCTCAAAAGCCAAATTAGGAGAATAAACCCAAATTAGACTAGAGAATCATAAATTAATTTGGACCGTAACCTTCTATAATATCCAACTCCTCTTTATTGTCAATATAAATATTCACCACGTGCCATGGCCTCCCCCCAAACCTTTGGGCCCATCAAATCACACTCCACTCCAAGGTCCATAAAAGTAATTTGCACAAAACCCTAATTCTTTTATTTCTCCCCCTCCTAAAATATTGTGTACGTGAATCGCTCTGTCTATTCCTCTTGCTCTTCATCCTCTATCCAAACCATTAAGGTAAAAGAATGCCTGAATATCTAGATTTTTCATAGAAGTTGAAGTATGTCTTTTCAATTACTGCTGATTTTTCTTTCTCTCTTATATTGTGACAGAATTATGAGTGGAAACGGAGAAGGTGCAGGAAACCGCCATGCATGCGCAGCATGCAAGCACCAGCGCAAAAAGTGCCCGGCAACTTGCCCGATGGCGCCCCACTTTCCGGCAGAAAACATGAACCAATTTCAAGAAGTTCACCGAGTTTTCGGACTTGCTAACGTTTCCAAGATTATAAAACACTTGAATTTTCAGGAGCAGGAAGAAGCCATGAAGTCCATGAAGTGGGAAGCATCTTTGTGGACTAAAAACCCTATTTATGGCCCTTATGGGGAATTCAAAAGGTTAGAGCTAGAACTAAATTTGCTTAAACAAGAATTAAACGTTCGGTCAGTGCCGCCGCAGCCGCAGCCGCAGCCGCCGCTAATGATTGACAACGAAGCATGGAGGAGAGAGAATTCCAGTTATGTATTACCGGTTAAGGAAGATCATAGTGTAAACTTTATTCATAACAATAATATTAATGGGAACATATCTTTGAATAATAATGGTAGTTTTAGTAGTAGAGGACAGGGAAGGGGCTACCAAGCAGTTGGGCCAAGTTTTGTCCAAAACCAAACCAACTGGAGAGATGGACCCTTAATTGGCCGACCCAATTTAGCACCTATCCTTCTAGGAATTGAGCATTCTCAAGCTGTTGGAAGAATTGGGTATAATGGTGGTGCTTTTATGGGTGATACCGGAGCCGGTGGAGGTGATCGTAAAAATGAGTATCCACCGGCACAAAAAAGGGTACAAGGAAAAGAGGACGATCTTACAGATTTTTATTCACAACACAAAAGTACCAATTACTAGCCCAACTCAACGTACATATCAGGTATATATCTTGGTAGAAAAAAATATTTAACAGTACTCTTTTATTTATATATATATATATATATATATATATATATATATATATATATATATATATATGTGTGTGTTCATTCTTATATTGTACTAATGCAGCAGTAGTGACTATATCTTTTTTTTTTAAAATTTTTTTGCTCAAATCTTTATAAATACATAAAACAACACAAGACAATTTTGATGGCCCGAGTAATTTTGCTTCTTCCTTGCATTTTTTCTTTTTTGTTTAGACTTTGACTACAAATAAAACTCTAAACTTAAACAAGAAAAAGTTTATTAAAAAAAAGGAAAAGGAAGAAAGTCCTTGGCGAATATAATTAGATTGCATCTAAATTCTTACCTTCACAGAATTTTACCTTTATTCAATTTTACATTTTTCAATTATCTTATTAAAGCTCTTATTATGTTTGGATTAGAATAATGAGGGTGAGAATGTGATGACTCATTACTATGGAATGAAAAAAATTGTGTTTGGTTGCCATTAGAATGTGCTTCCTCTTGTTAGTAGTTCCAGAGTTCTGAGTTCTGTTCTCTAGTTCCTGTTCAAGGGAGTGAAACCGGGAGAATAAACTATTCTTATTCCGTCTAAATTAACTTATTCCAATTAAAATAGAATAAATCATTCCATCTTTCATTTAATTCCTTCATTCCAAACGTAACGGTTAGACCACATTCAACTTCTTCTTACCTTAGTAGAATCTTAAATTAATTCATTGAATCTGTCAAACTTTATTTGACCATAATTATTTTAGAGTTAAAACTCTTGAGAGGCCAAGGAAGATGTTCATATATGCAACCCTAAATTGTTGCACATGTATTTATAAAAAAGAGACTAATTTATCATTAATAAATTAGACCCCAACTTATTTATTTACCATTTACCCATGTTGCCCATGAGGCTATATATTACATAAAATAACGACAAAACAAAATATAGCTTTATTTTATAAACATGATTACTTATTAATATAAAATTTAAAACAATACATTTGCTAAAATTTTGTCATATTTTTTTTGGAGTTTATATATATGTTAATCGGTAGATAAATGGGCATAGTTTGATAGTCACCATATAGAATATAGTCGATTTTAAGAATGCAAATGGTTATTAATATTTTTCTAAGAAATTGACATTAGCTTACATATATCAACTAAGAAAAAGGTTAATATTTATGTAAATTCATCCTGATGGAAGACAAAATAGAAAACTTTGATTAATTTTTTTCCTTTTGAAAGGGTTATAATTTAATATTTTTTTTACCGAATTTTCTTTAAAGAAAATATGATAATTTTATATTCCCTCCATCCCATAATATATGACGTTTTAGATTATTTCATTTGTCCCAAATTATTTGTCGTTTTATATAATTTAGAATAATTAATTATAATATTTCTAAAATTATCTCTCATGGGAAAATGTTAGAGATGAGAGAGAGACTATGAAATAAGTATGGTACTCCCTCAATTCCTAAATAAGTGACGTTTTGGAAAAAAAATTTGTTCCAAATTATCTGTCGTTTACAACTTTTTAGGAGAATAAATTATTTACTTTTCTATATCACCCTTACCTTCTCTCATTGTCCCAAGAAATTCTCACCCTTAATATTAATTTCAACTTCTCATAAAGGGGTAGTGATGGAATTTCACACATATTTTAATTATTAAATGATGGTATTAAATGACTTTCTTAATCCATGTGTAAAAACCTAAAATGACAATTATTTTGAAACGGAGGGAGTAATAAATAAGTATTTAAGAGTATTATAGATAATTGATATTATATTTAATGTTATCTAATTATTTTTTAAATTCCTTAATATAAGTCGTTTTAGAGAAATATTTTTGCTCAGAAATATAAGTCGTTTGAGAATTTCAAGTAAGCATTAATTGCTTAGTTTCCAATATTACTCCAAGTAATAAATATAATTTTGGTTCTCTCACTATTTTTTACCCAATAAATAACACTCTCTTCTCCCAATATAAGGGTAATATAGACAATTGATAATATATTTAATGTTATACAATCATTTTCTTAATACTTGCACAATTCTAAAACGACCTATATTAAGAAACAGAGGGAGTATATAACTCTAAAATATCATAATCATTATAGGATGGAGGGAGTAATTTTTAGGGAGACAATTTTGAAGTTTTCTTTACTTTGATAAGAAAATTTTGAAGTTTTCTCTACTTTGATAAGAACTATGTACCCTTGATACAAGTTATATAATCATTATACGTACTTATTTATGTTTGGAAGTTGTATCGTTCTTAATTAATAGCTATGTGTAATATGGTCAACGTCAAAATAAAAAAATAAATGATAAACAAGTGAATTGGATCCTATTTATTAAGGGTATATTAGTTATTATATTATATTTGGATGTACAATTTTAAGGCGTGCATGTATGAGCCCCCAAGAATATAATTTCATTTATATCAAAAATCATCTTAAAAGTTTAAATCACAATATGCAATCAAAAAATTTGACGAAACTAAATTATTTTTTTATTGAATTTTGTTTTTAAAAAGTAAATTCGAGAGGTTATACTCTGGACTATAAATGGTAATCGAAAAATAGAATATTCTTTCACGTTTGTATTTGTTTAAATTAAGTGGATATTATTATATCTAATTTAAGTGGATTTTATATGTATTCGAGTAAATGTATCCACAACTAAAGGAATACAAATATAATTAGATGCGTTCTCATATTCATATTCGTTTAACATCCCTCTGTCAATAAATTCGTTGAATAATAGATTTCCAACCCTCAATATAGTATAATTTTTTTTACAAAATGATGTGACAGTGTATCACAATTCATCATACATAGGTTGACTTTGTGATAATAACTAATCACAATCACCCAAATCATTTTGCAAGTAACTTTTGATAAGATTTATTTTGTCATAAAAGTACTATTATATTCTATATCCAAATAAATTAACAATGTTTTGAATTCTTTTCCTTTTTAGTCGACACCATCATTTAACCATTTTGATGGGCATATTTTTATTAATGGTTAAGTTCTACTATTCAAACGCTTAAATATGTATTTTATGGGCCCTTCTCCCTCCTATTAAAACCAAGGTTGTTCTTTAGATTTCCAATTGCAAGTCGTACTGTTTTCTCTCAAGAATATTATTGAACTTATACATCCATGATCCAGCTACATGGCAATGAAAATGTTAATTGTACAATGTTGACCGCAACAAACCGACAGCAACACAACACATAGTCTATGTCTACATTTTCCAGATTCAATCAACTTGTTATACTTCCTCCGATTTGATTTAAATTACGGTTCGGATCTTAAGTTTACCCCTTATCTAATATATCTTGTATACCTCTTTAGCGACGGACCGGACGACGATTCGATCCGTTGCAATATATAGAACCGTCGTCTTAACTTTTAGTGACGGACAACATAACACACACACAAACACACATATATAATCCAAACCTTTTGTCCTGAAGGACATAATTTATCACCTGTAATTGAAGCCCCAAGATAAAACCCCTCTAAATATATTAACGTCTTAAATAGCCAGCATCAAAAGATAAGCATCTAGTCATAACAGTTGTCCTGACAAGGACCCATATTTAATCATGCATAAGATGAACTTCAAGTAGGTGACTTTGGAGTCAATTTTCTCATTCAATTCTTAATGGATTTGAACACATAAATATAACACGTTATACTCCTCGCGGAGGAGAACGCATAGGTGCATGGACCCGACATTTTCGGAGTGTGGGTCTCTCATTAAATTTAGCCTCAAAGTGCTCTCTAATATTTAATGTTTCAAACCCATTTCCAACACTAACTTCTCAGGACTCAAAGAATGCAAATGTCCGCCAAAGTGTAAGAAGAAGATTACGATCTTGATAGTCGGTCGTCGTCGATAAAGTTTGTCCCCAATACTCCTTGAGAAGTGTAAGCTAGTTGTGATCCAGCTCTCCATGAAATCGGGAAACATCTTCGGTTTTATAGTTCTAGGCATTTCAGTTGTTACTCTTGTTTTTGCAAAATCAACTGTCATAGAGTGAAGGGTTGCAAACTGAGACATTTTTTTACTCATAATTTTTATCTGAGTCAAGGTCTACATGTACTAAATGTCCAGTAGAGATTGTACCCAAGGTATCATTGATCAGATAATTAATCAACAAAGAACTTTTGAATTTCCTGTAAAATATTCAAACTTATTGTGTAACGACCCCAAAATAGGTCCATTCCATCCAACCCATTTTGAGTCGCCAAATACATGGTACAGAAAACAACTACAACTTTATTACAACAATTGTCTTGCAAAATACAACAAACACATATGTTGTGAGTTTGGATACAAATATATATCAATCTGTGACTCATGTCCCAACCGTGGAAAGAAATTTCATAATGACACCTTACATAAAGGTATAATAAAACTGTTTTAGAAATTAGAATCTTTGGGAAGTGCTCAATGAAACCTTCGTACATGGGAGGCCATGCTTCTAGGTTATGATAGATATCATATGGCCACTGTAATTATCCTTGGTTGACCTAATAGACCCCTAAAGAAAAATGAGAAGATTACTATCATATTCTTCCCGGTGGTGAGTTTTCTCTTGACATATCATTATCTCTCTCTGCTCTCTAATTGAGAGTTAAATTTCAAATAGACTCCAAGATCATATAGGTAGTCTTTGGTAGATATACTCAAAGAAAGTGGATGAAGCACAATCTCGTCTTATGATGACTCGAGGTTGTATGTCATTAAATATCTTGTATAATAGTGACAAAACACCCTTCCAAAGTTGAATTCACCTCACCTCAACATCTATGACCACCGATTCTATTCCCCTGTTATTCCCCGCTTGTCCCGGCCTACACTTTTATTACCGAAAGGAATTATGAAGCAAAAGGGTGAAAGCACAACTAGCTCGAAGAAAATATCATGACTAAAGATAATTAAATTATCAATAGCCTTCATCAATAATAAATCGTAGATTTAGAACATATGGTAGATGAAAAAAATTCAACCATAGTTGCGGTGAACGAAAGCAATCCATTAGATGAGTCAAATAGACTATAAAGTCTATTATCTTCTCCATATTAAAAGTCCACCAACAATGTTTTATCCTCGTAACATCAATCAACAATTCTCATCCACAATCACATGTATAACTCATATCGTAATTGTTGTTCTAAATTCCTTTTCTCATTCAGACGAAGATAATTTTCATCACTTGTCTTTACCGAAATATCAAAGATCATGGTTATACCAAATCACAGTTCTGCTCATAATCATACTAATAAATTCATCTTTGCACTACGGGCCAAAGATATTCATCAACAGATTCATCTTTTGCACTACTGTGCCAAAGATATTCATCAACAGATTCATCTTTGCACTACAGCCAAAAATATTCAACTACTGAGGTGTCATCTTCAGACTACGACCCAAAGATATTTATCAACAATTCATCTTTGCACTCTGGGCCAAAGATATTCATCAACAAGTCATCTTTGCACTACGGACCAAAGATATTCATATCTCAAAGAAATACATAATCATTTTAGAATTTATATAAACCATAATTATAACCATATATGTTGATCAATTCACCTTTGCACTTAAGCTAAAGATATTCAATTATAAATTCAATGGTCATGATCATACCCGGTACCAACAATTCAACTTTGCACTACTGGCCAAAGAGAACCTATAGTCACGATCATACCAATAATCTATCCATCTTTACACTCAAGTCAAAGAGAAATATCATCATTAGGGTTATAAGAATGTTATATAAAAATAATATAATCAACATATAGATTTAATCTCAAGAGTAAGATTCATAAATCAATGATTTCATAAAAACTTAATCAAAATGTTATAAATCACTTAATAATCTCATAATCTAATATTATTAATACTACCACAATATTTTAATCATTTCTTAAACTTATAAACAATTTATTTTAATTGTTTACACTTTACTAATAAATGCATTTAATCATCTTAAAATGCCAACCTCATAAGATCTCATCACCAATAGCCAAAACCCTCATCAAAAAATGCATATATATCTCATATATAATTCTCAAAGCCATAAAATCATATTTTTCAATTTTCTTAATTCACATAACATATTTAATTCATTTACTCATAACTAGAACATTTTCATGAAAAATACCAAATCAGCTTTTAAAAATATTTCTTTTCCGGAATTTAGCGTAATATAGTCCTATATTGAACATATATTTTTTCTAAATTTTAAAAGTCATTTACTATTTTTCATATGGCCAAAACCAATAGAATATTTAAACATTTATCATAAATTGTACTTTTATCCAAAAATTCTAAATTTACACGGTATACTGATATTATATAGATGTACTCCCAAATTTCATCAATTTTGGAGTTAATCACAAGGAGTTATAAGAGTTTTCTTTTTAAATAGTCTTTCCTCATAAAATTCATAACTCTTAATCTATACATCCAAAAATCGCCATTATTGGACACAATCAACAAAACTCATCAAATTATCATTTCAAATTTTTTCAGAATTTTTGAAGGTTCAGAAGAATTTCGAAATAATAACTCTTAAAATCCCTTATTATCCCTTACCTCAAAAGAAAGAAGATTTGGAATAATAATTTGAATTAACTTTGCGTAGATAGCAATACTCAAAGTATACTCAAAATACTCACAAGAATACGCTCGATAATATAGAGAGAGAAAACTTCAGTTTCTAGTGTGATTTTCAATTATAACATAAGCACTCTATTTATAGGAAATTGCTTAGAATACCAAAGCAGAAAATTTATTAAAATATTAATATATATATATATATATATATAATCTTCTACGCATGCCTAGAATCAAATTTTCAGCCATCAAACACATGTTAAATATGCCCCCAAACATGTCAAAAACGTTTTTCTTAATTAATTAATTAAAAACTCTAAAAAATGATAATTAATTAATTCGAAACTTCAATAATTCATAATAAATAGCCCTTTTATCAGAAAATTCAAATCTCATGAGTTTTTATAGGAAATTCAATTTTCTACAACTTTGCAGAAGAAAGTTTTCCAAATTCCAAACAAAAATTGACCAAATCCACAAACGAGCAATTTTTTAAAGCTATAATCAAATTTCAATCAAGAAATGGGGTCCACCGACATGTTTAATATGTTTTAAACATTTTGGTAACAAAAATACTCCTCCTCCTCATATACCCATATATCCCACATTCATCAGTAAAAATATCACCATTATTATATTATTAAAAAATATAATAATATATTTAAATGAATTATTTTATCGTAAAAAGATAAAATATTAATTTTCAATAATTTTCACATTAAAAATTTTCTCCATCTATATCCACATAAAATGAATATTTTTTCTCATCATAAAATTAATAATTAATTATTCACAAATAATATTACATAATCACAATATTGACAACTGAAGTAGCTCCTCAGGAAGAGGGCTTCCAATAAGAATTTCTTCACTTGGCTGCCGCAATTAGGTGACCAAACCTCTCCTCGATGTAACTTTCTAGACATTACCAATAATGCTATCTAATAATATTATTCAAATAATATGAATTATTGTCTGATAATGGAAAATATTGTGTAGTGACAATTATCAAACAACAAGAATATAAAATATCAACGCAAAGAATTATTGAATTAATAAAATAAAATATTGAATAAGAATTATCGTAACAATTATTGAGTAGTGTCTTCTTACGTAAGAATCAATAATTGGTGCAATACCGTAATCTTCTTGTGTTTTAACCACCGCAGTATTTTAAAAGATAATACTCAGAATAACTACGGCCGTCATTTATAAACAACTTATATTTGTCGCTTTCTTTCATCCAATCGCTTTTACATTATGGGGCCCCATAAAGATCAAGGCAGGTAAATGCATTTAATATTCCCGACATGCGGCAAGAATATTTCACGACCAAACGAATATTCCCAAACAACAATGAATATTTTATACCACTTTCATGTATTTTGTAAAATTTGCATAATTCACCCATAACTTTAAACTTTTATCAATTTAACCATTTACTGAATAATAATTATAAGAAAAAATTGAATAATTTTATTTCATAAAATTCGGGGTCTTACATATTGGGTAATATGAGGGACAAAGGGAGAGTTGCAAGAAATTCAAAACTATCGGTGAACCGACCACTTTGTTCAGGAATTCAAGAGGAAGTACAGTATGGTGAACCACTTATTGGGAACTTTTGAATTTCTTGCAACTCTCCCTTTGTCTCGATCTCATATTTCCAAATAAGTCTGATTTTACAGGAAATTCAAAAAAAAAAAATTTGATTAATTATCTGATCAATCATACATTGGGTACAATCTCTACTACAGATTTAGTACATGCAGACCTTGAGTTAGCTAAAGCTATGAGTAAAAAAATCTTCAGTTGGCAACCATTCACTCTATGGCACTTGTTTTTGCAAAAACAATAACACTAACTGAAAGGCCTAAGGCTTTAAAACCGATGATATTTCCCGATTTCATGGAGAGGTGGGACAAACCAGCTTCAAGGAGTATTGGAAAAAACTTTATCGTGCTAGTCTTGAATCTATAGTGCATTAGAAGTCGCAATCTGTTTGTTCAAAAAATATAAGAGAAAAGGGTCAAAAAAAGCCCTCGATGTTTACCCCGTTGTCCCACTTGCACCTTAAACTAATTTTTTTTCCAAAAGTACCCTTAACGTTACATTTTGGGTCAACATGCCCTCTCGTTATAAACAGAATACAAACGGTGTTAAAATCTGATGACGCGACAAAGCTTAATTATAAAATATATTTTAAATAAAATAATATATATCATTTAATCAAAATAAAAATGCTAAAATTCAAAATAAAAAAGCATAACATATTTACAAAAAAATTTTAAAAAGCATTTGTTTAAAAAAACATAATTTTTAAAAAATAGATTTTTTTTAAAGCAGAACTTTTTTAAAAACAATTTTTTAAAAAACATAATTTTTAAAAAATAGAATTTTTTAAAAACAAACTTTTTTAAAAATGAAAGCAAATTTTTTAAAAAAATAGAATTTGCTTAAAACAACCTTTTTAGAAAAGCTAAAACAGATTTTTTTTTAAAACAAACTTTAAAAAAAACGGAACTTTTTTAAAAGCAGTTTTTTTTAAAAAAAATAGAATTTTTAGAAATGACTTTTTTTACAAAAAATAGAATTTTTTAGTATTATTTTTTAATTAGTATTTTAGAATTATTTTTTAATTAGTATTTTAGTACTAAAATACTAATTAAAAAAATACTAAAATACTAAAAAAATCAAATTAAAAATACTAAAATACTAACATTCTGTTTTTAAAAAATTCTAATTTTTAAAAAGACTTTTTTAAAAATTCTATTATACTAAAATTCTGTTTTTTAAAAAAAACTGTTTTTAAAAGAGTTCCCTTTTTTAAAAAAAAAATGTTTTTTAAAAAAATCTAATTTTTAAAAAAAATCTGCTTTTAAAAAAGTTACGTTTTTTTTAAAAAGTTTGTTTTTAAAAAATTTCTTTTTTTTTTAAAAAAAAGCTGTTTTTAAAAATTCTATTTTTTTTTAAAAAAAAACTGTTTTTAAAAAAGTTTCGTTTTTTTTAAAGTTTGTTTTTAAAAAATCTATTTTTTTTAAAAAAAAATCTGTTTTCGTTTTCTAAAAAAAGGTTGTTTTTAAGCAAATTCTATTTTTTTAAAAGAAATCTGCTTTCATTTTTTTAAAAGAGTTTGTTTTTAAAAAAAATCTATTTTTTTTTTAAAAAAATTGTTTTTAAAAAATTCTATTTTTTTAACAGCTATTTTTAAAAAATTCTATATTTTTTTTTAAAACAAACTGCTTTTAAAAAAGTTCCGTTTTTTTTAAAAAGTTTGTTTTTTAAAAAATTCTATTTTTTTTAAAATTATGTTTTTTTTAAACAAATCTGTTTTAAAATTTTTTGTAAATATGTTATGTTTTTTTTTTATTTTGAATTTTAGCATTTTTTGTTTTGATTAAATGATATATATTGTTTTATTTAAAATATATTTTATAATTAAGTTCTCGCCACGCCATCAAATTTTAACACCGCTTGTATTCTCATATAACTAACGAAAGGCACAAAATAATCTAAAAATATAACGTTAAGGGTACTTTTGGAAAAAAATATTAGTTTAGGATGGAAGTGGGACATCGAGATAAACATCAGGGGCTTTTTTGACCCTTTTTCCAAAAATATAATATCATCCAAGATATATGTAATTTAGTTTAATATTTAATTTATGTATTTTAGTTTAGTTTATTATATTTTTTATTATATTATATAATAATGGACATTATATTATATTATATTATTTTCTTTTTCTTTTCTTTACTTTATTTTGTATTATTTTTTGTTACATTAATTATTTTATTTTATTTATACTTTATTATATTTAATTTAATTTAGTTTAATATTCTATTTATGTATTTTAGTTTATTTTATTATATTATATAATAATGGACATTATATTATTTTAATTAATTTATTTTCAATTTAAAAGATATAGTCAAATAACCAATATCAACACCAATTTAATTACTTAACCAAATTACAAAAGTACAACTACATTTACAACACAAAATTATATAATCAATATCAATACACATACATTCACAATATCAATTTCACATAACCCATTTATATAACTAATTCATATAACCAAAATTACATTACTGCAATTTAACTAAAGATCATATATTCCCCAACTGATTGAGATTCTACAATTTAATATGGTAATGCGAAGACAAACCTTTTCCACACTATACTGATAATAAACATATTACCTGATCAATATGGCGGTATAGGCTTGGCCGGCTGCGGCTGCGGCGGCGGCAACGACTGGTCCCTCCCTTCTCCCTCTTCTTCTTTTTCTTTTCTCCTCCTGGTCTGCTCGGTCGACTGTCTGATTATGATATTTAAAAAAATCAGCAACCGTTTTCTGCACACATGCGGTCGCAGACTTTTAATGACGTAGATGCATTAGCAATCGTTGTTCGGTCGCAAAAATTTATACAGTCACAGTTAACCTTTGCGCCAAATTCATGGCAGTAAAATTAAATTAACGATCGCTTGCGACTAATTTAACTTTTGGTTGTTAATAGCGATCGCTAGTAATACAATTAACAACTGAAAACCCCGATCGTAAATACTTTTGGTCGCTATTGGAATATTTTCGGGTCAAAGATAAAGAAATCATGGTGAATGGTAGTGAATATTTTTTTTCTTAGGTATTCAATTATCCAAAGCACGTAGTTCATCTTTCTTAATTTCCAAACTTTAGTCCTATGTGGTGGTGGTAACAAGACTAGGACGGTCATCTATTGGATCAATATTTTAAATAAGTCAAATAGTTGATTTAAGCCGCTGATCCATCCTGCTATTTAATTACTCCCAGTAGATCGAAACAAGTTAACTGTCCAATAGATCGAAACAAACTAACTGCTCTTTTAGATAAGGAAATACTCACTAATTTTGTATGATTCACTTCTTAACATGAAAAAAACGAATGGAGAAATTGAATTTTTTAGATAAGGAAATTTAACAAAATAAAGTTTTTTTTAAAATAAAGTGAGAAAGTAAAAGATTTTAGAGAGATTAAGTGATTTTTTTTTCGTAAGTTAATATAATTTTATAAATAATAACATTATATAATTTAATATAATTGTATAAATTTTTTTTAAAATGGATTATGGTCTGTATCGTTGAATTATAAAACAAATTAATAATTCATTATACAATTATTTAAATTATTGATTTATTATCATATTTAATAAATAATATTGAATCAAAGTATGATTTACTCTGTGACAATAAACGAGTCGTATGATATACTTTGGATCCCAATTTGGTTGTCACAACTATATTGAGGGCTAAAAAGTTATAGGTGTGATTGGTTAAATGTTTGGGGCTAAAAAGGATACCACGATCGCAATGAGGTCACAGTTGGTAAGGTTCAAACATTTGATTTGATTTGATTTGCTTTTCCTTCCTCAAAAACTTATAAAATATTATTTATTTTGATGTTGACGGTCAACAAAATGTATGAATCTAGATGGAAAGAGACTTTGTGTATATCTTCTCCAACTCCTCTCACCTTCCTCTTCAAGAAACGTGAAAATTATAATACCCCACAAACAAACAATCACCTCACACATGTTCCTCAACTTAAATAACACATGAAAGCTTTGACATTTATCAATTTTCAACATCTAACACCCCCAGCCCAGAGGATCTACATATATACATACATACATACTTATAATATTTAAGCCAGCCAGCCACCCACCCACCCATCATGCTCCATTCTAATTTGCTCCCCCTAAACGAGAACGATTCACAAGATATGGTACTCCAACAAGTACTCAATGAGGCCCATGCCATTCATAATGGGAACCGTGCTATTCCCAACAATTCCCCTGAGCCGACGCGTATTATAGGGAAGAAGAAGCACTATAGAGGGGTAAGGCGCCGCCCGTGGGGAAAGTATGCTGCCGAAATTCGCGACTCGGCGCGACACGGAGCCCGTGTGTGGTTAGGTACTTTTGAGACAGCAGAGGAGGCTGCATTGGCTTATGACAGAGCGGCTTTTAAGATGAGAGGTGCCAAGGCACTTCTTAATTTCCCCGGGGAAGTAGTGGCACACGCTTCCATGCAAAAATTTAAGCCCAATTTGAGCTTTAAGCTCTTGGAAAATCAACAGGGCTCGAATTCGATCCGTGGATCTAATCAACTGTCGGAGGATACTGTTGAAAACTCACAAGTTATGGGATCAAATTATCAAGAATATATGCTCAAGTTGTAAAGGAATATTATATTAATTTGGTTGGTGTAACTCTAGCTCATCTTCATGCAACCATGTTATGGTATACTACGTACTGTCTATTTGGAGGGTACTCTGTTTGTTTTTCAATAACTTCCATTGGTTTCTTTACATGCATGATTATTAATTTGGCCTAAGAATTTATTTATATATATGGTAGTCATGATCTGTCACGCCCCCAAAATAAGTCTAATCCAACCAACTTATTCTGAGTCGTCAAATACATTGTACAGAAACAACTACAACTTCATTAATACAATTGTCGTGCAAAATACGACAACACATAAACTTTGAGTTTAAAAATAAATATTGTCTTCCAGACAATATCCACACTCAAATAAGTCCTCATTATAATTATTGATACACTATTTTATAAAATAGTGAGGACTACTAAAACAACTGTCTTGAACCATTACTCCACACCCCGACTAATTCCGTTATATTCTCGTCTCTCGAGAAGAAAAATGGAACAAAAAGGAAAAGGGTGAGCTCAACTAATTAGCAATAAAGAATATTATGACTAAGATAATGTACAACAAATTATCCTTAGTCTTCAATGAGAAAAAAATCGATAGAATACAATAGACAACAAGTTTTAGATCAACAATCTAGCGGTGAAACAACAATTCAATATAAGAGTTAAGTAGAGAATGAAATCTACTATCATCTATGAATTTAAAAGTCCATCATCGATATTTTATCCTCGTAACATCAATCAATATAAATCATAAATCAAATATTCATCTGCTGACTAAAGCCAAAGATATTCAAAGATTGGTCATGTTCATCTAAACACATGTTCATCTTTGCCCTACGGGTCAAAGATATTCATCGTAAAATCATTCATCTTTGCACTACGTGTAAAACCCCAACTTTTTGAATCATCTATAAATATTATTTTTTGAATATTATGGAGTGAAATTGATATAATAGTTGTGGGTAATATTTATAAATTTTGCAAAGTACGCAAGTTGTTATATAATATTCGATTGGTCGGGGAATATTCGTTTTAACAGGGAATATTCGCATAACTGGCACAATCATTGGTGGACCCCCTAACGGAATTATATTGTCTGATTGAGAAAACGACAAAAAATACTTTATGAAAATAATGGAAGTTTTACTGTTAAGCTGTTGAAACACGGTGTTAAAAAAATAAAGAATGTCTGGTCGTGGATAAGAGTAGTAGCGCAGATTGATTATTGATGCTTACGTGATAAGTCAATCAGTTTTGTTAGTATTATTAATGTAATAATACGTAAAATCTTTTTATATAAAAATGTAATACTTTTATAAAGTTATTCTATAAATAGAATATATTATATTCTATTATGCATAGTGTTGCATAATTGTCTCGCATAATATTTTGCATAGTAAAATCTTTTTATATAAAATGTAATACTTTTATAAAGTTATACTGCTTTTATTAGACAATAATTAGAATATATTATATTTTATTATGCATAGTGTTTTGATAAGGTTCTGATATAGTGTTTGTATAGTAAAATCTTTTATAAAGTTATTCGTTTTATTAGATTATAAATAGAATATATTATATTTTATTTAAAAGATTTTGCTTTAAATATGGACCGTCGATTAAAGTAAATCAATCTCGAATGCTCATGAGTTAGTTCTTATGCATTCTATTTTTCTATAAATGAAGCTTATTCATTCATTATTTTTTACTTAATTCATTGAAACTCAGAGAGATAAACTATAGAGAGAAAGAAGAAAGTATTCTGCTACTTCATTACTTATATATCCAAGATTTTCTTCTTCTAAGGTAGGAATATTATTTGTTGTACTCGTAAGGGGTGTTATTCTTTCTTATTCATGAAGAGAAGCTGTTGTTATTCCATTTCTTATTATTACATTGGAATAACTCAGATACGCTGGTCTCACCCTATACTTGGTGACATTCTTCTATTATTCCGTTGGAACATCCTTGCATACATGTGTTTTACAGGACCTGGTTACATCTTTATTATTATTCCGTTGGAACATCCTGTCTGTGTGTTTTACACCGGACCTGGTTCCGTCTTATTATTATTCTATTGGAACATCTTGTCTGTGTGTTTTACACCGGACCTGGTTCCGTCTTTATTATTCTGTTGGAACATCCTGCCGGTGCAAATTTTGCCTCACGACCGGTTCCGTTATTATTATTCATTGAATAACTTTGCTGCATCGGCACCGCGTGCATGGTGATTTCTTTTGTTATTCCATTCTTTATTATACTCGGTTGGTTAAAGTTTTGACTTCTATACTCCATGAAATTAGTAGAATATCCTTGATATTTGCGCTTCATCCAAGATCTTTTCATGAAAATATTCTTCCGATCATTCTTGAATTTTACTCTACAAAAATGAGATCATGTTGACAATTTGGACGTTAATAATTCCCGGATAAAATAATTCTTGAACTTGTTTTATTGAATTCTTATATCATTGTCATCATCCTCATGTTTATATTTTGTTGAAAGTCATCTCGTGGCCTGTAGTGCATAGATGGACTTGGTGTGATTGATTATGAGGATTATTCGATTGTAATCATGATCGTAATGTTACAAATGATGTGGTAAAAGTTCTCATTGGCCCGTAGTGCATTGATGGATGAGTTGTTGGCATTATCATGACCATTAATGAATACACAAATATTCTTGGCCCGTAGTGCATGGATAATTGTGGTCGTGATGATACTAAAGAATATCCTCGTCAGTAGTGCGGGGCGATTCGATGATGTGGAATATTTATTGTCGAGTCTCAAATGATAAAAGTGATGAAAAACTTTTAAATCATAAAAGATAGTAGATTTTATTCTCTACTTGACTCCTTTAATGGATTGCTTGTTCCGCTGCAGTTAAACTTGATGTCTATTGTATTTTATCAGTTTAACATTGTTGGAGACTAATGATAATTTATTATTCATTATCTTAGTCATAATATTTTTTACTGGGCTGGTTGAGCTCACCCTTCCTTTCACTGTTCTTCTCAGGAAATGAGAATATAGCTGGGACGAGTCGGGGAACGGAGTGATGGTCCAGAGGATAGCATTAGTAGTCCTCACTATTCTGTGAAATAGTGTGATAATAATTGTAATGAGGACTCCTTTTGAGTTTGTATAATCTCTAGTAGATAATATTTGTATTCAAACTCACAGTTTATATTTTGTCGTATTATTATACGGCATTACGATTAGTATTAGTAAGTTGTATTTGAATTACGCACCATGTATTTGGCGACCCAAGATGGGTGATGTATACCTAATTTTGGGGGCATCACATTTAGTATCAAAGCTTAGGATATGATCCCTGGCTAGGATGTGAGAATAGAACTAGGAGGGAGAGACGGGAATTCCTTCGCTAGTATGACCTACCTAAGTTTATTTGATATTTAATTGGTCGGTCAGAGTATATGGATAATATGTTACATGTCAATTAACCTTTGTTTTGTGGCAGTATTTACAAATGGCATCCGAAAATGTTGAGATAAGCAATGAAGTACATGAAACCGTTGAGACACCTTTAATCACTAACCAGGTTAATGTGATGTCAGACGAAGAAGAAATTAGAGATATCTACGTGATGCGTGAAGAACTAATAGTTGCACCTAGGAGCTAGTTCAGAGAGTAGCAATTTGAAAGTGAGGAAGAAGAAGAACCTGAGGAGAATTTATTAGAAGAATTTTATGATCAAAATTTCGCATTACAAAATCGTATTCATAAGTTAGAAGAGCAGGCTGAAGAATGGCAGGAGGTCGTGGAGCAAAGAGATGCAACCATTCAAAATTGTGTTACCCGATGTGCGATGCTTGAACATAAGCACTCTTTGGCAGAGTATAAGATATTAGAGCTGGAATCTGAGAATGTTATGATCAAAGTTCTGATGAAAGAAGAAACAACTAAACGAATGAGAATAGAGGATACATGGGTAAAAGCCGCACGACGCGTTGATATTGTAGAAAAAGACATTCGATCCAATAAATCCAAAATAGATGAAATTAATTTTTCTTTTTGGACAACAATTGGGAGAATCCAACATCGAATTCGGAATTACCCCTGCATAATCTGGCCAACCCCAATTCGATATGGATCGGAGAATAATGATTCAAATCATGGATCAGGAATGGGACGAAGCACTTAAGGGTGGAATGTACCCTATAGCAAAGTCAAATCCAGTAGTTTAAGTGGGAGCGTTTGTCGAGGAACCCGAACGAAGTTATTATGGGTAAGTTAATGATAAACTCTTGCGAAGTTTATACCTTATTAGATACAAGTTCTATCCACTCTTTAATTGCACCTAGTTGTGTTCAATGTTTGAAGTTAACTCCGAGGAAGTTAGACTTTGATATTTCTGTTTAAACTCAGTTGGGAGAAACCTTCGTTACCTCCACTATTTATAAATCTTGTTCAAATCAACACTTTCACGTTACCTGTCGATCTTATCTCTTTGAAAATACTTGCCTTTGATGTGATTTTTGGAAACGATTGGTTAACTACTCATTATGCTTTTTGTAAGGTTGTTAGCTTTCATACTCCTAACCAACCTGTTATGCGAATTCAAAGTAACCAAACCACTAAAGTCAATCATTGTTATATCAAGCCATAAATAAAGAGCCCCGATCCTTTCGTTATTGACTTTCTTATGTGGAATGCACCGAATGTGACACCCCCAAAATAGGTCTACATCCCCCATTCCGAGTTGTCAATACACGGTACAGAAACAACTACAACTTTATTATTACAATAGTAAAACTGTGAGTTTAAATACAGATATTGCCATCTAGACAATATCTGCATACAAATAAATCCTCATCATAATTATTGATACATTATTTTACAACAATGGTGAGGACTACTAAACAACTCTCCCTAGAACTTTCATTCCATACCCGAGGCAGACGTACTTTCATTATATTCTCACCTCCCGAGAAGAAAAATGGAACAAAAAGGAAAAGGGTGAGCTCGATCAGCCCATAAAGAATATTATGACTAAGATAATATACAACAAAATTATCGTTAGTCTTCAACAGGAAAAATATAATAGAATACAATAGACAACAAGTTTTAAATCAATATTCGCAATGAAATAATAATTCATTAGAAGAGTTAAGTAGAGAATGCAAACTACTATCTTCCATGTATGAATTTTAAAGTTCATCGTCTATTTTTATCCTCGTAACATCAATCAATATATATCTGGGATCAAATATTCATCCTCAGACTACTACAGGTGCCAAGGACATTCACCGATTGGTCATGTTCATCTAAACACTGCTCATCTTTTGCACTACGGCCAAAGATATTCATCGAAATCATTCATCTGTGACTACGGGCCAAAGATATTCATCGAAATAATTCATCTTGCTTCATCGCCAAAGATATTCTTCATAAATCATTCATCTTTGCACTACTGTGCCAAAGATATTCAATAATATCATCATTTAAGACTAAGGTTGATGAAAAATATTTTTAAAAAAAACGAATCCAATTGAATCAAAATGACAAGGATTAAGGATCAAGGATTCAGTACTTTTGTTTTATCCACGCCCAAAAATACCTCAAAAATAATCATAGTGGCGTAAAATTCAAGAATGATCAAAACATGGATACAATCAAAGCTAGTATCCACAATAAATATTTTGGACGAAAAGAAAAATTTTTATTTTTCGATGAATAAGGTCAGATTCGTGAATAAGAAAGTATACGTGAATAAAGGTCGATATCGTGAATAGTAATTCCGACACCAAAAGTTCCAAATTTGATAAAAACTTCAGATCAATATTTCAAAGATAATGATATTGAAGAAATAATATCATTACGAAAAAAAATAATATCCCTTACCTCGAAAAGATCAAGATTTAACTGGAATAACGGATATAGACTATATCTTGAACTTTCAACCGATATAGCAATACTCAAAGTATACTCAAAATACTCACAAGAATACGCTCGATAATATAGAGAGAAAACTTCAGCTCGGGTGTGATTTTCAATTCTAACCCAAGACCTATTTATAGAAATCGCTTTAACACCAAAAAAGTAAAATTTAATATAATATTATATATATAAAAATATTATACGTATTCCTTGAAATCTTAATCTCAGCAATTCACACATGCCAACCTTCTAGAAAAAATAAAAAACGTTTTTCTAATTTAAAATAATTTAAACTTCCAAAATCAATTATTTTGAGCTTCAAACTTCAATAATTCATAATAAATAGCCCTTTTATCAGAAAATTCGAATCTTGCGAGTTTTTATAGGAAATTCAATTCTCTACAACTTTGCAGAAGAAAGTTTTTCCAAATTCCCAATGAAATTGACCGAAATCTACAAACGGGCGATTTTTCAGGCTATAATTAAATTTCAGTCAATAAATGGGTCCACAGACATGTTTAACATGTTTTAAACATTTATTGCAACAAAAATACTCTTTCTCCTCGTATACTCATATATCCCACATTCGTTGTAAAAATATCACCATTATTATATTATTAAAATATAATAATATATATTTAAATGAATTATTTTATCGTAAAAAGATAAAATTTCAATTTTCAACAATTGTCACATTAAAATTTTCTCATTTATATCCACATAAAATCAATATTTTCCTCATCATATGAATCAATAATTAATTATTCACAAATAATATTACAGTAATCACAATATCGATAACCAGCAGCTTCCAGGAAAGAGGGGCTTTCAATAAGAATTTTTCCTCATTGCGGCAATTAGGTGTGACAAACCTCTCCTTAGATGTAAATTTCTAGATAATATAAATTATTGTTTCGATAATGAAAAATATCGTGTAATGACAATTATTAAAACAACAAAGAATATAAAATATCAACGCAAAGCAATTATTGAATCAATAAAATAAAACACCTAAGCAAGAATTATCAGTAACCATTATTGAGTAGTGCCTTTCACGTAAGAGTCAATAATTGGTGCAATACCGTGTGCTACCGCTCAACAATGCGTACATCGTGTTTTAACCAACCCGGTATTCCAACGAAGGTAAATCTCAGAATAACTACGCCTGTTATTTTTAAACAACTTATATTTGTCATTTTCTTCCTCCAATCGCTAGCATGGGGCCCACACATGGTCACATTCATTCGCCGCATTTAATATTCCCGACAAGATTTAATATTCCATTTACTCAAACTAATATTCCCCCACAACAAGTGAATATTTTATAACCACTTGCTTATTTTGAAATATTTGCGTATTTTACCCGTGAATTATCCACATTAATCACATCAACCCTTACTATTTCAAAATAATAATTAGAAGAAATTAAATTTCATTTATTAATTATTTGGGATCTTACCACCTCCCTCCTTATGAAATTTCGTCCTCGAAATTGACGACGACGACTTCGGTGTTTCAAAAGATGAGGATACCTCGCTTTCATTTACATTTCCAACTCCCGTGTCATTTCCTCTATAACATGGTTTCTCCACAAGACTTTAACTTGTGGTATGACCTTCGTGAGTAGGACATGCTCCTTCCTATCCAAGATCTTGATGTACTTCCTCATACGTTAAGTCTTTGTTTATCTCGTCCCCGGTTCTAACTCAATAACGTGATTTGGGTCTTTCACATATTTACTTATGTACGATACGTGAAACACATTATGAACACGAGACATACTTGGAGGTAACGCGAGTCTATAGGCTACATTTCCTACTCGGTCAAGAATTTGAAATGGACCAATAAATCGTGGATCGAGCTTTCCTCTCTTCCCGAATCTTGTAACTCCTTCCATGGGGCAACACGCAACAATACATGATCCCCTATACTAAATTCCACATCCTTTCGATGAAGATCCACATAACTCTTTTGTCGATCTTCCGCCGCTTGTATATCGTTGTCGAATCATTTGGATCTTTTCAAGAGTCATACATACTTCTAACTCGGGTCCCAACAATGTTGCTTCACCCACCTCATCCCAACATATTGAGAAGCGACACTTTCGTCCATATAATGCTTGAATGGGGCCACACCTATACTTGCCTCGATAAATCGTTGTTGTAGGAGAATTCCACCAATGATAAATACTTATCCTAACCGCCCTTGAAGTCAGGACACAGAGTCTTAATAAATCTTCAAGAGTTTGAATAGTCCTCTCTCGATTGTCCGCCCATTTGAGGATGGTACGCCGAATCGAATCTTAAATCCGCATCCAGCTTTTTTGCAAGCTAACCCAAAATCTTGAAGTGAATCTTGGGTCACGATCCAAACTATGGATCTTGGCATGCCATGCAATCTCACAATCTCATTTACGCACATTTGAGCAAGACGTTCAAGGAATAAGTCTCCAGATTGGCAAGAAATGAGCAGACTTGGTTAATCTATCAACAATAACCCAAATAGCATTTATGCCTTGAGAAACCGTGGAAGTCCCAGTAACTAAATCCATGGTAATGTGTTTCCACTTCCATTTGGAATCTCAAGTATTTGCAATGGTCCTTAGGCACTTGATGTCCGCCTTTACACGTTGACAAGTTAAACATGTTGAGATAAACTTTGCAATCTCTCTCTTCATATTGTTCCACCAAAATGTATGTGGAAGATCACGATACATTTTAGTACTTCCCGGATGGATTGAAAATGGTGTATTGTGTGCCTCCATCATAATCTTGCACTTCAAATCGTAATCGTTAGAACACAAAGTCCTGGAGTGGACTCAAGTATTCCTTCTTCATCAATTCTCGCCCTAATAGCTCCTTCTTGTACTTTCTTTCTTCATATATGCATCGCCTCCTGCGGTGGCTTGAACAACCTTAACTTTTTCTATTAAAGTTGGCTCTACGCAGATACTTGACATCATCGTACTCGCTCCTCGCATATGATCTTCTACTCAACACGCCGCCTACCACGCTCGCTTTTCCGGGATGGTATTGAATAGTGTGGTCGTAGTCTTCAATAGCTCGAGCCAACGTCGCCGCCGCGTGTTAAGTTCTTTTGAGTGAAGAAATATTTAAGGCTTTTATGGTCCGAATATATCTCCACTTTTCTCCATATAGATAGTGCCTCCGGATCTTTAAGCTGGCGAAAACGATCACGCTAACTCTAGATCATGAGTAGGATAATTCCTCTCATATTCTTTAAGTTCATCGTGAGGCATAGGCTATGAATTTCCCACGTTGCATGAGAACACATCCTAACCCTTTGCCCAAGCATCATTTTGTAGATAACAAATCCATCCGAACCAGATGGTATTATTAGAACAAAATAAATAAGTCTCCTTTTAAGCTCTTGGAAACTCTTCTCGATTCTTCGCTCCAAACTAATTTTGTATCCTTCCGAGTCGATGAGTTAACGAGTACCGATTCGAGAAAACCCTTCCCTCCCACGAATCTCCGATAATAACCAATTTAAGCCAAAAAGCTACGTACTTGACCACCGACTTGGTTTCTCCCAACTTTGTATTGCTTCAATCTTCACGTCACAGATACTCCATGTTTTGACACCACATGCTCAAGAAATGCTACTTCTCTCGCCGTAACTCGCATTTCTTTAACTTGGCATAAAGCTTGTTTTCACGAAGCCTTTGGAGTACCAAATTTCAAATGGTGCTCATGATCTTCACGGCTTTTGGAATATATGAGGATGTCATCAATAAAGACAACAACGAATCGATCCAAATACTCTTTGAATACTCGGTTCATCATATCCATGAAAGCCGCAGGAGCATTAGTCAATCCGAAAGACATAACTAAGAATTCATAATGCCCGCATCGAAGTTCTAAAGGCGTCTTTGAATATCCTCGATTCTAATCTTCACCGATGATGATATCGAAGCTAAGATCAATTTTTGAAAAGAATTGTGCTCCTTGCAATTGGTCAAACAAGTCATCAATACGAGGTAGAGGATACCTATTCTTGATAGTGACATGGTTCAATTCCCGATAGTCAATACAAAGTCGCATACTCCGTCTTTCTTCTTTACAAATAAAATAGGAGCACCCCAAGGAGATGTCTTCAGACTAATGAAACCAATGTCCAACAACTCCTCAGTAGTTGGAACTTTAACTCTCAAGTTCAATAGGAGCCATTCGATAAGGGGTTTTAGAAATGGGCTTTGTACCAAAGTTCAAGGTCAATAAAGAATTCAACTTCACGCTCGGGGTAGACCAGGAAGTTCTTCAGAAATACGTCAGAAAGTTAATAACAACAGAATATTATTCAATTTTGACGTGTCTTTATTCAAATCCATAACATGGGCTAAGAAAGCTTGACATCCGCTTTTTAATAAACGAATAGCTTTATGATTAGATATGAGCCGGTGATTGATTTTAATGGTTTAGTTGCTTGAATTCGAACAACAAAGTTGTTTAGGAATATGAAAGCTAACAACTTACTAAAACAATCAATTTTGGTACGATGATGAGTAGTTAACCAATCAATCCCTAAAATCACATCAAAAGCAAGTATCTTTAAAGAGATAAGGTCAACAGTGTAAGATAAGGGTGCCAACATGGATTAGACAAGATTTATAAACAAAGTGGATGTGATGAAAGTTTCTCCCAATCTGAGTTTCCACAGATAGGTCAAAGTCTAATTTCTCCTGAGTCAAGTTTAAACGTTGAGCACAAGCAGGAGAGATAAATGAATGGGTAGACCAGATTCAGTAAAGTATAAACTTCACAAGAATTTATAAATAGCTTACCCGTGATCACCTCGCTTGGGTTCTCGATTTTGACCAACCACAACAAACGCTTCTTCCAGAACCGATTGACTTTGACTTTTTCGGGACGATCTTTTGAGTCACCGTTCTCATTGAACTAGGTTTCGCTATCTGTGCAATCTCGAGCGATATGTCCTTCCTTTCCACAATTATAGCATACCGGATCTCGCCAGGGGCTTTGACTGATATGTCCCTCTTTCCCGTGATTTATAAGATATGACCGGTTGTCGTTTCTCCTCCTTGGAACCATTTCTTCTTTGCATCGCTGCCTTCACATGGTCGTTGTTGAATCTCCTTTTTAAAATCTCCTCCCGACTCGCTTCTTCTATTTTCATGGCCATGATTACCACCAGTAGTGGTTACCATTTTTGTCCGCCTTTTTCTTTTCTCCTTTGGTTATTGTTGTTTTGTTGATCGCTATCTCCTAGATGATCCTCGATTGTGGTACCTCGGTTGACCGTATTTCGTTATCTCGCTTAACAATTGAGCCTCATTAACAACATCCGAATAGAGAACAAATTTATGAGAGATGTGATATCGACGTATGTCGGGTTTCAAACCTCTCTCGTAAACATCCGCCACATCATACGTTCCTCATTCTCCACCAAATGAGGTGCAAAACTCGATAACTCGCAAACTTCGCCTCGTCATCGAGACACCGTCATGTTGTTCTCGCTCGAGCCTAATAAACTCCACTTCCTTCATATGACGAACACTTTCGTGAAAGTATTTGTCATTAAATAGTTTCAAACGTCTCCCAAGACATCGCCGAAAAGGTTTGGATGGGTACGCTTCATAGACTCCCACCGAAGATCTCGCCTTCGCCACGGAACATAAAGGTGGCGAATGGAACCTTCGTTTCTCTGTGCATCCCAAGACATCGAATATCTTAGTAATTTTCTTGACCCATGTTTCGCCATGATCGGATCTCGCTTTCCCTTAAATTTCGTGGTCCCAACTCTTTGAATCGCTTGGTTGTCGTGACAACCCGTGAATTGCTATCATTTCTCCTATGTTTTGAACACGAGTCTCCTCAAATCCGATTTTGCATGAATCGCAAAAAGCTTCTAAATATCCCTCGTTCATCATCTCGCCAATTGTTGTTCACGGGAGGAACATTGCCAAATTTGTTGACGTTCTCCTCGTTGGTGAGTACAAAGCCTCTCACGGTCTCATTTCCATTGTTAATATTCTCATTCGACATTCTCAAATCATCGGCCATAAAACAAGGGTTAATTAAGGAAATCAATATATCACATAATATCCTATATATCGACTTAACTATCAAATAAGCTTAGGTAGGACACACTAGCGAAGGATTTACTCTGCTCTCCCTCCTAGTTCTATTCCCCGATCTCCGCTGAGATCATATCCCTAAGCTCGATACCAACCGTGACACCCCCAAAATAAGTCTACATCCCCATTCTAAGTTGTCAATACACTGATGTAAAACAACTACAACTTTATTATTACAATAGTAAACTGCTGAGTTTAAATACGAGATATTGCCATCTAGACAATATCCACATACAAATAAATCCTCATCATAATTATTGATACATTATTTTACAACAATGGTGAGGACTACTAAACAACTCTCCCTAGAACTTTCATTCCATATTCCCGACTCGTACTCGCTTATATTCTCGCCTCCTAAGAAGAAAAATAGAACAAAAGGAAAAGGGTGAGCTCGATTAGCCCAAAGAAAGAATATTATGACTAAGATAATATACAACAAAATTATCGTTAGTCTTCAACAGGAAAATATAATAGAATACAATAGACAACAAGTTTTAAATCAATATTCGCAATGAAATAATAATTCATTAGAAGAGTTAAGTAGAGAATGCAAACTACTATCTTATATGTATGAATTTTAAAGTTCATCGTCTATTTTTATCCTCGTAACATCAATCAATATATATCTCGGGATCAAATATTCATCCTTGCAGACCACTGTGCCAAGGACATTCACCGATTGGTCATGTTCATCTAAATACTGCTCATCGTCAGACTACGGCCAAAGATATTCATCGAAATCATTCATCTTGCACTACGGCCAAAGATATTCATCGAAATAATTCATCTTTGCATTTCTTCGCCAAAGATATTCATCATAAATCATTCATATTTGCACTACAGCCAAAGATATTCAATAATATCATCATTTAAGACCGAGGATGATGAAAATATTTTTTAAAAAACGAATCCAATTGAATCAAAATGACAAGGATTAAGGATTAAGGATTCGTACTTTGTTTTATCCACGCCCAAAAATACCTCAAAAATAATCATAGTGGCGTAAAATTCAAGAATGATCAAAACATGGATACAATCAAAGCTAGTATCCACAATAGATATTTTGACTTAAAAGAAAATTTTTATTTTTCGATGAATAAAGGCCGTATTCGTGAATAAGATCAGATACGTGAATAAGGCCGTGTATCGTGAATAAGAACTCCAGACACCAAAAGTTCCAAATTTGATAAAAACTTCAGATCAATATTTCAAAGATAATGATATTGAAGAAATAATATCATTACTGAAAAAAAATAATATCCCTTACCTCGAAAAGATCAAGATTTAACCTGGAATAATCGGATATGACTATATCTTGAACTTTCAACGTATAGCAATACTCAAAGTATACTCAAAATACTCACAAGAATACGCCGATAATATAGAGAGAAAACTTCAGTTCTCGGTGTGATTTTCAATTCTAACCTAAGCACCTATTTATATGAAATTGCTAGAACACCAAAAAGAAAATTTAATATAATATTAATATATATAAAATATTATACGTATTCCTTGAAATCTTAATCTCAAAGAATTCACACATTCCAACCTTCTAGAAAAAAAAAAAAAAACGTTTTTCTAATTTAAAATAATTTAAACTTCCAAAAATCAATTATTTTTGAGCTTTGAACTTCAATAATTCATAATAAATAACTCTTTTATCAGAAAATTCAATCTTGCGTGTTTTTATAGGAAATTCAATTCTCTACAACTTTACTGTAAGAAAGTTTTCCAAATTCCCAAATGTAAATTGACCGAAATCCACAAACGGGTGATTTTAGAAATTTATAATCAAATTTTCAGTCAATAAATGGGGTCCATGAGGCATGTTTAACATGTTTTAAACATTTATTGCAACAAAAATACTCTTTCTTCTCAGATACTCATATATCCCATATTCGTTGTAAAATATCACCATTATTATATTATTAAAATATAATAATATATATTTAAATGAATTATTTTATCGTAAAAAGAAAAATTTCAATTTTCAACAATTGTCACATTAAAAATTTTCTCCATCTATATCCACATAAAATCAATATTTTCTTCATCATATGAATCAATAATTAATTATTCACAAATAATATTACGTAATCACAATATCGACAACCAGCAGGTTCCGGGAAGAGGGCTTTCCAATAAGAATTTCTCTTCTTCATAGCCGCAATTAGGTGACCAAACCTCTCCTTAGATGTAACTTTCTAGACATTGCTAATAATGTTATCTAATAATATTATTCAGATAATATGAATTATTGTTTCGACAATGAAAAATTTGTGTAATGACAATTATTAAAACAACAAAGAATATAAAATATTAACGCAAAGAATTATTGAATCAATAAAATAAAACCTTTGAGCGAAAGAATTATCGTAACCATTATTGAGTAGTGCCTTCTTCACGTAAGAGTCAATAATTGGTGCAATACCCGTGCTACCGCTCAACAACGCCAGACATCGTGTTTTAACCACCGGGTATTCCAACAAGTGTAGCGGTAGAATAACTACTACCGTTATTTTTAAACAACTTATATTTGTCATTTTCTTCCTCTAATCTTTTCGTTATGGGGCCCACACATGGTCATCGCTACCGTCGCATTTAATATTCCCCCGATAAAGCGATTTAATATTCCACGACCAAACGAATATTCCCCGACAACAATGAATATTTTATAACCACTTGCTTATTTTGAAATATTTTGCGATTTTACCCGTAGAATTATCCACATTAATCACATCAACCCTTACTATTTCAAAATAATAATTAGAGGAAATTAAATTTCATTTATTAATTATTTGGGATCTTACAACCAAGCCGACTTTACGTAAGCAACGTCGTGAATGATGGTGACAAGTTGATAGTATCAATGTAACGTCTATATCAAGTCTTGGATGAGAGTCAAAGTTTTTAATGATATTTCTATTGTTAATAAATTTCGGATTTATTCTTAAAGACTTCTTAGCCTACCCTAGAGCGTGAAATTGAATTTTGTATTAACCCTAAGACAAAACCCATTTCTAAAACCTCAAATATTTTCTTCACCTAAAACGAACGTGTAATGTGCCAAAGACGTTAGCTCGAGCTGTTGAAGATTACGATCGTACCATTCAATATCATCGTGGGAAAAATAAACATGATAGCTTACGCGTTGAGTAGAAGATCGTATGCGTTTACGAGTGTGATGTTGTTAAAACAAAGACTCATTTCGTATAAATTACAAATGATGGAGATAGAGTTAAAAGACTACAGGACCCACGTGAAAATAATGAATATACGAGTAGAATCGACTTTAATCGATAAAGTTAAAGTCTGCTCAAGCTACATACTCGAGAGATGATGAATGTGAAGAAGAAGGTTCAAGAGGCGTTATTCTAGAAGCAAGAATCGATGAAAGAGGAAATCTCAACCCTCAATTTTATTGGCCCATTTGAAATCCTTGATCGAATAGAACCGTGGCTTATAGACTCGCTTTTTACCGCTTAAGTATGTCACGTGTTCATAACATTTTTAACGTATCGATGTTACGTAAATATGTAGACTAATTCAACCACATTATTAATTTAGAATCGACGAGATATAGAAGATTTAACGTATGAGGAGATACGTGTTAAAATCTTGGATAAGAAGGACAGTATTCAACACTCAAAGGTTATACCTCAAGAGTTAGAATTTGAAGTGAAGTCAAGGTATCCTCACCTGTTGGCTAAGATACCGGTATATGTACGTAAATTTCGAGGGCTTAAATTTCATAAGGAGGGAGATTGTGAGACCATGATTTTATGAATAAAGATTTAATTTTCTCGAAATAATTTTTTTTTATTATGGTGTTGATTTGATGTAATGTTATAGTTGGTAATATATTTACAAATTTTGTAAAGTAAGCAAGTGGTTGTATAATATTCGATTGTTCGGGGAATATTCTTTTTGTTTGGGAATATCAAATGCGACTAGACAATCATTGGTGGACCCCCTACAATGTAATTATTATCGGATAGAAAATGACAAAAATACTTTATGAAAATAACGGCGGAAGTTTTACCGTTAAGCATTGAAACACCCGGTGTTAAAAAATAAAGAATACGCTGGCGTGGTTGCACGAAGAAGACACACCAGATGATTATTGATGCTTACGTGAGAAGTCACTCAGTTATACTTAATTATTGCTACAGTAATTACTGGCTAAGATGTAAGACTAGAACTAGGAGGGGAAAGACGGTGAATTCCTTCGCTAGTATGACCTACTTAAATTTATTTTGTATTTAAATTGGTTGGTCAGAGTTTAGAGATATTATGTTACATGTCAATTAACCTTTGTTTTTTGGCAGTATCTGAAAATGACATCCGAAAATGTTGAGAATAGCAATGGAGCACAAGAGACCGTTGAGTCTCCACATATTAATAATCAGGAGAATGTGCATCAGGAATGCGACAATCCTCATGCAAACAACAACACTGACCAAATGATGAATGATGGATTGTTCAGAGGCTTTATGCAATTTATGCAACAAGAAAAGAGAGCAGCCTCAGTCCAAAATATAGGTGGAAACACTGAAAACTCTCGGGCGGTCACCGCTAAACAGTTCAAGGAGCTGGGACCACCGGAGTTTAAGGGAGAGCCAAAACTACTTATGGCGGAAGCATGGATAAAGCAAATCACCAAGATATTTGATGTCTTGGGATGCTCCGAGGAGCAAAAGGTTCCTTTCACGCCTTTATGTTCACGTGAGAAAGATTCATGGTGGGAATCAAGAAACGTACTCAACTTGCCGTACTGAAGATGTCTTGGGAGAAGTTCCAAGAGCTGTTAAACGACAAATACTTTTCCGAAAGTATTCGTCACATGAAGGAGGTGGAGTCTATCAAATTGGAGCAAAACAATATGACCGTGTCGCAATACGAGGCAAAATTTGCGGAGTTATCCCGGTTTGCGTCCCACTTGGTTGATAATGAAGAGAGAATGGCGCGAATATTTTTAAGAGGTTTGAAGCCGGAGATATGTCAACATCTTATTTCTCATAAACCGTGTTTGTATTAGGATGTTGTAAATAGGGCTCATTGGTGGAGGCAGCGATAACGAGTCAACGCAACCAAAAGAGAAGCCCGGCAAAATGATAATACCAATGAGAGAAGCGATCATCAAGCGGTGACAACAAGCGTGGAGGGAATCAACAGGCCAGAAATGGTAAACACTTCGGTGGTAATCAGGGCCAAAATAATAAGAATGGACATTTCAAGAAGAGGAGATTCAATAATGATGGAAAGACGTCAGCACTAGCACCCGTTGTTAAGGAATGAAAAAGACCACCTATCATATGTTTCAAATGCGGAGGGGAGGGACACATCAATCGAAATTGCGCGATGTCGTCCAAAGCATGTTATAATTGTGGAAGAGAAGGTCACTTACCCCGATTTTTTCGTTCACCGAAGACAAATTCAGCTAGGATGGAGGCACCAAAGGTCATCCCGAGAAAAGTCAAAGCCAGTAAGTGCAAGGGACGGTTTGTTGTGACCTCCGGAGAGCAAGGAACCCGAATGAGGTCATCACGGTGTAAGCTTATCATAAACTCTAGCGAAGTCTACACTTTATTTGATCTGGTTTCTACCCATTCTTTTATTTCTCCTACTTGTGCTCAACGATTAAATTTGACTCAGGAGAAATTAGACTTTGACTTATCTGTGGAAACTCAGGTTGGGAGAAACCTTCATTACATCCACGGTTTATAAGTCTTGTTTGGTTCAAGTTGGTACCCACATTACTGTCGATCTTATTGCATTAAAAATACTTGCATTTGATGTAATTCTAGGATTGATTGGTTAACTACTCATCATGCAAAAATTGATTATTTTCATAAGGTTGTTAGCTTTCATATTCCTAATCGACCTATTATGCGAATTCAAGCAACCAAACCATTAAAATCAATCACTGTCATCTCAAGCCATAAAGCTATTCGTTTATTGAAAAACGGATGTCAAACTTTCTTATCTCATGTCACAGATCTAAACAAAAATACGTCAGTTTTGAATAATATTTCTATTGTTAATGAATTTCCTGACGATTCCCTCAAGAACTTCCCCGGCCTACCCCAGGCGTGAAATTGAATTTTGTATCGACCTTGAACTCCTGCAGACAAAACTCATTTATAAATCCCCATATCGAATGGCTCTATTGAACTTCGTGAGTTAAAAACTCAATTGCATGAATTGTTAGACATTGGCTTTATTCGTCCTAGTACTTCTCCTCGGGGTGCTCCATTCTATTCGTGAAGAAGAAAGATGGGAGTATGTGACTTTTGTATTGATTATCGGGAGTTAAATCATGTCACAATCAAAAATAAAACCCATTGCCCGTATGCCGCGTATTGATGACTGTTTGACCCGATTGCAAGGAGCCAAATTCTTTTCAAAGATTGATCTTCATTAGGATATCACCAATTGAAGATTAGAACCGATGACATTCTAAAGGCGGCTTCGAGAACTTAATGCGGGCATTATGAATTCTTAGTCATGTCCTTTGGATCGACTAATGTCAGAAGACCCCAAATTATTAATAAATAAAATTTATTTTCCTCTATTTATTATTTTGAAATAGTAAGGGTTGATTTGATTAATGTGGATAAGTGGGTAAAATACGCAAATATTTCAAATAAGCAAGTGGTTATAAAAATATTCATTATTATTTGGGAATATTCGTTTGGTCATGAAATATTCATCTTCGTCGGAAATATTAGATTCGTAGCGGTCTTTGTGGGCCCCATAATGGAAAGCGATTGGATGAAGAAAACGACAAATATAAGTTGTTTATAAATAACGGCGTAGTTGTTACCGATTATCTTGTTGGAATACCCGGTGGTTAAAACACACTAATATGCGTTGTTGAACGAAGAAGATACTGATTATTGCACCGATTATTGATTCTTACGTAAGAAGGCACTACTCAATAATTGTTACAAGAATTATCGCTCAAAGATTTTATTTTATTGATTCAATAATTGATGCATTGATATTTTATATTAGTTGTTTCAATAAATTGTCATTACACACGTATTTTCCATTATCGGAGCAATAATTCGTATTATCTAAATAATATTATTGGATAACATTATTGGTAATGTCTAGAAAGTTCTGTCTAAGGAGAGGTTTGGTCACCTAATTGCGCGCCAGTAAGGAGAGATCCTTATTGGAAAGCCCTTTTTCCTTGGAGAACTACTGGTCACAAGATTGTGATTTCGTAATATTATTTGTGAATAATTAATTATTGATTTATATGATGAGGAAAATATTAATTTTATATGGATATAGATGGAGAAAATTTTTAAAGCGACAATTGTTGAAAATTGAAATTTTATCTTTTTCTGATAAAATAATTCATTTAAATATATTATTATATTTTAATAATATAATAATGGTGATATTTTTAAAATGAATGTGGGATATATGAGTATACAAGGAAAAAGAGTATTTTTGTTGCAATAAATATTAAAAACAGATTTTGTGTGTCGGTAGACCCATTTCTTGACTGAAATTTGATTATAGCTTGGTAAATCGCCCGTTTGTGGATTTCGGTCAATTTCTGTTTGGAATTTGAAAAAACTTCCTTCTGCAAAGTTGTAGATAATGGAATTTCCTATGGAAAGTCGCGAGTTTCGAATTTTTCTGATAAAAAAGCTAATTATTATGAATTATTAAAGTTCCGAAGCTCCGAAATAATTAATTTTTGGAAGTTTAAAATAATTTAAATAAGAAAAACGTTTTTTGTGTTTGGTGGGCATCTTTAACACATGTCAAGTTCTTTGAATTCAGATGTTTGATGCGTAGGAAGATGTAGAAAAAAAATAAATAATATTAATTTATTAAATTTTCTTTTTTGGTGTTTAAAGCATTTTCCTATAAATAGGTGCTTAGGTTAGAATTGAAAATCACACGTAAATCAAGTTTTCTCTCTATATTATCGAAGCGTATTCTTGTGAGTATTTTGAGTATACATTGAGTATTGCTATACGGTTCAAGTTCAAGTCATGCTTTATATTATTGTTTGTTTTAACTAAGTCATTGTCTTTCGAGGTAAGGGATGTTATTTTATTCGAAAATGATATTATTTCTTCAATATCATTATGCTGAAATATTGGTTAAATTTTTTTATAAAATTTGGAACTTTTTCATGTCGGGGTTACTATTCATGAGTTACTATTCACGAGTTATTATTCATGAGTTACTATTTACGAGTTACTATTCACGAATACTATTCACGAAGTATGATGATGTTTTCTGTGAAATTTCTATCTTTTGGTGTCGGAGTTACTATTCACGTATACGACACTATTCACGTATACGACACTATTCACGAATACGACACTATTCACATAAAAATTAAATTTTCATTTTTTGTCCAAAATATCTATTATGGATACTAGTTTTGATTGTATCCATGTTTTGATCATTCTTGAATTTTACTCCACTCTGATTACTTATGAAGTATTTTTGAATTTGGATTGTTTAAAATACGAATCCTTAATATTTGTTCTTTTGTTTCCTTTGGATTCGCTTCCTTTAAAATATTTTTCATCATCCTCGGTCTAAATGATGATATTATTGAATATCTTTGGCCTATATGGTGCAAAAGATGAGCAGTGTTGAGATGAATATGACCGATCGATTAATATCTTTGGCCCAGTAGTGCAAAAGATGAGCAGTGTTTAGATGAACATAACTAATCGATGAATATCTTTGGCTTGTAGTGCAAAGATGAATATTTGATTCGAGATATATATTGATTGATGTTACAGGATAAAATATCGACGATGAACTTTTAAATTCATATATAGAAGATAGTAGTTTACATTTCTACTTAACTCTTCTAATGAATTGTTGTTTCCATTATAGTTGTTGATTTAAAACCGGGTGGTTCTATTGTATTCTATTAGATTTTTTCCTGTTGAAGACTAACGATAATTTGCTCTATGTTATCTTAGTCATAATGTTCTTTCTTTGGGCTAGTTGAGCTCACTCTTTTCCTTGTTGTTCCATTTTTTTCTTCTCGGGAGGCGAGAATGTAACGAGTACTAGTGGGGTATGGAATGAAGGTTCTACAGAGAGTTTTTTAGTAGTCCTCACCATTTTTAAAAATAATGTATCAATAATTATGATGGGGATTTATTTGCGTGTGGATATTATCAGATGGCAATATCGTATTTAAACTCACGATTTATATGTTGTAATAATAAAGTTATAGTTATTTTTGTACCATGTATTTGGCGACTCAGAATGGGTTGGATGGAATGGACCTATTTTGGGGGCGTCACAGTTGGTATCAGAGTTTAGGGATATGATCTCTAGCGGAGATCGGGGAATAGAACTAGGAGGAGGAGGCGAGTAAATCCTTATTAGTGTGTCCTACCTAAACTTATTTGTTTGTTGGTCAGAGTATAGGGTTATTATGTTGCATGTCAATTTCTTTAATTAACCCTTGTTTTGTGGCAGTATTTGAGAATGACAGCTGAAAATATTAACAATGGAGTGAATGAGACCGTGGAGAAAGCTCTAATCGCCAACCAAGATAATGTGATGTCAGGCGAAGAAAGAATTAGAGATATCCATGTGGTGAGTGAAGAATTAATAGTTGCACGAGAGAGATAGCAGAGGTAGAATGAGAGTGAGGAAGAAGAGGAAGAAGAGGAACCTGAGGAGAATTTATTAGAAGAATTTTATGATCGAAATTTAGAATTACAAAATCATATTCATGAGTTAGTAGAGAAGGCTGAAGAACGGCAGGCGGTCGTGGAGCAAAGAGATACAATAATTCTAAATTGTGTTACCCGATGTGCGATGCTTAAACAGAAGCACTCTTTGGCAGAGTATAAGATATTAGAGTCGAATCGAGAATGCTATGATCAAAGTTCTGATGAAAGAAGAAGCAACCAAACGAATGAGAATGGAGGATGCATGGGTAAAAGCTACACGACACATTGATATTGTAGAAAAAGACGTCCGATCCAATAAGGCCAAAATAGATGAAATGGATTTCGCTTTTTGGACAGCAATTGGGAGAATCCAACACCGAGTTCGGAATTACCCTATGCAGAGCGGTCAACCCCAATTCGATATGGATCGGAGAGTAATGATTGAAATCATGGATCAGGAATTCGACGAAGCAATGACGGGTGGAATGTACTCTATAGCAAAGTTAAGTCCGAATTGGGACGGTGGCACAGAAAGCGGATCTGAACAAGTCAAAGTCAACGGTTCCTGGAAGAGCGTTTGTCGTGACTGCCCAAAATGCGAGGAACTTGAACGAAGGTATCACGGGTTAGTTAATTATAAATTCTTGCGAAGTCTATACCTTACTAGATACCGGTGCTACCCATTCATTTATTTCTCCTGCTTGTGCTCGACGTTTAAATTTGACTCCGGAGAAATTAGACTTTGATTTATCTGTTGAAACTCCGTTAGGAGAAACTTTCATCACATCCACTGTTTATAAATCTTGTTTGATCCAAGTTGGCACCATCACATTACCTGTTGATCTTATCTCTTTAAAGATACTTGCTTTTGATGTGATTTTAGGGATTGATTGGTTAACTACTCATCATGCCAAATTGATTGCTTTTGTAAGGTTGTTAGTTTTCATATTCCTAAGCAACCTGTTATTCGAATTGAAGCAACCAAACCATTGAAGTCAAACTCTTTTATGTCAAGCGGTAAAGTCATTCGTTTATTGAAAAAAGGATGTCAAGCTTTCTTAGCCATGTTATGGACTTGAACAAAAATACGTCAGATTTGAATGATATTTCTGTTGTTAGTAAATTTCCTAACGTATTTCCTGAAAAATTTCTTGGCCTACTCCCAAAGCGTGATATTGAATTTTGTATCGACTTTGAACCCGGTACAAAACCCATTTCTAAAATCTCATATCGAATAGCTCCTATTTGGACTTCAGGAGTTAAAAACCCAACTATAGAAGTTGATAACCGAGCCTCTATCTGGTGACTTCTTTTGTGGAATGTACCGAAGCCAGACACTCCGTAGGGGACGCCATATTCGTGCGATAGTAAACTGATAGGTGTCATTGTAACGTGCTATCCAAGGTTGGGATATGAGTCAGTTGAGAACAACCTAAGTCGGTAATCGAAATACGTAGCTTTCAGGCTTAGTTGGTTATTATGGGAGATTCGTTGAAGGATATTCTCGAATCGCTATTCCATTAACGGTGACTCGTAGAGATACAAAATTCGAATGGAGCAAGGAATGTGGGAAGAGCTTGAAGAACTCAAGAGGAGACTCATTTCAAAGACATGTTCGACCATGCCACCTGGAAAAGCGAGCGTGGTAGGCGACGTGTTGAGTAGATGATCGATATCAAGACTGAAAGTACGATATTGTCAAAGACTAATTTCGTATAATTAACGAATAATAGAGATGGAGATGAAAACTCTAGGTACCCACGTGATGATATACGAGTATAATCGACTTTAATCGATAAAGTTAAAGTTGTTCAAGCTACACATGAGATGATGAATTTGAAGAAGGAGGTGCGAAGTTGTTATTTCAAAAGCGAGAATCGGTGAGGTGAGAAAGCTCAAACCTTCGATTTATTAATCCATTTGAAATTCTCGATCGAATAGAAGCGTGGCCTATAGACTCGTTTTACCGCAATGACGGCGTGTTCATAGCGCTTTTCACGTGATCGATGTTACGTAAATATGTGGACTGATTCAACCACGTCATTGAAGTTAGAACCGGACGAGATAGCCAGAAGACTTAACGACGAGGAGGTACTGCCAATATCTTGGATGGAAAGAACATGTCCTATGTACCGAGGTTATACCACAAGTTAAAGTTTTGTGGAGAAACCATGCTATCGAGGAAATGACGGGAGTTGGAAAGCGGAAATAAAAGCGAGGTATTCTCATCTTTTTGAAACACTGTGCACGTACGTCAATTTCGAGGATGAAATTTCATAAGGAGGGGAGGTTGTAAAACTCCAAATTATTAGTAAATGAAATTTATTTTTCTCTATTTATTATTTTGAAATAGTAAGGGTTGATTTGATTAATGTGGATAGTTATGGGTAAAATACATAAATATTTGAATAAGCAAGTGGTTATAAAATATTCATTATTGTTTGGGAATATTCATTTGGTCGTGGAAAATTAAATGACTGTGGGGGAATATTAAATGTGACGACAAGACATCTTTATGGGCCCATAACGCGAAAGCGATTGGATGAAGAAAACAACAAATATAAGTTGTTTATAAATAACTGCAGCGTAGTTATTCTGTATTATCTTTGTTGGAATACCCGGTGGTTAAAATTTACGATTTAGCTTGGCATATCATCCTCAGACGGACGGACAGTCGAAGAGGACTATTCAAACTCTTGAAGATCTATTAAGACTATGTGTCCTTGATTTCAAGGAAAGTTGGGACAAGTTCTTACCATTGGTGGAGTTTTCCTACAACAACAGTTATCAAGCAAGTATTGGCATGGCTCCATTCGAAGCGTTGTATCAACAGTTTCCAGGTTTTTTGTCAATTATTAATTGGTGCAAAGAAAGTTGGCTGCAGAATGAGTCATACAACAAAGAAACCTGATATTGAGATTTGAATGCCACTGGTGAGGATCATTGGGAAACTCTGAAAAGGAAAAATACATTAGAGAAAAGGAAAAAACATTATTTCTAGGGGTTGTCCAGAGAATTATTAGAGGAATAATGGAAGACATAGATGATCGATATGGATAACTGGAAAGAGGCTTCTTTTGTTGACAACAATCAGGAATACAAATTCAAATTATCCCTAAATTAGCTCTAAATTAGCTCTAAATATGCTGATGCCATGTGGTTGAGTCGAAGCTTATGTATAAGGTTGTAAAATGAACCAAACGGTTTGAGCTTGATTCGTACTCACTCGGCTTAAAATTCGAATCGAGCTCGACTAAAATATAAACAATTCAAATATGAACTCGACTTGAAATATAAACGATTGTAATTTGAAGATCGATAAATTATTCGAATCTTTTCATATTGTAATTTACTATTGATACTCGGATCATATTTACTTGAAAATTTTAAACTACTAGTAGATAATATTTGTATTCAAACTCACAGTTTATGTTTTGTCGTATTGTACACGACAGTTGTATTAGTAAGTTGTATTTGAATTTGTACCATGTATCTGGCGACCCAAGATGGGTGATGTATACCTAATTTTGGGGGCGCCACAACAGATATCGAGCTTAGGATATGATCCTGGCTAAGATGTTAGACTAGAACCAGGGGAGAGACGGGAATTCCTTCGCTAGTATGACCTACTTAAATTTATTTTGTATTTAAATTGGTTGGTCGAGTTTAGAGATATTATGTTACATGTCAATTAACCTTTATTTTGTGGCGATGTCTGAAAATGACATCAAGAAAATTTTGAGAATAAGAATGGAGCACAAGAGACCGTTGAGTCTCCACATATCAATAATCGGGAGAATGTGCATCGTGAAGGCGACAATCCTCATGCAAACAACAACACCGACCAAATGATGAATGATGGATTGTTCGGAGGCTTTATGCAATTCATGCAACAATGAAAGCAGAAGCAGCTCTTGTCAAAATATAGGTGGAAACTCTCAAGGTCACCGCTAAATGATTCAGCTGGAGTCGGGACCACCGGAGTTTAGGGGAGAGCCAAAACCACTTATGGCGGAAGCATGGATAAAGCAGATCACCAAGATATTTGATGTCTTGGGATGCTCCGAGGAGCAAAAGGTTCCCTTTTGCCTTTTGTTGTGTGTGAGAGAGGGACATTGGTGGGAATCGGTAAAACGTACTCAACTCGCGTCAGATGAAGATGTCTTGGGAGAAGTTCCAAGAGTCGTTTCAACGACAAATACTTTCCCAAAAGTATTCGTCACATGAAGGAGGTGGAGTTTATCAAATTGGAGCAAAACAATATGATCGTGTCGCAATCTGAGGCAAAATTTACTTGAGTTATCCGGTTTTGCGTCCCCACTGGTGGATAATGAAGAGAGAATGGCGCGAATATTTTTAAAAAGTTTGAAAGCGGGAGATACGTCAACATCTTATTTCTCATAAAGCGTGTTTGTATTCGGATGTTGTAAATAGGGCTCGATTGGTGGAGTAGCGATAACGAAAGTCAACGCAACCAAAAGAGAAGCGGTAAACAAAATGATAATACTAAAGTGAGAAGCGATCATCAAGCGGTGACAACAAGCGTGGAGAGAATCAATGAGGCGAAATGGTAACCACTACGGTGGTAATCGTAGGCCAAAACAATAAGATTGGACATTTCAAGAAGAGGAGATTCAACAATGATGGAAAGACGTCAAAGACCAAAGACCCGTTGTTAAGGAAGGAGAAAGACCACCTATCATATGCTTCAAATGCGGAGGGAGGACACATCAATCCAAATTGCGCGATGCCATCCAAAGCATGTTATAATTGTGGAAGAAGGTCACTTAGCCCGATTTTGTCGCGTTCATCAAGACAAATTCACTAGGATGGAGGCACCTTAAAATTTGTCCCGGAAAAAGTCAAAAGCCATAGTAGTCCAAGGAGAAGCGTTTGTTGTGACCTCCAGAGAGAGCAAGGAACTGAATGAGGTCATCACGGGTAAAGCTTATCATAAACTCTAATGAAGCCTAAACTTTATTTGATACGGTTCTACCCATTCTTTATTTCTCCTACTTTGCGCCAACGATTAAATTTGACTCAGGAGAAATTAGACTTTGACTTATCTGTGGAAACTCCGTTGGGAGAAACCTTCATTACATCCACGGTTTATAAGTCTTGTTTGGTTCAAGTTGGTACCCACACATTACACGTCGATCTTATTGCATTAAAAATACTTGCATTTGATGTAATTCTAGGATTGATTGGTTAACTACTCATCATGCAAAAATTGATTGTTTTCGTAAGGTTGTTAGCTTTCATATTCCTAATCGACCTATTATGCGAATTCAAACAACCAAACCATTAAAATCAATCACTTTGTCATCTCAAGCCATAAAGCTATTCGTTTATTGAAAAGCGGATGTCAAACTTTCTTATCTCATGTCACAGATCTAAACAAAAATAAATCAGTTTTGAATAATATTTCTATTGTTAATGAATTTCTGACGTATTCCACTGAAGAACTTCCCGCCTACCCCAGTAGCGTGAAATTGAATTTTGTATCGACCTTGAACTCCAGACAAAACTCATTTATAAATCCTCATATCGAATGGCTCCTATTGAACTTCAGGAGTTAAAAACTCAACTGCATGAATTGTTAGACATTGGCTTTATTCGTCCTAGTACTTCTCCTTGGGGTGCTCCTAGGCTTTCTAGGCTTAGTTGGTTATTATCGTAGATTCGTTGAAGGATATTCTCGAATCGCTATTCCATTAACGCAGCTGACTCGTAGAGATACAAAATTCGAATGGATCAAGGAATATGGGAAGAGCTTCGAAGAACTCAATTAGAGACTCATTTCGGCACATGTTCTGACCATACCATCCTGGAAAAGCGAACGTGGTAGCTGACGTGTTGAGTAAAAGATCGTATACGAGTACGAATGCGATATTGTCAAAGTCCCATTTCATGTAACTTACAAATGATAGATAGAGAGTTAAAGACTCTAGGGACTCACGTGATGATATACAAGTAGAACCGACTTTAATCGATAAAGTTAAAAACGTTCAAGCTACACACCGGAACTGATGAATATGAAGAAGGAGGTACAAGAAGTTGTTACTCCAAAAGCGAGAATCGGCGATGTGAGGAAAACTCAAACCTTTGATTTATTAGTGCATTTTAAATCCTCGATCGAGTAGGAACTGTGGCCTATAGACTCGTTTTACCGCCAAGTATGTCACGTGTTCGTAACGTTTTTCGCGTTTCGATGTTACGTAAATATGTGGACGACCCGAACCACATTACTGAGTTAGAACCGCACAAGATAGCGAGAAAATTTAACGACGAGGAGAGGTACTACCAATATCTTGGATAGGAAGAAGCATGTCTCTACACGCCAATTTCGAGGACAAAATTTCATAAGGAGGGAGGTTGTAAGACCCCAACTTTTATAAATAAAGATTTAATTTTCTCTAATTATTATTTTGAAATAGTAAGGGTTGATTTGATTAATGTGGTAAGTTATGGGTAAATCGCGCGTAATTATTTCAAACAAGCAAGTGGTTTTAAAATATTCATTGTTGACGGAGAATATTCGTTTGGTCAAGGAATATTATTCTTTGTCGGGGAATATTAAATGCATTTAGCCTTGATCTTGTGTGGGCCCCATAACGAAAAAAAGCGATTGGATGAAGAAAACGACAAGAATAAGTTGGTTATAAATAGCGAGGCGTAGTTATTACAAATTATCTTGTTGGAATACCGGTGGTTAAAACACGATGTCTGGCGTTGTTCAGACAAGAATATTGCAGTATTGCACCAATTATTGATTCTTACGTGAAGGCATTACTCAATAATTGTTCTGAGAATTCTTATTAGATATTTTATTTTATTAATTCAATAATCACTTTGCATTGATATTTTATATTACGGTTGTTTCAATAATTGTCGCCATACAAGATTTTCCATTATTGAAGCAATAATTCATATTATCCTGAATAATATTATTAGAAAACATTATTGGCAATGTCTAGAAAGTTACATCTAAGGAGAGGTTTGGTCACCTAATTGTGGCGCCAAAGAAGGAGAAATTTTTATTCGAAAGCCCCCTTTCCACAGGAGCGACACAGACGAAAGATCTTGTGATTCTATAATAATATTTGTGAATAATTAATTATTGATTTTATATGATGAGAAAAAATATTGATTTTATGTGGATATAGATGAGAAAATTTTAAAGTGACAATTGTTAAAAAGTGATATTTTATCTTTTCTGATAAAATAATATTTTATAATAATGATGATATTTTTACAATGAATGTGGGATATATGAGTATGAGGAGGAAGAGTATTTTTGTTACATTAAATGATTAACACATTTTTTGTGTGTCGGTGGACCCCATTTCTTGGATCGAAATTTGATTATATTTGTAAAATCGCCTGTTTGTGGATTTGGTCAATTTACATTTGGAATTTGGAAAACTTTCTTCTGCAAAGTTTTAGAGAATTGAATTTCCTATATAAAGCCGCGAGATTCGAATTTTCTGACAAAAGGGTTATTTGTTATGAATTATTGAAGTTCCGAAGTTATGAAATAATTGATTTTTGGGAGTTTTAGTTAATTATTTTGAGAAAAACGTTTTTTGTGCAATTAGTGGGCTCACAAGTGTTATAAATGATCTGAATTCAGATCTTCAAAGGTGGGCTTGACAAAAATTTAATTATATTATTATTATATTAAATTTTCTGCTTTGGTGTTCTAAGCATTTTCCTATAAATAGGGAGCTTATGTTAGAATTGAAAATCACACCAGAAACTAAAGATTTCTCTTTCTTTCTCTCTTTATAATATCGAGCGTATTTTGTGAGTATTTTAGTACTTTGAGTATTGCTATATCTATTGCAAGTTCTTTCAAAGACTATATCCGAAGATTCGCATGTAATCTTATTCTTTCCGAGGTAAGGATGTTATTTTCTTCGTAAGTGATATTATTTCTTCAATATCATTATGCCGAAATATTGGTTGGAACTTTTTATCAAATTTGGAACCTTTTCATGTCGGAGTTACTATTCATGAGTTACTATTCACGAGTTACTATTCATGAGTTATTATGCACGAGTTACTATTCATGAGTACTATTCACGAAGCATGATGATTTTTTTTGTGAAATTTCTTTCTTTTAGTGTCAGAGTTATTATTCACGATACTGGCACTATTCACGATATACTATTAATTATTCATTTATCACGACACTATTCACGGAAAAATTAAATTTTCTTTTCTGTGTCCAATATCGTCTGTTATGATTCCTATCTTGGATTGGATCTATGTTTTGGTCTTCATTCTTGAATTTTACCCCACTCTGATTGTTTATGAAGTATTTTTGAACTTGGATTGTTTAAAGTATGAATCCTTAATATTTGTTCTTTTGTTTCATTTGATTCGTTTTCTTTAAAATATTTTTCATCATCCTCAGTCCTAAATGATGATATTCTTTGAATATCTTTGCTTTTTCAGTGCAAAAGATGAATGATTTTTGATGAATATCTTTGGCCCGTAGTGGAAAAATGAACAAGTGTTTAGATGAACATGACCAATTGATGAATATATTTGGCCCGTAGTGCAAAGATGAACAGGTGTTGAGATGAACATGACCAACTGATGAATATCTTTGGCCTGTAGTGAAAAGATGACTATTTGATTCAAGATGTATATTGATTGATGTTACAGGGATAAAATATCGATGATGGACTTTTAAATTCATAGATGATAGTAGATTTCATTCTCTACTTAACTCTTCTAATGAATTGTTGTTTTTATTGCAGATTGTTGATCTAAAACTTGTTGTCATTGTATTCTATCGATTTTTCCTGTTGAAGACTAAGGATAATTTGTTGTACATTATCTTAGTCATAATATTCTTCTTCGGGCTAGTTGAGCTCGACTTTTTTCTTTTTGTTCCATTTTTCTTCTCGAGGAGGCGAGAATATAAGCGGGAACTAGTCGGGGTGTGGAGTAATGGTTTAAGACAGTTGTGTTAGTAGTCCTCACTATTTTGTAAAATAGTGTATCAATAATTGTAATGAGGACTTATTTGAGTGTGGATATTGTGCAGAAGACAATATTTGTATTTAAACTCATGATTTTATGTGTTGTCGTATTTTGCACCACGACAATTGTATTAATGAAGTTGTAGTTGTTTCGTCTTTATGTATTTGACGACTCGAGAATGGGTTGGATGGAATGGACCTATTTTTGGGGCGCCACAATTGGTATCGAGCTTAGGATATGATCTCTGGCGGAGATCGGGGAATAGAACTAGGAGGGGAGAGACGAGTAAATCCTTCATTTAGTGTGTCCTACCTAAGATTATTTGTTGGTCGGTCATAATATAGGGGTATTATGTGATTTGTTAATTTGTTAAATTAACCCTTGTTTTATAAGCGATATTTGAGAATGTCGATCGAGAATGTTAATGATGGAGTAAATGAGACCATGGAGACACCTTTGCTCACCAATGAGGAGAAACGCAACAGCAGTGGCAATGTTCCTCATGTGAACAACACCAATTGGCGAGATAGATGACTTAACGATGGTATATTTAGGAACTTTCTAGAATTCATGCAAAACCAAACGAGAGAGACTACTGTTCAAAATGCAGGTGGGCAACTCACGAATGGTCACCGCTAAGCAGTTCAAGGAGTTAGGACCGCCTGAGTTTTTGGGAAAGCCAGAACCACTTACGGCAGAGACGTGGATAAATCAGATCACTAAGATATTTGATGTCTTGGGATGCTCAGAGGAGAAAAATGTTCCTTTCGCCACTTTCATGTTGCGAGGAGAGGCAGATTATTGGTGGGAATCTATAAAGCGTACTCAGCCTGTCGCACTGAAGATGTCTTGGGAGAAGTTCCAAGAATTGTTCAACAATAAGTACTTTCCCAAAGTATTCGTCACATGAAGGAGGTAGAGTTTATCAAGCTGGAGCAAAACAATATGAACGTGTTGCAGTACGAAGCTAAGTTTGCCGAGTTGTCCCGATTTGCATCCCATTTGGTTGATAATGAGGAGAGAATGACGCGAATGTTTCTATGAGGTTTGAAACCTAAAATACGTCAATACCTCATTTCTCACAAACTTTGTTTATATTCAGATGTTGTGAATAGGGCTCAGTTATTGGAGCGCGATAATGAGTAGGCTCAACTGAAGAATAATGACCAACAACTCGATGATAATCGTACCGGTGGCGACGGTCATCGGAACAATGATAACCATCGTGGAGGAAATTATCATGCCAGAAATGGTAACCACTTCAGTGGTAATCATGGCCAAGTTAATAGAAGAAATAACTCAAGTGGAAATTTCAAGAAGAGAAGATTTAACAATGACGGGAAGACGTCGGCACCAACACCAGCAACGAATTTTAAAGGAGGAGAAAGACCGCCAGTTAGATGCTACAGATGCGGAGAAGAGGGAAACATAAGTCCAAACTATTCACAACCTTCCAAGGTATGTTATAATTGTGGAAAGAAGGTCATATCGCTCGAGATTGTACGGTAGCGAAACCCAATCCAGCGGGGATGGTGACTCAAAAGGTCGCCCCGAAAAGTCAAAGTCAATCTGGTTCTGGAAGAAAAGCGTTTTTCACGACCGGTCGTAATGCGAGGAACTCGAACGGTTAGACATCAGGTTAGTTAATTATAAATTCTTACGAAGTTTATACCTTATTAGATACCGGTTCTACCCATTCATTTATCTCTCCTGCTTATACTCAACTTTTAAACTTGACTCTGGAGAAAATTAGACTTTGACCTATCTGTGGAAACTCCGTTAGGAGAAACTTTCATCACATCCACTGTTTATAAATCTTGTTTATTCAAGTTGGCACTATCACATTACCTGTTGATCTTATATCTTTAAAAATTCTTGTATTTGATGTGACCTTAGGGATTGATTGGTCAACCACTCATCATGCCAAAATTGATTGCTTTTGTAAGGTTGTTAGTTTTTATATTCCTAACCAACCTGTTATTCGAATTTAAGCAACCAAACCATTGAAGTCAAACTCTTTTATGTCAAGCCGTAAAGTCATTCGTTTATTGAAAAACGGATGTCAAGCTTTCTTAGCCATGTTATGGACTTGAACAAAAATACGTAAGATTTGAATGATATTTCTGTTGTTAGTAAATTTCCTGATGTATTTACTGAAGAATTTCTTGGCTTACTCCCAAAGTGATATTGAATTTTGTATCGACTTTGAACCCGGTACAAAACCCATTTCTAAAATTTCATGGCTCATATTGAACTTCAGGAGTTAAAAATTCAACTGTAGAAGTTTGTACCCGAGCCTTTATCTGGTGACTTCCTTTGTGGAATGCACCGAAGCCAGACTCTCCGTAGGGGACACCATATTCGTGTGATAGTAAACTGATAGGTGTCATTGTGACTTGCTATCCAAGGTTGGGATATGAGTCACAGTTGAGAAAACCTAAGTCGGTAATCAAAATACGTAGCTTTCTAGGCTTAGTTGGTTATTATCGGAGATTCGTTGAAGGATATTCTCGAATCGCTATTCCATTAACGCAGCTGACTCGTAGAGATACAAAATTCGAATGGAGCAAGGAATGTAGGAAGAGCTTCGAAGAACTCAATAGGAGACTCATTTCGGCACATGTTCTGACCATACCATCCTAGAAAAGCGAACGTAGTAGCTGACGTGTTGAGTAAAAGATCGTATACGAGTACGAATGCGATATTGTCAAAGATCCATTTCATATAACTTATAAATGATAGATATAGAGTTAAAGACTCTAGGGACTCACGTGATGATATACAAGTAGAACCGACTTTAATCGATAAAGTTAAAAACGTTCAAGCTACACACCGGAGCTGATGAATATGAAGAAGAAGGTACAAGAAGTTGTTACTCCAAAAGAGAGAATCGGCGATGTGAGGAAAGCTCAAACCTTTGATTTATTAGTGCATTTTAAATCCTCGATCGAGTAGGAACTGTGGCCTATAGACTCGTTTTACCGCCAAGTATGTCACGTGTTCGTAACATTTTTCGCGTTTCGATGTTACGTAAATATGTGGACGACCCGAACCACATTACTGAGTTAGAACCAGACAAGATAGCAGAAGATTTAACGTACGAGGAGGTACCAGTCAAGATCTTGGATAGGAAGGATCATGTCTTACGCACGTCAATTTCGAGGACGAAATTTCATAAGGAGGGGAGGTTGTAAGACCCCAACTTTTTATAAATAAAGATATAATTTTCTCTAATTATTATTTTGAAATAGTAAGGGTTGATTTGATTAATGTGGTAAGTTATGGGTAAAATGCGCAATTATTTCAAACAAGCAAGTGGTTTTAAAATATTCATTGTTGACGGAGAATATTCGTTTGGTCAAGGAATATTATTACTGTCGGGGAATATTCGTACGACGGCGCAGTCTTGTGTGGGCCCCATAACGAAAAGCGATTGGATGAAGAAAACGACAAGAATAAGTTGGTTATAAATAATTGGCGTAGTTATTACAATTATCATCGTTGGAATACGGTGGTTAAAACACACGATGTCTGGCGTTGTTGCGACAAGAATACACGGTATTGCACCAATTATTGATTCTTACGTAAGAAGGCATTACTCAATAATTGTTACAGTGAATTCTATCGCTCAAAGATTTTATTTTATTAATTCAATAATTGCTGCATTGATATTTTATATTACGGTTGTTTCAATAATTGTCGCTACACAGTATTTTCCATTATTGAAGCAATAATTCATATTATCTGAATAATATTATTAGAAAACATTATTGGCAATGTCTAGAAAGTTCTGTCTAATGAGAGGTTTGGTCACCTAATTGCCCGCTAGTAAGGAGAAATTTTTATTGGAAAGCCCCCTCTTTCCTAGGAACGGCCTGGTTGACAGTACTGTGATTCTATAATATTATTTGTGAATAATTAATTATTGATTTTATATGATGAGAAAAAATATTGATTTTATGTGGATATAGATGGAGAAAATTTTTAAAGTGACAATTGTTAAAAAGTGATATTTTATCTTTTCTGATAAAATAATATTTTATAATAATGATGATATTTTTACAATGAATGTGGGATATATGAGTATATGAGGAGGAAAAGTATTTTTGTTGCATTAAATGATTAACACATTTTTTGTGTGTCGGTGGACCACATTTCTTGACTGAAATTTGATTATAGCCTGTAAAATCGTCCGTTTGTGGATTTCGGTCAATTTTTGTTTGAATTTGGAAAAACTTTCTTCTGCAAAGTTTTAGAGAATTGAATTTCTATAAAAAATTAGCGAGATTGAATTTTTAAATAAAAGGGCTATTTGTTATGAATTATTGAAGTTCCGAAGTTATGAAATAATTGATTTTTGGGAGTTTTAGTTAATTATTTTGAGAAAAACATTTTTTGTGTAATTAGTGGGCTCACAAGTGTTATAAATGATCTGAATTCTGATCTTCAAAGGTGGGCTTGACAAAAATTTAATTATATTATTATTATATTTAATTTTCTGCTTTGGTGTTCTAAGCATTTTCCTATAAATAGGGAGCTTATGTTAGAATTGAAAATCACACCAGAAACTAAAGATTTCTCTCTCTTTCTCTCTTTATAATATCGAGCGTATTTTGTGAGTATTTTAGTACTTTGAGTATTGCTATCACGGTGCAAGTTCTTTCAAAGACTATATCCGAAGATTCCGCATGTAATCTTTATTCTTTCTGAGGTAAGGGATGTTATTTTCTTCGTAAGTGATATTATTTCTTCAATATCATTATGCCGAAATATTGGTTGGAACTTTTATCAAATTTTGAACCTTTTCATGTTTGGGGTTACTATTCATGAGTTCTTATTCACGATTTATTATTCATGAGTTATTATTCACGAGTTCTTATTCACGAGTACTATTCACGAAACATTATGATTTTTTTTGAGAAATTTCTATCTTTTAGTGTCTGGATTATTGTTCACGTATACGACACTATTCACGTATACGACACTATTCACAGAAAAATTAAATTTTCTTTTCTATGTCCAATATAAATCATTATGATTCCTATCTTGGATTGGATCTATGTTTTGGTCTTCATTCTTGAATTTTACTCCACTCGATTATTTATGAAGTATTTTTGAACTTGGATTGTTTAAAGTATGAATCCTTAATATTTGTTCTTTTGTTTCACTGGATTCGTTTTCTTTAAAATATTTTTCATCATCCTCGGTCCTAAATAATGATATTACTGAATATCTTTGGCCTGTAGTGCAAAGATGAATGATTTTTGATGAATATCTTTGGCCCGTAGTGCAAAAATGAACAAGTGTTTAGATGAACATGACCAATTGATGAATATATTTGGCCCGTAGTGCAAAGATGAGCAGTGTTGAGATGAACATGATTAATCGATGAATATCTTTGGCTGTAGTGCAAAGATGACTATTTAATTCAAGATATATATTGATTGATGTTCTGAGGATAAAATATCAATGATGGACTTTTAAATTCATAGATGATAGTAGATTTCATTCTCTACTTAACTCTTCTAATGAATTGTTGTTTTCACCGCGCAGATTGTTGATCTAAAACTTGTTGTCTATTGTATTCTATCGATTTTTCCTGTTGAAGACCAAGGATAATTTGTTGTACATTATTTTAGTCATAATATTCTTTCTTTGGGCTAGTTGAGCTCATTTTTCCTTTTTGTTCCATTTTCTTCTCGAGAGACGAGAATATAGCGGGGAACTAGTTAAAGGTGTGGAGTAATGGTTCAAGACAGTTGTTTTAGTAGTCATCACTATTTTGTAAAATAGTGTATCAATAATTGTAATGAGGACTTATTTGAGTGTGGATATTGTATAGAAGACAATATTTGTATTTAAACTCACAGTTTATGTGTTGTCGTATTTTGCACGACAATTGTATTAATGAAGTTGTAGTTATTTCTGTACCATGTATTTGACGACTCAGAATGGGTTGGATGGAATGGACCTATTTTGGGGGCGTCACACTGGGAGTACCAAAATGTATCATGATATTCGACATACATTTTGGTGGGGAAATATGAAGAGAGAGATAGCGCTGTTTATCTCAAGGTGTCTAACGTGTCAACGAGTCAAGGCGGAGCATCAAGTACCAAAAGGTCCATTGCAACCACTTGAAATTCCAGAATAGAAGTGGGAGCACATTACCATGGATTTTGTTACTGGTCTTCCCAAAGTTTCTCAAGGCATAGATGCGATTTGGGTCATTGTTGATAGATTGACCAAGTCCGCTCATTTCTACCGATCTGAGAAACTTATACACTTGAACGTCTTGCTCGTATGTACATAAACGAGGTTGTAAGATTGCATGGTATGCCAATATCCATAGTTTCTGATCGAGACCAAAGATTCACTTCGCGATTTTGGGTTAGTTTGCAAAAAGTTATGGGCACAAATTTACGATTTAGCTCGGCATATCATCCTTAGACGGACGGACAGTCGGAGAGGACTATTCAAACTCTTAAAGATCTATTAAGACTCTGTGTCTTTGATTTCAAGGGAAGTTGGGACAAGTTCTTACCATTGGTGGAGTTTTCCTACAACAACAGTTATCAAGCAAGTATTGGCATGGCTCCATTCAAGAGCGTTGATCAACATTTCGTGTTTTTGTCAATTATTAATTGGTGCAAAGAAAGTTGGCTGCAGAATGAGTCATACAACAAAGAAACCTGATATTAAGATTTGAATGCCACTGGTGAGGATCATTGGGAAACTCTAAAAAGGAAAAATACATTAGAGAAAGGGAAAAAACATTATTTCTAGGGGTTGTCCAGAGAATTATTAGAGGAATAATGGAAGACATAGATGATCGATATGGATAACTGGAAAGAGGCTTCTTTTGCTGACAACAATCAGGAATACAAATTCAAATTATCCGTAAATTAGCTCTAAATATGCTGATGCCATGTGGCTAAGTCGAAGCTTATGTATAAGGTTATAAAATGAACCAAACGGTTTGAGCTTGATTCGTACTCACTCGGCTTAAAATTCGAATCGAGCTCGACTCGAAATATAAACAATTCAAATATGAACTCGACTTGAAATATAAACGATTGTAATTTGAAGATCGATAAATTATTCGAATCTTTTCATATTGTAATTTACTATTGATACTCGGATCATATTTACTTGAAAAGTTTAAACTACTAGTAGATAATATTTGTATTCAAACTCACAGTTTATGTTTTGTCGTATTGTACACGACAGTTGTATTAGTAAGTTGTATTTGAATTCTGTACCATGTATCTGGCGACCCAAGATGGGTGATGTATACCTAATTTTGGGGGCGTCACAGTTGGTATCAGAGCTTAGGGATATGATCCCAAAAGTATTCGTCACTTGATATAAGAGTAGTGAAGTAGCAAAAAAAGTTTCTTCTATCTCTCTATAGTTTCTCTCTCTAGAGTTCAGTGAATTCGTAAAAAAAATAATGAAGGAATGAGCTTCTATTTATAGGAAAATGGAATGCATAGTAACTAATCTATGAACGGTCCAGATTGATTTACTTTAATCTGACGGTCCATATTTAAAGTAAAATCTTTTAAATAAAATATAATATATTCTATTTATAATCTAATAAAACGAATAACTTTATAAAAAAATTTTACTATACAAACACTACGCAGCACTATGCAAAACACTATGCATAATAAAATATAATATATTCTAATTATTGTCTAATAAAATAGATAGCTTTATAAAAGTATTACATTTTATATAAAAAGTTTTTTTACTATGCAAAACACTATCTTTGACTTTACGCAACACTATGCATAATAGAATATAATATATTCTATTTATAGAATAACTTTATAAAAGTATTCTATTTTATATAAAAAGATTTTCTCGTATTATTACATTAATAATACCAATAAATTGAGTGACTTATCACGTAAGCATCAATAATCAATCTTGTGTATTCTTGTCTTGCAACCACGCGCAGCATTCTTATACTTTTAACTTAAGGGTGTTTCAACGATTAACAGTAAAACTTCATGCCGTTATTTTCATAAAGTATTTTTGTCGTTTTCTCAATCCGACAATAATTCCGTTATGGGGTCCACCAATGATTGTGCCGTTGTACTAATATTTCCTATTAAAACGAATATTCCCCGACCAATCGAATATTTTATAATAACTTGCGTACTTTGCAAAATTTATAAATATTACCCACAACTATTATATCAATTTCACTCCATAATATTCAAAATTAATAGAAAATTCATCTTTATTAAAAAAGTTGGGGTTTTACAAATAAGGTATATGTGAGACCCCAGATTTTATGAATAAAGATTTAATTTTCTCGAAAAATATTTTTTATTATGGTGTTGATTTGATGTAATGTTATAGTTGTGGGTAATATTTATAAATTTTGCAAAAGTAAAGCAAGTGGTTGTATAATATTCGATTGGTTTGGGAATATTTTTTTTGGTCGGAGAATATCCGCACGACTACAAAATACAATCATTGGTGGACCCTATAATGTAATTATTTTCTTGACAGAGAAAACGATAAAAATACTTTATAAAAAAATAATGGCGTAAGTTTTACCATTAATCTGCTGAAACACCCATATGTTAAAAGTATAGTAATAACGCGTATGGTCGCACAAAGAAGACACTACAGATTGATTATTGATGCTTACGTGAGAAGTCACTCGCTTATACTCAATTATTGCTACAAGAATTGATGCATCATATCTCTCATATTATTGATTCAATTATTGTTACAAAGATTATCATCGCATAATATGATATATTGTTCAATCGGGTGTATCGGGACACTTTTCATGCTCTAGAGTACTATTCACGAGTTACTATTCACAAGTTACTATTCATGAGTTACTATTCACGAGTTATTATTCACCTGATTATTATTCACTCTAGTATTTGCATTGAAGTATTTGGGTACTATATTATTCCATGAGGAGATGTCTTTAATTTTTCGAATGTTGGTTGAAGATATAATAGTAAGTCAATATGGACCGCTAGTGGAGTTATAATAGTAAATCAATATGGATCGCTAGTTTAAAGTTTTAATAGTAAATCAGTATGGACAACTGTTTTAAGTTTTAATAGTAAACCAATATGGACCGTCCGTTTAATAGTAAATCAATCTGGACCGTTCATGAATTAGTTACTATTCATTTCATTTTTCTATAAATAGAAGCTCATTCCTTCATTATTTCTTACGAATTCACTGAAACTCTAGAGAGAGAAATTATAAAAAAAGCTATAGAAAAGTATTCTGCTCCTTCCCTACTCTTATATTCAGGTTTCTTTTACGGTAGTGGATATTATTTGTTGTACTTGTAAGGGTGTTATTCTTTTTTTCGTCTTAATGAAGAGAACTTCACATTATTCCATTATTTATTATTCATTGGAATAACTTGTATACGCTGCTACCCTATACATGGTGACATTCTTCTAATATTCCGTTCTTTATTATTACGTCGAATATCCTGCATGCGTGCGTTTATGCTTGACCGGGTTCCATTATTTATTATTCTGTCGGAATATCACATCTCATAAGCGTTTACGCCTGGACTCGGGTTCCATTATTTATTATTCGTCGGAAATATCACATGCTGCGTATGCTTACGGGACTGGTTCAATCCTTTATTATTCTGTTGGAATAACTCGCATGCGATCTCATCGCATGCATGGTGATTTCTTTTGTTATTCAATTCTTTATTATACTCGGTTGGTTAAAACTTTGACTTCTATACTCCATGAAATTAGTGGAATATCCTTGATATTTACGCTTCATCCAAATCTTTTCATGGAAATATTCTTCCGAGCATTCTTGAATTTTTACTCTACAAAGCGAAGATCGGGTTGAAAATTTGGACGTTATCATTTCCTAGATAAATTAATTCTTGAACTTGTTTTATTGAATTCTTATATCATTGTCATCATTCTCATGTTTATATTATATTGAAAGTCATCTGTGGCTCAGAAGTGCGTAGATGGACTTGGTATGATTATGACTGAGGATTATTCTTGTAATCATGACCGTAATGTTACAAATGATGTGGAAAAAGTCCTCATTGGCCCGTAGTGAATTGCTGGATAGTTTTTGGTATGATTATGGCTTCGGATTCTCTTTGGCCGTAGTGCAAAGATGAATTATTTTATGGCATGATCAGGACCGTTGATGAAAACATGATTATCTTAAGCCGTAGTGCATGGATAATTCGTGGTCGTGATACTAATGAATATCCTTGGCCGTAGTGCAGGGGTGATTCGATGATGTGGATTATTTATTAAGCTGAGTTCCAACAATAAAAGTAATGAAAAACCTTTTAAATCATAGAAGATAGTAGATTTTATTCCCTACTTGACTCTTTTAATGGATTGCTTATTCCGCTGCAGTTAAACTTGATAGTTATTATATTTTATCAGTTTAACACTGTTGAAGGCTAACGATAAATTATTCTGCATTATCTTAGTCATAATATTTCTTACTGGGCTAGTTGAGCTCACCCTTTCTTTCACTGTTCTCTTCAGAAATGAGAATATAGCTGGGACGGAGTCGGGGAACGGAGTGATGGTCCAGAGGATAGCATTAGTAGTCCTCACTATTTTGTGAAATAGTGTGATAATAATTGTAATGAGGACTCCTTTTGAGTTTGTATAATCTCTAGTAGACAATAATTGTATTCAAACTCACAGTTTATGTTTTGTCGTATTGTACATGACAGTTGTATTAGTAAGTTGTATTTGAATTCTGTACCATGTATCTGGCGACCCAAGATGGGTGATGTATACCTAATTTTGGGGGCGTCACAACAGTATCAAAGCTTAGGATATGATCCCTAGCTAGGATGTGAGAATAGAACTAGGAGGGAGAGAGGAGAATTCCTTCGCTAGTATGACCTACCTAAGTTTATTTGATATTTAATTGGTCGGTCAGAGTATATGGATAATATGTTACATGTCAATTAACCTTTGTTTTGTGGCAATATTTACAAATGGCATCCGAAAATGTTGAGATAAGCAATGAAGTACATGAAACCGTTGAGACACCTTTAATCACTAACCAGGTTAATGTGATGTCAGACGAAGAAGAAATTAAAGATATCTACGTGGTGCGTGAAGAAGTAATAGTTGCACCCGAGCTAGTTGTAGAGGTAGCAGATGAAAGTGAGGAAGAAGAGGAACCTGAGGAGAATTTATTAGAAGAATTTTATGATCAAAATTTCGCATTACAAAATCGTATTCATAAGTTAGAAGAGCAGGCTGAAGAACGGCAGGAGGTCGTGGAGCAAAGAGATGCAACCATTCAAAATTGTGTTACACGATGTGCGATGCTTGAACATAAGCACTCTTTGGCAGAGTATAAGATATTAGAGCTGGAATCTGAGAATGTGATGATCAAAGTTCTGATGAAAGAAGAAACAACTAAACGAATGAGATAGAGGATGCATGGGTAAAAGCCGCACGACGCGTTGATATTGTAGAAAAAGACATTCGATCCAATAAATCCAAAATAGATGAAATTGATTTTTCTTTTTGGACAACAATTGGGAGAATCCAACATCGAATTCGGAATTACCCTGTGCATAACGGTCAACCCCAATTCGATATGGATCGGAGAATAATGATTCAAATCATGGATCAGGAATGGGACGAAGCACTTAAGGGTGGAATGTACCCTATAGCAAAGTCAAATCCAGTAGTTTAAGTGAGAGCGTTTGTCGAGGAACCCGAACGAAGTTATTATGGGTAAGTTAATGATAAACTCTTGCGAAGTTTATACCTTATTAGATACAAGTTCTATCCACTCTTTAATTGCACCTAGTTGTGTTCAATGTTTGAAGTTAACTCCGGAGAAGTTAGACTTTGATATTTCTGTTTAAACTCAGTTGGGAGAAACCTTCGTTACCTCCACTATTTATAAATCTTGTTCAAATCAACACTTTCACGTTACCTGTCGATCTTATCTCTTTGAAAATACTTGCCTTTGATGTGATTTTTGGAAACGATTGGTTAACTACTCTTATGCTTTTTGTAAGGTTGTTATCTTTCATACTCCTAACCAACCTGTTATGCGAATTCAAAGTAACCAAACCACTAAAGTCAATCATTGTTATATCAAGCCATAAATAAAAGAGCCCCGATCCTTTTCGTTATTGACTTTTCTTGTGTGGAATGCAACCCGGACTTTTTCAGTAGGCAACGTCGTGAATGACGGTGACAAGTTGATAGGTATCAATGTAACGTGCTATCCAAGTCTTTGATGAGAGTCAAAGTTTTTAATGATATTTCTATTGTTAATAAATTTCCTGACGTATTCTTGAAGACTTCTTAGCCTATCCCTAGAGCGTGAAATTGAATTTTGTATTAACCCTAGTACAAAACCCATTTCTAAAACCCTCAAATATTTTTTTCACCTAAAACGAACGTGTAATGTGCCAAAGACGTTGGCTCGAGCTGTTGAAGATTACGATCGTACCATTCAATATCATCGTGGGAAAAATAAACATGATAGCTTACGCGTTGAGTAGAAGATCGTATGCGTTTACGAGTGTGATGTTGTTAACACAAAGACTCATTTCGTATAAATTACAAATGATGGAGATAGAGTTAAAGACTCTAGGGACCCACGTGAAAATAATGAATATACGAGTAGAATCGACTTTAATCGATAAAGTTAAAGCTGTTCAAGCTACATACTCAGAGATGATGAATGTGAAGAAGAAGGTTCAAGAGGGCGTTATTCTAGAAGCAAGAATCGATGAAGAGAGGAAATCTCAACCCTCAATTTTATTGGCCCATTTGAAATCCTTGATCGAATAGGAACTGTGGCTTATAGACTCGTTTTACCGCCAAGTATGTCACGTGTTCATAACATTTTTAACGTATCGATGTTACGTAAATATGTAGACGACCCGAACCACATTATTAATTTAGAACTGGACGAGATAAAGCAGAAGATTTAACGTATGAGAAGATACGTGTTAAAATCTTGGATAAGAAAGACCGTATTCAACACTCAAAGGTTATACCTCAAGAGTTAGAATTTGAAGTGAAGTCAAGGTATCCTCACCTGTTCGGCATACCAGGTACGTACGTAAATTTCGAGGGTGAAATTTCATAAGGAGGGGAGATTGTGAGACCACCGATTTTATGAATAAAGATTTAATTTTCTCGAAATAATTTTTTTTTTATTATGGTGTTGATTTGATGTAATGTTATAGTTGTGGGTAATATTTACAAATTTTGTAAAGTAAGCAAGTGGTTGTATAATATTCGATTGTTAGGGAATATTCTTTTGTTCTGGGAATATCCGTAATGCATTGCAGACAATCATTAGTGGACCCTACAATGTAATTATTATCGGATAGAGAAAATGACAAAAATACTTTATGAAAATAACGGCGGAGGAAGTTTTACCGTTAATCGTTGAAACACCGGTGTTAAAAGTACAAGAATGTCGCGTGTGGTTGCACAAAGAAGCACACGGTATTGATTATTGATGCTTACGTGAGAAGTCACTCGCTTATACTCAATTATTGCTACTGATAATTCATGCGATCATATCTCTCATATTATTGATTCAATTATTGTTATAAAGATCATCCGCATAATATGATATATTGTTCAATCGAAGTATTCGGGACACTTTTTGTGTCGGAGTACTATTCATGAGTTACTATTCACGAGTTACTATTCATTAGTTACTTGTAAAACCCCAACTTTTTGAATAAAAATGAATTTTCTATAAATATTAATTTTGAATATTATGGAGTGAAATTGATATAATAGTTGTGGGTAATATTTATAAATTTGCAAAAGTACGCAAGTTGTTATATAATATTCGATTGGTGGAGAATATTCGTTTTAATAGAAATATTAAAGATAACGGCACAATCATTGGTGGACCCCTAACGGAATTATCATCGGATTGAGAAAACGAAAAAAAATTTTTATGAAAATAACTACGAAAGTTTTACCGTTAATCTGTTGAAACACCCGGTGTTAAAGAAATGCGATGTCTGGCATTGGTTGCATAAGTAGCACACCGGTATTGATTATTGATGCTTACGTGATAAGTCTCTTTTGTTGGTATTATTAATGTAATAATACGAGAAAATCTTTTATATAAAAGCAGAATACTTTTATAAAGTTATTCTATAAATAGAATATATTATATTCTATTATGCATTGTGTTGCATAAAGGTTCTGCATAGTGTTTTGTATAGTAAAACTTTTTATATAAAATGTAATACTTTTATAAAGCTATATGTTTTATTAGACAATAATTAGAATATATTATATTTTATTATGCATAGTGTTTGCATAGATGCATGCATAGTATTTGTATAGTAAAAATCTTTTTATATATATAGAATATATTTTATTTTATTTAAAAGATTTTTCTTTAAATATGGACCGTCAGATTAAAGTAAATCAATCTGGACCGTTCATGGATTAGTTACTATGCATTCCATTTTCCTATAAATAAGCTCATTCCTTCATTATTTTTTATTTAATTCAATTGAACTCTAGAGAGAGAAACTATAGAGAGATAGAAGAAAAGTTTTCTGCTACTTCACTACTCTTATATCAAGTATTATTTTACGGCAAGGAATATTATTTCTTTTGTATTCATGAAGAGAACTTCATTATTCCATTCTTTATTATTCTCTTGGAATAACCAAAGATAATGGACTACCCTATACTTGGTGACATTCTTTTATTATTACATTTTTATTATTCTCATCGGAATATCACGCATACATCTTTATCTGCGGACTGGTTCCATTTTTTTATTATTCCGTCTTTATTATTACGCCGGAATATCCTCGTCTGGGCTATATCTGGGACTGGTTCCATCATTTATTATTCCGCATTTATTATTCATTGGAACATCCCGTCATTGGTGTGAATTTCACCGACTGGTTCCGCTATTATTATTATTACATTGGAATAACCGCCATGCGACGCATCGCATGTATGTTGATATCTTTTGTTATTCCGTTTCGGTATTATACTCGGTTGATTAAAATTTTGACTTCTATACTCCATGAAATTAGTGGAATATCCTTGATATTTGCGCTTCATCCAAAGATTTTTATGAAAATATTCTTCCGAGCATTCTTAAATTTTATTCTACAAAGAAGTATCATGCTGACAATTTTGACGTTATTGGTTCCTGGACAAATTAATTCTTGAACTTGTTTAATTGAATTCTTATATCATTGTCATCATCCTCATGTTTATGTTATGTTGAAAGTCATCTCGTGGCTCAGTGGTGCATAGATGGACTTGGTATGATTATGACCGAGGATTATTCTTATAATCTGCTTGACCGTAATGTTACAAATGATGTGAAAATTAAAAGTCCTCATTGGCCCGTGTTTTTGGTATGATTATGGCTATGGATTCTCTTTGGCCAAGGGAGCAAAGATGAATTATTTTATGGCATGATCAGGACCGTTGATGAAAACACGATTATCTTTCGCCTATAGTGCATGGATAATTCGTGGTCGTGATATTGAAGAATATCCTGGCACCGTAGTAGTGCGAGGATGATTTAATGATGTGGATTATTTATTGAATTTGAGTCTCGCCGATAAAAGTGATGAAAAACATTTTAAAATCATAAAAGATAGTAGATTCTATTATCTACTTGACTCTTTTAATGGATTGCTTGTTCTACCGCAGCTAAACTTGATAGTTATTATATTATTTTATCGGTTTAACACCTTTGTTCAAGGCTAACGATAAATTATTCTCGCATTATCTTAGTCATAATATTTCTTCTTTGGGCTAGTTGAGATCACCCTTTCTTTCATTGTTCTCTTGTGAAATGAGAATATAAATCATTTGGGACGAGTCTGGGGAACGGAGTGATGGTCCAGAGGATAACATTAGTAGTCCTCACTATTTTGTGAAATAGTGTGATAATAATTGTAATGAGGACTCCTTTTGAGTTTGTATAATCTCTAGTAGACAATAATTGTATTCAAACTCATAGTTTATGTTTTGTCGTATTGCATATTTACAGTTGTATTAGTAAGTTGTATTTGAATTACATACCATGTATCCGGCACCCAAGATGGGTGATGTATACCTAATTTTGGGGGCGTCACAGTTGGTATCAAAGCTTAGGGATATGATCCATAGCTAAGATGTGAGACTAGAACTAGGAGGGGAGAGACGGGGAATTCCTTCGCTAGTATGACCAACCTAAGTTTATTTGGTATTTAATTGGTCGGTCAAAGTATAGGGATAATATGTGATATATTAATTAACCCTTGTTTTGTGGCAGTGTTTTAAAATGGCAGAAGTTTTACCGTTAACTATTGAAACAATCTGTTAAAAAGTACGAAGAATAATGTCTGTGGTTGCACAAAGAAGACACACAGTATTGATTATTGATGCTAACGTGAGAAGTCACTCGATTATACTCAATTATTGCTACATTAATTAACGCATCATATCTCTCTCATATTATTAATTCAATTATTATTCTTACAAAGATTATCATCTGTATAATATGATATATTGTGATCAATCGGGTATTCGGGACACTTTTCGTGGCTCGAGTACTATTCACGAGTTACTATTCATGAGTTACTATTCACGAGTTATTATTCAATGATGCTATTATTCACTCTAGTATTGTGCATTCGGGTATTTGGGTACAATATTATTCCATGAGGAGATGTGCTAATTTTTCGTAATAGTTGGTTGAAGATATAATAGTAAGTCAATATGGACCGCTAGTGGAGTTATAATAGTAAATCAATATGGATCATTTGGTTTAAAGTTTTAATAGCAAATCGGTATGGACCGTTGTTTTAAGTTTTAATAGTAAACCAATATGGACCGTCGTTTAATAGTAAATCAATCTGGACCGTTTCATGAATTAGTTTCTTATTCATTCCATTTTCTATAAATAAGCTCATTCTTTCATTATTTCTTACGAATTCATTGAAACTCTAAAGAGAGAAATTATAAAAAAGCTATAGAAAAGTATTCTGATCCTTCCCTACTCTTATATTCAGTTTTTTTTACGGTAAGGGATATTATTTGTTGTACTTGTAAGGGGTGTTATTCTTTCTTTCGTCTTAATGAAGAGAACTTCTGTTATTCCATTATTTATTATTCTGTTAGAATAACTTTATATGCTGCTACCCTATACATGGTGACATTCTTCTAATATTCCGCTCTTTATTATTCTCATTTTAATATCACATGCATGCGCTTTACGCCGGACCTTGTTCCATCCTTTATTATTCATTGGAATAAACGCCTGCATTTGGCCTATCGCATTTATGGTGATTTCTTTTGTTATTCCATTCTTTATTATACTCGGTTGGTTAAAACTTTGACTTCTATACTCCATGAAATTAGTGGAATATCCTTGATATTTGCGCTTCATCCAAAGATCTTTTCATGGAAATATTCTTACGAGCATTCTTGAATTTTACTCTACAAAGCAGTATCAGGTTGACAATTTGGACGTTATCATTTCCTAGATAAATTAATTCTTGAACTTCTTTTATTCAATTCTTATATCATTGTCATCATTCTCATGTTTATATTATATTGAAAGTCATCTATGGCATGTAGTGCATAGATGGACTTGGTATGATTATGACCAGGGATTATTCGGTGTAATCATGACCGTAATGTTACAAATGATGTAGAAAAAGTCCTCATTGGCCCGTAGTGCATTGATGGACGCTTTTTGGTATGATTATGGCTATGGATTCTCTTTTCAGTAGTAGTGCAAAAGATGAATTATTTTATAGCATGATCAGGACCGTTGATAAAAACATGATTATCTTAAGCCGTAGTGCATGGATAATTCATGGTCGAGATACTAAAGGCCGTAGTGCAGGGGTGACTCGATGATGTGAATTATTTATTAAGCTGAGTTCCAGCAATAAAAGTGATGAAAAACCTTTTAAATCATAGAAGATAGTAGATTTTATTCCCTACTTGACTCTTCTAATGGATTGTTTGTTCCGCTGCAGTTAAACTTGATAGTTATTATATTTTATCAGTTTAACACTGTTGAAGGCTAACGATAAATTATTCTGCATTATCTTAGTCATAATATTTCTTACTGGGCTAGTTGAGCTCACCCTTTCTTTCACTTCGCGTTTCTTGAGAAAATGAAAACGTATTTGGGAGTAATTAGAGATGAGAGTGATGGTCCTAGATGGTGCATTAGTAGTCCTCACTATTCTCTGAAATAGTGTGATAATAATTGTAATGAGGACTCCTTTTGAGTTTGTATAATCTCTAGTAGACAATATTTGTATTCAAACTCACAGTTTATGTTTTGTCGTATTGTACACGATAGTTGTATTATTAAGTTGTATTTGAATTCTATACCATGTATCTGGCAACTCAAGATGGGTGATGTATACCTAATTTTGGGGGCGTCACAGTATAAACTTCGTAAGAATTTATAATTAACTAACCCGTGCTAACTTAGTTTGGGTTCCTCGCATTCTGACCAGTCACAAAAAACGCCCTTCTAGGAACCGTTGACTTTGACTTTTCTAGGACAGCCTTTTGAGTCACCATCCCCGCTGGACTTGGGTTTCGCTACCGTATAATCTCGAGCGATATGACCTTCTTTTCCACAATTAAAACATACCATCCTTCGTCATCTGCTCAGTGGTGTTGTTCACAAGAGGAACATTGTCAGCCTGTTCCACGTTCTCCTCATTGGTGAGTACAGGTGTCTCCACGGTCTCATTTACTCCACTATTAACATTCTCAGTTGACATTCTTAAATACTGCCATAAAACAAAGGTTAATTAAATAAATTAACAAATCACATAATACCCCTATATTATGATCAACCAACAAATAAGCTTAGGTAGACACACTCAACAAGGATTTACTCGCTCTCCCTCCTAGTTCTATTCCCCGATCTCTCTGCTAGAGATCATATCCCTAAGCTCGATACCAACTGTGACTCCCCCAAAATAGGTCCAATCCAACCAAATACATGGTACAGAAACAACTACAACTTCATTAATACAATTGTCGTGAAAAATACGACAACACATAAACTTTGAGTTTAAATACAAATATTGTCTTCTAGACAATATCCACACTCAAATAAGTCCTCATTACAATTATTGATACACTATTTAACAAAATAGTAAGGACTACTAAAACAACTATCTTGAACCATTACTCCACACCCCGACTAATTCCCGCTATATTCTCGTCTCCTGAGAAGAAAAATGGAACAAAAAGGAAAAGGGTGAGCTTAACTAGCCCAAAAGAAAAAAATTATAACTAAGATAATGTACAACAAATTATCCTTAGTCTTCAACAGGGAAAAATCTGATAGAATACAATAGACAACAAGTTTTAGATCAACAACTGCAGCGAAAACAATAATTCATTAGAAGAGTTAAGTAGAGAATGAAATCTACTATCATCTATGAATTTAAAAGTCCATCATCGATATTTTATCCCTATAACATCAATCAATATACATCATAAATCAAATATTCAACTTTGCACTACAGGCCAAAGATATTCACCAGTTGGTAATGTTCATCTAAACACATGTTCATCTTTGCACTACGGGCCAAAGATATTCATCATAAAATCATTCATCTTTGCACTACGGACCAAAGATATTCAGTTATATCATCATTTAGGACGGAGGATGATGAAAAATATTTTAAAGAAAACGAATCCAGTGAAACAAAAGAACAAATATTAAGGATTCGTACTTTAACCAAACCGAGTTCAAAAATACTTCATAAATAATCATAGTTAAGTAAAATTCAAGAATGATCAAAATATGGATACAATCAAAGCTAGTATCCATAATAGATATTTTGGACGAAAAACAAAAAATTTAATTTTTTTGTGAATAAGGTCGATTCGTGAATAAAGGTGTCGATACGTGAATAAGTGTCGATACGTGAATAAAGGATCTCACACACTAAAAAATAGAAATTTCACAAAAATCATCATTAGCTCGTGAATAATAAGATTTCGTGAATAAGAATCGTGAATAAGAACTCATGAATAAGAACTCATGAATAAGAATCCCATATGAAAAAGTTCCAAATTTGATAAAAAGTTCTAACCAATATTTTAAGATAATGATATTGAAGAAATAATATCATTTTTAAAAAATAATATCCCTTACCTCAAAAAGAATAAGATTTCCGATCGAAATCATGGATATAGTGCTTGAAAGAACTTCAGACCAGATAAAGAATACTCAAAGTACTAAAATACTCACAAAATACTCGATATTATAGAGAGAGAAAGAGAGAGAAGATTTTAGTTTCGGTGTGATTTTCAATTCTAACCCAAGACCCTATTTATAGAAATTGCTTAGAACACCAAAGCGTAAAATTTAATATAATAATATTATATAAATAAAATTTTCTACGCCAACCTTAGACTTCAATTCAAAGAACTTAGCATGTGATTAATGAGGCTCACAACATATAAAAAACATTTTTTTATTAAAAAATATTTAAAACTTCAAAAATTAATTATTTTGAGCTTGAACTTCAATAATTCATAATAAATAGCCTTTTATCGTAAAAAATTGAATCTCGAGACTTTTTATAGGAAATTCAATTTCTACAACTTTGCGTAAGAAAGTTTTTCCAAATTCCAAATGTAAATTGATCGAAATCCACATACTGGACGATTTTACAGGCTATAATCAAATTTCAGTCAAGAAATGGGGTCCACCGACACACAAAACATGTATTAATCATTTAATGCAACAAAAATACTCTTTTTTCTCATATACTCATATATCCCACATTCATTGTAAAACTATCACCATTATTATATTATTAAAATATAATAATAAAGTATTTTATCAGAAAAGATAAAATATCATTTTTTAACAATTGTCACTTTAAAAATTTTCTCCATCTATATCCACATAAAATTAATATTTTCCTCATCATATACATCAATAATTAATTATTCACAAATAATATTACGTAATCACAATATCGACAACCGTGCAGTTCCGTGAAAGAGGGGCTTTTCAATAAGAATTTTTCCTTCCTGGTAGCGCAATTAGGTGACCAAACCTCTCCTTAGATGTAACTTTTAGACATTGCCAATAATGTTTTCTAATAATATTATTCAGATAATATGAATTATTGCTTCGATAATGGAAAATATCTTGTGTAGTGACAATTATCAAACAACAAAGAATATAAAATATCAACGCAAAGAATTATTGAATCAATAAAATAAAAAACTGAATAAGAATTCATCGTAATATGCTTATCGAGTAAAGGCCTTCTTCACGTAAGAATCAATAATTGGTGCAATACCGCGTATCTTCTTGTCGCAACAACGCAGTATTATCGTGTTTTAACCAACCGTATTCCAACAAGATAATGGTAATAACTACTCCAATTATTTATAAACAACTTATACTTGTCGCTTTCTTCATCCAATTGTTTTTCCGTTATGGGCTCCCACATACAAGGTTGCTACCGTAGTAATTACGAATATTTCCCTAAAGTAAAAGAATATTCCACCACCAAAACGAATATTCTAAACAACAATGAGTATTTTATAACCACTTGCTTATTTAAAAATATTTGCGCATTTTACCTATAACTAACAACATTAATCAATTCAACCCTTACTATTTCAAAATAATAAATAAAGAAAATTAAATCTTCATTTATAAAAAGTTGGGGCCTTACATGATCTGTCTTTAAACTTTGTAAAATGTTTGAATTAACGTGGTATAATGGTAAAAAAATAAGTCTACTATCACATAAAATCGCGCACATTCATATTTTGATGACTCACATACAAAGTAAGTGAGCGATTTTATATGATAGTATACTTACTGTAATGAAAAATTAGGAGGGGTAAAAGTTTGAGTACGGTCCATGAGGTTTCTCAAAAATTTGCGTATAGTGACCGTATGATATTTGACTCAGTGATATTACTCGTCTTATGATATTCATGAGATCGAGGGTTGAATCTTTGATCACAACAAAGAGAGTCGTGTGTGCGCGCGCGTGCGTGCGCCAATGGAGCAAAAAGCAAAATAAAAAAGTGCGTATAGAGTGACTCGGTCATCCTCCATGTTGAGTACCATGTTAGAAATTTCTTGGTCAAATGAAAATCTTCTAGATGTGCTTGAAAAGTTTACTATGTCAACTTCAATGTTTTTAACAAGAGTCCGGCTATGAATTAATTTCAAAGATTTTTTTGTCGAATTATAATTGTGACATATATCAATATATAATTGAGTACGTTTATAAGATTGATCAATTATATTAAATACTCTTTTCGTCTCAAAATAAAAATCTTTGTTGATTTTTTATGCATATTTAGAAAGATAATAAAATGATGTTCTATAAATATGCATAGAGAATAGAAATATAATATTTAATACTAATGGTATTATAAATAAATTATTTAAGATTAGTAGATATTTAACTTGAGACTACCTAAAATAGTAATAAAGACTTTTATCATGAGACGGATGAAATATATTGTTAAAATATTATTGATTATAGTTATCAACGTAACTCGCACAACAAAAAATGGTCATATAAAGTTGCATCCTTTTTTCAATAAAATAAAATAAAATCCAAGTAGAAGTTTCTTGATTTTGCGTATATTATTCATTATTGAAGGTTTATAATAAATATTCCTGTAATAACCCTCTCTTCATGATGGGGAAGAGAGGCTCTAGCCTTTGGGTATCAACAGAGCTGCCTTTTGAATACTCCCAAGGGTTTTATAGATTACATCAAAGCTCAATCCAATCTATATATATTTAAACCAGGTTTCCAGTATGTTTATAGATTCCCAAATAAAAGTCTTATTTGCTACCATTTTTTTTTCTCACAATAAGATTCCTAATTAATTGATGCTCACTGATAATTAGTTTAATATTACAATTTAATTATTATGCCACTACAATCAAAATAAACAATTATTATACAAGGTCCCTCTTGCATGAAGGTGGGACACACTTTGAGAGAGAATTATGTGAAAATATAAAAAACATGTGTGAAAATATCAGTTTTCAAAGTTCAATACTAAAATTTGTACGTACAAACCTACATTCTCAAGTTACAATTGGCTATTTTGGAAATTGCCTTGTGTGATGACTTGAGAAACGTCGAGTTGTAGAGATGCTAAATTATTTTAAGACCTTTACTTGTAGCAAAATCCAATATTTTGTTGATTTATCAACAACAAATTAATTAGCATAAGGCCAGGAACTTCAGGCTCTCTCTGACTATTAATTAATCGCTTCTTGATTTTGTGATGTGGATAAATTAAACATTAAAATTTGGAGCCTAGTATATGGAAATTAATGGTAAATTATGTTTATATATAATAGCCACTAATTAAGCCAGCCTACAAATGACCAAAAATACATTCAATATCTCAAAACCACCCAGGTCTAATTAGGGTAGCTCATATTTAGCTATAAATGTTATGTATATATATATATATATATAAATTTAAGAAGATAATTTTAAATAATATAATGTCTTAAATAGCATAATTTCATCAAAGCGACGTAGTTTTGGAGGACGCGGTGGTATTTTTGTAAATACCATGCCACCGCAGATTTACAAAAATGCCACTGCGCCCCTCAAAAATCTGCGTCGTTTTGATGAAATTATGCTATTTACGATTACTTATTTATTTAATTACGCTTCAAGCTTTTCCGTATATATATATATATATATATATATATATATATATATATATATATCAACACAATCAACAAAACCTATAGTACATGACTAGTATTACATATATCTTTTTCACTCCTTTTGTTAATTTGTCACGAGGAAAGTAAACTGTCCAGATAGTCACTCCCAAGATCTTGAAACTCTAGTATATCAATATGATCATTTCCCAAGCCATACATTCTAGTATTTGGTTCAAATTGCCCTGCCATGACCAAATCCCGATCATGTTCCTCCTTCCGAGAATCAGAACCTGTAGGTGGATTAATGGGTACACAGTAAGAAACTTGTAATGCAAATCATTCCTTGGCGGAACTCCAGGAGGATATTATGATTAGACATGTAATTAAGAAAAGTGGGCCCATTATATTGGGCCCATTTATCGCCTTTAATCATTGGCTTTTATAATTAAGCCATGGGACTCTTTGAGCCCATTTATTGTGTCAACTTTATTTAATCCTATTGACCGGCCTGTTCGTTGATTAACCCATCGGGTCATTTAATATCTATTACTTTGACTTGTAATGATGATATATAGTATGATAGTTGACCAAGATATTTGCCATGCATTAACGTGGATGGGATTATATTCATCTTACGCAAGCAAAAAAGGCCAAGAAAGAAAGTGGATGAACTCCATGCAATTTCTATCGAACCCATCGTGTCGGGGATATGTCAAAGTGATAGTGGCAGACGATAATCCAAGCAAGGATATTATTTTTTAGTGAGTAAGTCTTCACAAGGAGGTACGTTTCATTCATATATACACATTCACACAACTCATAAATTATCACTCTCAATACACTAAATTCTATTATCCTCTCGAAGTTAACTTTGTGAAACAGACATATTTTACTTCTTACGCTCGAAGCTATCCTCCTGTGGTCCAACCGCCAAGCTTGTGGTGTTTGTCGTGTTTATCGTGGCAGATCGTGGACGCCTTTTCGTGATTGGGACGCGGAGAAAGATCTTGGCGCTAATATCGGGCGCTGTAAAGGAGGGCTGCTTTTAGTGTGTTCGAGTATTTTTCAATCACAGAGTGTGTTTTATTCTATTCATTTTCATGGGAAAGAGAGAACACCTACACCAAGGATGTACCGATGTCTCACTGCTGAGTCATTACCATGAAAGATCTCGCCAAGGATCGCTTTGGGACCAACCATAAGTGTGCATGCTAAGACGGCGGCCTAAAACCACATTTAACATTCTCGATCAAGGCAAGAGAGCAAAGCAAAGCGAAGTTAGTTTACCCTACTTGAGAAGCGGATCTCGCCATGTTCGAAACGAGTAGAAGGCACCTCGCCTGTAACTCGACATCGAGACGACCAGACGCAAAAGCCTCCCGGCTGGCTAAAAATGGATGAAAGTGATAATAAGGCATGGAAGTAGTTTTTAAAGCAAATATTAAGATATAGCCGAAAGCAGATGGCTCTTGATGGCAGAGTTGAGAGGTGAAGAGCTCAACTATGCCCAATCCAAGAGCAAGTGGCATCGGAGTGGGAAAGAACCCGCTTCATTCTGTAGGTGACAACTCTCGGGTCTAATTTAGGAAAGAAGAAGGTCCCAAGCCCTACTCCTCGAGAGGTCAAAGAGGACTCGTTATTCTCGCCAATTTCGGAGAACAGGACGGAAAAAGAGAAGAGGTCGATCCGCAGATCGACTCTCAGAAAGCATGCAAAAGAGAGCACTTATTATCGCACATTCTCACCATAGTGCCCGAAGTTCATAGTCGAAGTGTATCCAGAGGACGATCTCGAGAGTCTATCGAGGCATCCCGCCCGTAGACACTCAAGTATCGGAGAAGCCCTCTAAAATTGAAGGTTCGTGAAAGAATCCTATCCGATTATAAGTTAAGGGTCACCGGAGAAAGAGGCGCCATCTCAACCGTATATGGAGATTCAAGTTAAAGAACCGAAAGAGCTTCAAAGCAAATTTGTCAAGTCCGTAAACCCAAAGACATTCGGAAAGAAGGCATCTCCTTTTTCTCATGGATATTCTCGTGAGAAAAAGTCACCCACGTAAGAAGTTGCCCCATATAGAAAGTTATGACGGATCGGGGACCCTTACGACCATAGTCAGCGCTCGATCGACTCATGGATTATTATGACTTTAGTGATGTCGCTAAATGTCATACTTTTGTCACAACTCTTAGAAAGGATGCCCTAAAGGATGGGGACCTTACCTTCAGATTCTATCTCATCCTCGGGAAGATATGTGCAAGAAATTCCACGCACGCTTTGGGAGCAAATCAAGAAGGGAAAGCCAACCGGTTCTTTCGCTCAGTTCGCAATCCTCTAATGAATCTTTGGGCCAAGATGTGAAGCGGTTCCGGAAGAAGCAATGGTCAAGTATGAGTCGAATGATCTACAATGTTGGGACTATTTCGTAATCCGGCCGGATTTGGTCAAGTCGTAGAAGTTGGTGAAAAACTTATGTTTAACCACCAAGAGTCTCGTCAAGCCTTTGATAAAGTCAAGGCTATATCAGAGTGGAGGAAGCCATGAGTAGCCTCAAACGCCCTTCTTTAGATCGCCGTAGATACGGATCGAGACAAAACTCATGAAGACCGTAAGAAGAGAGAAGGACACAAAGACCGCCATGAAGGCGGGTCGAGAAGGTATAATAATGGAGGAGGTAAAGGAGGACGTCTCGTCCGCTCCACCCCGTAGAGGTAAACAGACTTACACGGCCAACGCCGATAGGGTCGTTATCTTAGATCGATCAAGAATCAACCTATTTTCGAGCCACCACGAGATAACATCAAGCCCGAAAGGGAAATCCTCAAGTATTGCGACTACCATCAAGTCGCCGGACATGAGACTAACGACAGCGCTTTAAAAGAGTTCATTGAGAGAAAGGTACAAGGTGGAGCTTTAGTTCAATATGTGGTCGCTCGAACTAATCAAAGAATAGATCGATCGAGTACCGCCCCTACCTTCAACTAATAATCACCAACATTGCTAGGCCCGGATCATCCACCAAGGCATGTGATAGATGTCATCATCGGGGTACTTTCCGCAAGCTCACCGGAAAGAAGTTACCGAAATTATTTGGATTTGGCCATGTTTGCATATGTACATTCTCAAGATCGATAGACCTTATCCGAATACGGTAATCTCTTTCACATCGATGAAGATTACCTTCGAAATTATCGAACCTCATGAGGGATCATTGGTGCTCACTGCACAAGTGGGTTCGGTGATATGAAAAGGATGATGGTAGATAACGGATCGTCTCAGAGACATCTTGTATGCCCACGCTTATCAAAGGATGAATTTGGATGGGCTGAAGATGGAAATTGGACAGAAGCTCCTCTTTATGGTTTCAAAGAATGATCCTATAAAGTGGTCGGAACCATTGAAGCCCCAAATATATTATTCGGGACTACTTCTCAACAGTACAAATTATTTGCAAATTTTATGTTGTATATGTAGATTCTCGCTCATATAATGCTATTTTGGGAGGCCTACTTTAATTGTTTCTACAAGTCGTAACATCAATTCCTCATTTTAAAATCAAATTTCCTACTACCATGGGGTTGGTGAGGTCAAAGGAGATTTGGATCTCGCCAGAGGTGTTACGTAAATGTCATATTTCTTTCTGGAGTGGGGGTATCAAAGGTAAACAAGCCATGGCGATAGAGATCGAACCTTCATCGAAAGTAGTTCTCAACCATCCATCATGCAAACCGGAGAGATGTAAGAGATAGAGCTCATCCTGTGCAAGGAAGACAAGACGGTGAAAATAGGTTCGGGTCACGGAACCTCTCCGGACGAACCTCATAGAGCTCCCCGAGGTGTTATGTTGATATCTTTGCATGGGAACCTCGTGGATATGCCGAGTAAGTAGGATATTGCCGAAAGCATCGATCGGAAGTGGACCCTGGCACAAAGAAGCCGGCTGCAGTAAGAGGAGGATCTTTGCACAGAAGGCCAATGAATCATAGATGATGAAATTGCAAAACTTTTGGCGTACCGATTTCATCTTCGAGATAGACTACCCGCAGTGGATGGCTAATGTGGTGCCGGGTCCGTATGTAATGGCAAATGGCGAGTAGTCCGCATTGATTTAATCGATCCAACAAGGCCTCGTCCGGAAAGATTTCTATCCACGCCCCACATCGATCAACTCATTGATGCCACTTCGGGGTATGCTTTATTAAGTTTTATGGATGCATTCTCCGGATATCATCGATCTCTATGTGTAAAGAGGATATACCAAGACGGCGCTCATTACGCATCGCTCGCTGTATGCCTATAAGAAAATGACTTTCTACTTTATCAATGCCGAGCCACATACCGTAGAATGATGAACCATATCTTCGATATCAACAGCGTAAATATCGAGGTGTATGTGGATGACATGATTGTCAAAAGCATGTTGGTGCACAAACATTTGATGACTTAGAAGAATGCTTTCAAACCATTCGACATCACAACTTGAGGCTAAATCCCACTAAATGCACTTTTTGGTTCAGGTGCCGTAAATTTTGGGGTATCTTGTCAACAAGAGGAATTGAAGCCAATCCGAGAAGATTCAAGCGATCCCGAGCATGAAGACTCCTCACCATTTAAAGATGTTCGTCATTCGACCGAAGGATTGCAGTTTTCATGGAGGTTCATGTCCCAAGTCCGCTAAAAGGTGTTTGCTGCTTTTTAACACATTGAAAGGGTCAAGAATGCAAAAACGCTCCAATGGACTTCGAGTGTGAAGACGCCTTTCAAAGCATTAAGTCCTATTTATCTTCTAAGACTTTGTCGGTGAAGCCCATTCTCGCCGAACCTTTATATTTGTACTCAGCAGCCTAGTTTCATGGCGATTCGAGAGCCTCTTGTGCGTGAAGTTGGGGGTAAACAACACCCTGTATTATGTAAGTCATGTCCTTCGTGGATGTCAAACAAGGCCCAACATTGAAAAGTTTGTTTTCGCTTTAATAATCGCTAATGAAAGCTTAGGCAATACTTCCAAGGTAGACCGGTAATAGTATATACAGACGATCTCTCAAGAAGATTATGGGTAAGTTTTTCAGAGGTATCGGGAGGCTAGTCAAGGATTTATGGAATTGTCCCAATTCTTTATCGAGTATCATCCCCGAACCGCCATCAAAGGGCAAGCCTGGCCGATTTTGTGGTCGAGTGTTCGCTCTTCCAAATCGATGAAGTCATACCGAAGTCAAGGATCCGACAGAGAAAAAGCATTGCTTCTTCGCCAGCAGGAGAGTTCATGGACGCCAGATGCAGATGGGTCTTCTACTTTGGACGCCAAAGGAGCAGGATTATCTTGACCATCCCGAGGATTCAAGGTACAAAGAAGCCATCGATTTCAATTCAAGCGACGATTTAACAACGTTTTAATATGAGGCAAGATTGCCAAGTTACTTGCTAAGAAAGAGTCTCAAGTGCAAAGAATAGTCATCTTCAGTGATTCTCAATTTAATTGTTAAACAATTTTTGGGAAAATACAAGGCCCGAGGTCCGAGGATGATCAAGTATTTGGCAGAAGTAAAGGAACGGCTTCAGTATTTCCAATCGTACGAAGTTTCGGGGGGTCGAGCGTAACAACAATTCTATTGCCGATGCACTCGCCAAACTAGCCACTACGGATGTTAATGTTTTTGAGGGGTCGGTGTATCCGGAAATTTTGCAACATCCTAGTGTTATTCATTTAGATGGTAATGTGCATCGATCAACCAATCGTCCGGGTCGACGCCTCTATCCGAATATTTGGTCGATGGCGCCTTACCTTCTGGACGGATGCTCGCCAAGAAAATCAAGTACAAGAGTGCCAATTTTGTTTTGATTGATGGGGATCTCTTTCAAGGGCCTTCTCGCCTCCTTTATTAAAATGTTTGACTCCATCCGAAGTCGATTATGCTCTCCGAGAAGTTCATGAAGGCATTTGTGGCACTATATGGTCGCTAAGTCATTAGCCTATAAAATACTTCGTCGGGGTACCATCGCCTACTATCTTCAAGGAAGCAACCGAGTATGTGAAAAGGTGCGAGAAGTGCCACCTTAATATCATCATCATCACATCACCACCTAAGAGCTATACTCGATCTTATCTCCTATACCCTCGCCGTCTGGGGTTGATATATCGGGTCCACTACCAAGGCAAAAGGTCGTCGGGCTTTTGTTATAGTGCCATAGACTATATGACCAAATGGGTAGAAGCAAAGCCACTTAGGTCAATAACGGAACAGAGTGTTTGAAATTCGTGAAAGAATCAATGGTATTCCGCTTTGGAATTCCTAAGGTGGTAGTATCGGATAATGGACGCCGCCAGGATCAAGTTTGAAGCATTTTTGACCGAATTGGGGGTCCAAAGATGTAAAGACTTCAAAGTGGCTCATCCTCAATCAAACGGACAGTTGAAGTAACCAATGTAACGTCACCGAATGGGATCTGCCGTAGTTGGACGGGTTAAAGGCGTATGGCCGTAAGAGTTGCTAAGTGTACTATGGGCTTATCGAACTACTCCGAGGACTACAACCGGGATTCACCTTTCAGATCGGGCTTATGGTAATCGATGCCTTAGTCCCGCTTGAAATTGGGTCTCCAAGTCTTCGAAGTTAGTCATTTCAAGAGGTCTATAATGAAGAAGGGTCGAGGGCCAATCTTGATTTATTGGAAGAAGTCGAGAAATAGCCTTAATCAAATGGCGGCCTATCAACGAAGAGTGGCTAAGCATTATAATAAGGGGTGAAGCTTCGCAGATTTGAAGTGGGAGATTTTGTCTCAGAGAAGTCAAGCATCTACGCCGTAACCCGGGTAAGTCGATGCCAAATTGGGAAGGACCTTATGAAATCACCAAGTTCCAAAGCCGTGGACTTATCGCTTGAAAGCATTAGATGGGTCAATAATTAAAAACACTTGGCACGTCAAGGCAAAGTTTAGAAAGTACTTTCAAGAGATTCGTAATCAAGACATCAAAAGTCTCAGAATATTTACATCATCATCAATAAAAGATCCTCTTTTGTCTCAAGCAAATTTTGTCTTTGTTCGCCATCAAGACATTGGTGTTGGGAGGTTCGGAGGACTCACGACCATTCGATGGTAGCCTTTTTGGCGGGTGGAGGTCACTATTTGGCATTGTCAGCCTTTCGGTAGGCAATTGTCGCCACATTGGTGTGTTGGAGGTTCGGGAGGACTTCTCGACCATTCGATGGTAGCCTTTTTGGCAGGAGGTCACTATTTGGCATTGTCAGTTCTTCTGGGTAGGCAATTGTCGCCACATTGGTGATAGGAGGTTCAAGAGGACTTCACGACCATTCGATGGTAGCCTTTTTAAGGGCAGGAGGTCACTATTTGGCATTGTCAGTTCTTTTTGGTAGGCAATTGTCGCCACTTAGACCTTGTCGCCCTTCAGGGGTAGGCAAGTTGTCATCTTTAAGACATTGTCGCCCTTCGTGGTAGGCAATGATCGACACTTTAAACTTCGTCAGCCTTCTTCGTGGTAGGCTTAATGTTATCTCAAGTTCTCATAGCCTTTGGGGTAAAAAAACTCCCAATAAAGCAGATGTCTCAGACTTCAGAACTTGATAAGATCTCTTTACTTTATTACCCCGAAGTTTTTTCTAAGTGTTGAGTTCGTAATGCCTCGCTCTTTTAAACTCATTTCATCCGTATATATGACATGCTTAATCATTTGAAGTTAAACTCAAAGGATTTTTGTACACTTGTCCATATAAATTCATGTCAAGTATCGACATAAAATAAAAGTGCAATCAAGTCATAAGGAAGGAAATCATTTTTCATTAATATTTAGTTCATTTACAAATAAGGAAATAATATAAAATTTTTACAAATGTTCATAATAAGATCAAGACAATCCATGTTCGGTGCTTCATGCAATACCATCATCATCCCAAGAGTCCAACAGTAAGGATCTAAGTTAGCCTCGATCACCTTTCCTTGCCAAGACTTCAGCAGAGCTCATAGCTTTTTTGTGAATCCTCATGATTTCTCCGCTTATTTCGTCTGAAGTTCCTATACTCTTCACAAATTTTTTCATAAGAGCATCACCAAAGGAGGCCCAAGGTCTCAAGAGCCTTGAGTTCTCTGATCTCTTCGCTCGAGCCGCCAGATATTCAGCTTGAAGCTTTTCATCCCGCTCCATCTTACGGATCGTCTTGGTCAAGATTTTGGCGCTGACTTCAACTCCTTGATCTTATTCATCCTCGCTTCACTCCTCCGAACTAAGTCGACATTCATGTTGACAATTTCAAAGATGTCGAGCCTTAGTCGATTTTAGTTCTTCCTCGAGGCCTTCACTTCTTCCCTTAGCTTGGGCCAACTCTCTTCTCAAGACCTTCGTTAGTATGAAGAAGGCCTTCACACGGTGAGTCCTTTCCCGAGCCAAAGCATGATTTCAGTGAGGAATTTTCCTTCTTCAAAGGCCCTCCCGGATTCAATTTTGAGAGATCTCGGGACGCAGACGTCTCTAATACAAAGATTTGGTTCGTATATGTTCAAAGGTTATTTCAATCACCAGATATGTGATTATGAAAATAAGTAAGCAAAGGAAGGAAAGAGTCATTTACCTTTAGCCAAGTAGCTCATGCCTTTCACGAAGAAGTCCCCATTTGAACTGCTCTCTCAACCGATGGTCATCTGGCCTCGCGAACGAAGGCCTCAAACAGCTTGAAAGGGAAATTGGCGTTGAACCGAGGCCACATGGTTTTGTGGACCCATGGCGCCATGCCGAATTCGGAGGTCATTGGTCCTCGAGGAGGAGGCATAGGTCGATCGCGAATCCCGTGAAGGATCCGCATGCATTGCCTCCGAGAAGGTGATCGAAATGGCATTGGCTCTGGAGTCAAGAAGGTTCAAGTCGAACCGGCCGACCGTCCAAGGTCGCTTTTTGGGACGGAGAAGGGTCTGGTCAATTTCAACCGCCCAAGTTAGGTGTTGGGGTTTCATTTAAAGGATTGGTTGTTGAAGGAGGGGGACGCGAGTTCGCTTGCCAGAAGAGGAATTATTTTGTTTAATTTTTAAAGACGAAGGACTTTCGCCTCGATCGTGTGGAGGAATGTCAAGGAGACTCCTCTTTTTGGGGTTGGTTCAAGTTGGTGGGGTTGGTTCAGAGGTTGTTGTGGGTTCAGCTGAAGGAATTGGTTGTGGGTTTACCTCGAAGAAGTACCTCCTCGCGCCAGATTTATCTCGCCAAGAGTCCCGCCTTTTGGCGCCTCTTCTTCCTTCTTGGGCGAGGTCTGGAGGACCTCTTCTGGGATGATAGGATTGTCGCCTTGTGGTCATCATCCCAAGAGGGGTTGTTGTTGGTTTCAAAGGGGGGGTCGGGTTTTGGAAGGCTCCTCGTTAGGGAGTTCTTCATTTGCATCAAGAATCCTCCCCGCCAAGAAATCTTCCAAGTCTTTTACTCGAGGAAGTTGGTTTGATCAAAGACACCGCAAATAATCACAAGTTAAAACTGCACACATAAATATTTCAAAATTATATCACGTAATGGTCCGAGACTCACGCTTATGGTCATACAACCATGCTTGCTTGGTCAAGAGAGTGAAGCTCCACTCTTGAGGAGGATCCTATTCAGAAGTCACCCATCTCCCTCACACGCCTCCTGAATGTCACCAAGTCGCCAGAGATACGCCCAAATGGTCCAATCAGAAGGAGGAGATTCCTGTGACCAAGTGATTTAAGAACCATTTCTCGTGCCATCCTTTGTTGCTCGAGGGGTGCTCATCAGGGCCTCTTCTCAATTTCGAAGTTTGGGCGTGGGGACTGCTTTGCTCAAGATTTTGAACCCTCGCTTTCTGGATCTCGCCAAATGAGAAGAGGGTGAAGAAGAGATCAACAGTAGGGGTAACCCCTAATTCACGGCGTAAGGCGATGAACGCCAGAGATATGGATATAGGAGTTGGGCACCAACAGCGGTTTACTCCAATAAACCCAAGAGGGTAACCATGAAGGCGTGGAGGGTAGTAGTGAATCCCTTCTCCAAAGCAGAGAGTAGTTTAAGATAATGACCCAAATTGCCTCTGGTCACGGGTACATTCGCCTCAAAGAAATTGGAGCCCCTCAAGCAAAGTTATCCGGAACATGGTATCGAATCCCGAGAGCTCGTAGTTCAGATTCGCAGACGGTGGAGGTGATGTTAAGATGAGGAAATTTTTCCCATCTTTGAAGAAATCGATGGAGATGGTGAACTCGCATCAACCCTCTCGATTAGGGTTCGAATGAGAAGAACTTGAAGGGGCTTGGCTTGGATTCACCATTGTTGAAGTTTTAGAAAGCTAAAGAGAGGTTTTCCGAGAGAAGGAAGAAAGCTCAAAGGTTCAATTTCAAATCAAGAGGTAAAACCGCCAAATTTGGTGAAGTTTATCTTTATATCGATTTGCTACACGCGTGGAGCGAGGCCACAAGATTTAATGTCAAGAATGATGAAAATTAAAGTGGAATGCGTTTGACGACCTTTCAATATCTTATCGATTGGGCCCCGACCGTTGATTTCTATTTTATTGGCCCATCCTGCTCAAATTCAAATCCTTTATCGATCGGGCTTATCATTCGGGTATCCACTATCCAAATTCTCCCTTATTCCACTTCAGATGTTAAAAGTGGGTATGATTCACTTATTTCCTATCCTCGGGGCCTTTATTAAATTCTAAATATCATGAATCATATATAGTTTTCCATTAAACATCTTGTTTAACTAAAAACTAGGGGTAATGTTGGGTCATGATATTTCTCCTATTTTGGGTGTATATTGGGCCCATTTATCGCCTTTATCTGTTGGCTTTTATATTGTTTCATGGGACTCTTTTGAGCCCATTTATTGTGTCAACTTTATTTAATCCTATCGACCGGCCTGTTTGTTTGATTAACCCATCGGGTCATTTAATATCTATTACTTTGACTTGTAATGATGATATAAGTATGATAAATGACCAAGATATTTGCCATGCATTAATGTGGATGGGATTATAGTCAATTATCGAACCCGGTCAAGGTGGGATAAAAGTATAAAGACGATAATCCAAGAGATATTATTTCTTAATGAGAGTCTTAATGAACTCCTATCATATATATACACATTCGAACCCATAAATTGTCACTCTCAATGGGGATATGTCTATTATCTCTCGAGTTGATGTGAAGACATATTATGCATCCACGATAATCCAAGCAAGGATATTATTTCAGTGAGTGGAGAAAGTCTTCACAAGGAGGTACTCCAATGGGGTTTTTGAAATTGATATATACACATTCACACAACTCATAAATTATCATCCGTCAATACACTAAATTATATTATCTTTTCTGGTTACAGTTGTCTACTTTTATACTACCTCAGTTCCATAATGGAGTATATGATATTTTAAATAATTTTATTTTTTTTCACATTATTTAACGTTTTATATAATGTAAGAGAATTAAGCACAATATTTTTAAAATTACGTTTCATGAGAAAATATTACAGATGATAGAGTATGAGATAAGTATATGATAAAGGGTATTATAGAAAATTAATATTACATTTAGTGTTATACAATAATTTCCTTAATTCTTGTGCACAACTCTAAAACGTTATATATTATGGGACGGGGTGTGTATTTATTATGAGCGGAAGTTATATATGCACATAAATTCCATCTATACATAGATAGTACACTATAAATAGGAAACTGATAAATTTACAACAGAAAATGATATTTTCACATGAAATCGTTTATATAAATCTTGTAGTGATGGTTTTCACCGTTGTTCATCTGTAGCGACACTTTAATATGAAAATATCAAAAAATATTGTGGAAATATCAATTTCCTATTTAATATAATGAATTTATTTAAGATTTTAATTATTTGTATCTATTCAGTTATATAAGCATTTTCCGTTTAGTAATGAAGCTTTAGCCTATAGTATTATTTTTACTAATGGTGAGTAGAAAAAGAGTAAGATTTAATTAAAGGAATATGTGTTTTAAGACTTTATCATCAAGAATCCATTATATAGAAGTGGATGTGTCAAAGCCTTTGGCCTGTTAATTAATCAACTAATTAAGTTGCTGAACATTCCAATTAGGTATTGCTTACATGCAAGGGAATAAAGGAAGATATTATGGAATGTTAATTAGTTGATTAATAATTAATCTAGCTGTTCATATACACACTAGTGACTTCTAAAACGATTTTTATTGGTCTCGGAAATACACACAATTTTATTTATTTTTGTTTATAATCATCACTATTCTATTTTAATAGTGATGACAGAATTATGCTAGTAATATATAATGATATTGCATGTGTCCTTGATATATAAAAAAATTAGACTTTTCTATAAAATAAAATGAAATAAAAAAGGAAAACATTGACAAATGAAACTTTTTTTTTAAATAGAACTGAGGGAGTATCATTTCGGTTCACATCTCAATTAAGCCATCACTTTCTTTTAATCCATAGGATCTTAAGTTCTTAAATTTCATAATTATCCATCCATATTATATTCATGACATATAAACGGATGCCATCCCTTGGGCACAGTACTTATGTATAAATAAATATGTTATTATTTCGCTATATATCCTAAAAACTTTATCTCGAAAATTTAGGTGGTTGAAGTTGAAGCAGTTATTTTCGAACAAATAAGTGGAGTCATGATGAGTGTCGTTAAATGCATATTTCTTCTGATAACAAAATTATTATTCTGACATTATCAACCGCTCAAATAAATACCAAAACGTACGTAATTGCAAACATTTTTAACCATTAAAACTAAAACCATCATATAGATAAATGCAAAATAAATAACACAAATTCATTTAATTTTCTTTTTTAGAATGTCCAACCCCATGTTTCAACATATAAGGCTAGACAAGTTTTGCTGTGAAACAATGGCAATAACAAATTAGAAAGACATGCATTAATCAAAGATCTTGTCAACTATAACGGCTTTCAGAACCTCATCAGCTACAATTTTATACATGCTTTCCGTCGGATGAACCGCATCCCAATAAACATATTTTGTAGGGTCAGAACAAGTAGCCAAGCCTTTGCATGTATCCCCTAATTCTACTGTTCCTGTTCCACAACACCCTTTTGAAGTCTCCGTGAAACCTAAAGCCGGGATAGCAATCAGCGTGAGAATTAGTATGTTCACAAGGTTAACAATGGAGGAATGTAATCGCCTAGTGTCCGGAGAGATATAATATACTATCGTTGTATATGGGAGAATCAAAAATTATCGGGCTTCTCACTAGGTTATACTATCTTTACTTGGATTATCGTACACCCACTACTACTACCCGACACCCCTCCGATCCGATGGGTTCGGCCGATCGCATGGAACTTATCCACCGCTTTTGGCCATCAATTTTCATCACGTACGGCTTATAATCCCATCCACATTAATGCATGGCAGATATCTCATTAACTGTCATGCTATATCATCATTACAAGTCAAAGTAATAGATATTAATGACCTAATGGGTTAATCCAACGAACCAATCTTGGCCCTATAGATTTAAATAAAGTTAACACAACGATCGGGCCCAACAAGCCCCATTAACTTAATTATAAAAGCCCAATGGAATAAATTAATAAATGAGCCCAATCTACCCTATTTAAATAGAGAAATATCATGACCCAACATTACCCCCCTAGTTTTTTGTTAAACAGATGTTTAATGGAAAACTATAAACCATTCAATTTATATCGTAATTTATTAGAGGTCTAAAATAGAAATAATTGAGGCATACCCACTTTAATGCAAAAAATGGGACGAGGATGGTCGGATGCCCATAAAGAACAAGCCCAATCGATAAAGGATTTGAATTTGAACAAGATGGACCAATAGTTAAAAACTCAACAGCTAGCTCTAACTCGATAAGATATCCAAAGGTCGTCCCCAAACATGTCCCATTCAATTTTCATCATTATCGACATTTTTAATGCGCTTATTTTGCTCCTCGTGGTAAATCACAAGATAAAAGGTAAACTTTTTACCAATTTTGATTTGCTTTTACTCGCTAATTTGAAATTCAACCTTTCGAGCTTTCTTCTCCTTCTCGTAAATTCTCCTTCTAGCTTTCTGGACCTCAACAATGGTGAATCCAAGCCGATTCCTTCAAGTTCCTCTCACTCAAACCCTAACCAAGAGGGTTCGAGTGCAAACCCACCATCTCCCGCCGATTTTTTCAAGGATGGGGAACAATTTCTCATGCCAACATCCCGTCCCACCATTACTTTAATCCGAGATTCGTGCCCTCCGGATTCGATAGCACTGATTCCTGCATAATTACGCTTATAGTGGCTCCTCGCCCCGAGGAGCGAATGTACCAAAGAACTGACTACCGGGTCGCCATGCCTCGCTACTCTTCCGAAAAGGGATTCGCTTACCCCTTCACGCCTTTTTTGTCATCACCTCCTAGATTCATAGAGTGGGCTTTTTTCATTGGTGCCCAACTCTTACATCCACATATCGGGCTTCGCTGCCTTTCCGCCATTTAACCGGGTTACTCCTCCGTCGACCTTTTCTTCATCCTTTTCTACGGTAGATCCCGAGAACGAGGGTTCAAGATGCCGAAAGCAAACAATCTCCACGCCCAAACGCTAAGTTCGAAGAAGAGGCCATCGATGAGCACTCCTTCGAGCAACAAAGGTTGGCACGAGAAATGGTTCTTCATCATCATCGACCGTAGATCTCTTCTTCCAGATCGACCACCCTAGACCGGATCTCTCACGATTTTGGTGACATTCCCAAGAAGCGCAAGTGAGGAAATGGGAGATTTTTCGACGAAGATCCTCCACAAGAATGGAGCTTTTTACCTTCACGACCAAACAAGCCTCGGTCAGATGATCATAAATGTAAGTTTTGAATAACTTTGCAATATAATTTCGAGGTATTTATGTGGCAAGGATCTTAATACGTGATTATTTGCAGATCCTCGATCAAACCAACTTCTTCTAAGTGAAAGATTTGGGAGATTTTTCATGGGAGGATTTTTGAGGCGAACGAAGAGCTTCCATCAAGAGCCTTCCCAAACCAATTCCCCTACCTCCGACTCCAAAGACCTACTCCCTTTGAATGATGAACCGGGTCGACGAGCCTTTCATTCTCAAGAAGTCCTCCGACTCGCCAAGGAAGAAGGTCGCTAAAAGGCCGTAACTACCTCGCGAGATAGATCCCGAAAGCGACGCAGGAGGTTCTTCCCAAGCAAACCCACAATCAACTCCTCCAACTCGGCTCGTCCCCACACCTTCGAATCACCCAATAAAGAGGAGTCTACTTGACATACCTCTACACGATCAAGCGAAAGTCCTTCGTACAAAAAATTAAGATCAAAATAACTCCCTCATCACCAAGAACTCCAAGGCCCCTCCAACTTCAACAATCAATTTCAACCAAAACCCAAACACGACTGATGCCGAAATGGGTCAAGCCGACCTCTTATTGTCCCAAAAAGAAAACATCCTTCGGACAACCACCAGTTCAACCTCCGCCTTCGGCCCACTCCCCGAGCCTACACCGCCTCGATCTCCTTCCCCCAGAAGCAGACACGCGGGTCCTTCACCGGTTCGCAGCCAACTGCAGGCTTTCTCCTCCGAGACATACGACTACCGAATTCCAGCAGGATGCCATGGGCTCGCCAACTATGTGGCCCCGATTCAACGCCAACTTTCCTTTTCAATCGTTTCGAGGCCTTCGTCATGGTAGACCGATGACCACCGATTCGGGAACAAAGACGAATGGGGACTTCTTAATAAGGCATGAGCTACTTCATCAAGGTAAATGGCTCTCTCCTTCCTCTCGCTTCCATTCTTATCTTCGTATTAATATATATCTCAAAACCGATCAAATCATATCGAATACGTACAGTAAATGTCAGATTCAAGGCCAAGGCCCAAGATCTCTCGAGGTCAATCCGGAGAGGAGGCGCCGAGGAAGGAGAACTCCATCCTCAAGTCCGCTTGGCTCTGAAAGGACCCAACGTGAAGGCATCCTTCATACCAATGAAGGACTTCGTAAAGAGTTCGCCAAGCCAAGGAAGATGTGAAGGCCTCCAAGGAAGAATCAAGTCGACTAAAGCACAAAGATGTCAAATCGTTAATAATAACGCCGACCGTTCAGAGGAGTTGAAATAAGGATGAACAAGATCAAGGAGTCAAGGTCGACGCTAAGATCTTGACCAAGACGATCCATAAGTTTTGGAGCGGAAGAAACCCGTCAAGAATATACTACCGCATGAATAACAAGAAATCCGAGAACTCAAGGCTCTTCGGACCTCGGGCCTCCTTTCGATCGATGCTCTTCGCAAAGAGATATGTGAAGAGTATCTAACTCTGATGAAATAAATGGAGAAATAATGAGGATTCATACGGAAGTTATTTAGCTCGCCAAGTCGTGGTAAGGAAAAGTCGATCAAAGCCAACTTAGATCCATACTGTCGACTTTTCAGATGACGAGGATGTCGCTCAAGCAACAAATTTTATGTTTCTCTTAGGTTTTATTTAAAAATACTTGTAAAACTTTCGCTTATTTTACCTTTTGTAAATAAATTAGTATTAATGAGAAGTGATCTTCTTCCTTATGATTTCAAGATATTTTTACTTTCTCATCAATACTTCAATATGAATTTATATGGACAAATATACAAAAACCCTTCGAGGATTTAACTCAAATTGTTAATTAACAATTAAAACATGTCATATAATGTATAAAGTGATGTTAAAGAACGAGGCATTCAACTCAACACTTAAATAAAATAAAGTAACACATACTCATCTGGTTCAAGTGTGAGATCGGCCATTTGTTTACCACTGGGTGAAACAATTATATAAAAACCAAGATATAAGGATCAAGATATGACCAAGATATAAGGATCAAGATATAAGGACCAATTGTGACCATTACTTACCATCCCGGTAAAATCAATATAGATCCTTCGCTCACCACTGGGTAGAACGACAAACGGGTCGCCATCGAATGGCCAAAGAAGTCCTACCATACCTCCTTACAATCGTAGAAGTGACCATAGGACAAATAGACCAGACCAATAGTGACCATTGATTTACCACCCCGTAAAATCAATATAGATCCTTCGCTCACCACTGGTAGAACGACAAATGGGTCGCCATCGAATGGCCAAAGAAGTCCTACCATACCTCCTTACACCATAAGTGACCATAGGACAAAATAGACCAGGACCAATAGTGAAAAGTGTCTTTTTATTGATAATGAACAATAATATACAAACTTCCGATGAATTAACTTGATCTTTATTGAAAGTATTTCAAGCCCGCCAACAATGCCAAGTGTTTTTGATTTCGAACCATCTAATGCCCTTAACCGATAAGTGCCCGCTTTTGATACTTCGATCACTTCATATGGCCCTTCCCGCTTGGCATTAACTTTTCCGTTTTGAGCGTAAGGTTTCTATTTCTCCGAGATCTAAGTCTCCTACTCAATCACAAGCTCGACTCCTTTGTTATAATGCTTAGCTACTCTTCGCTGATAAAGTTGTACCAATTTAAGTAGAAAGAACTCTCCGACTTCTTCTAGCAGATCCAAATTGGCCTTCACCCTTCGTCATCAGATATTTTTTCAGATTGACCGACCAAGACTTGAGATCCGATTTCGACAGTGGACTAATGCATCGCGCACTATAGGCCACCGAAAAGGTGAATCCTCAGCTGGTAGTCCCTGTAGTCCGATAAGCCCACAACACACCGAAAGCCAGCCTCTCCGCCATCTTCCTTTAGCTTCATCCACCAAGGCTGATCCCGCTTCAAGCAGTCATTCCGTTGGTCACCTCAACTTCGCCATTCGACGTGGATGAGCCATCAAGTCTTCTTATGTCAATCCCCAACTCCTTTAAAATGCTTCAAATTTTGATCTCATTTAATCAAGCGTCCGTTGTCCGATATTAATACTCTAGGATCCCGGTTAAACACTACGGACTTTTTTTATGAACTTCAAACATTCTTGTTCAGTAATTAATCAAGTGGCTTCGCTTTCTACCCACTTAGTCATGTAATCAATAAGAACTATGACAAAGCTAACTCGACCTTTTAGCTTTAGGCAATGGACCCAAAGATATCTACCCCCTGCACAAATAAGCGGTATAGAGAGATAAAATCGAGTATAGCTCTTCCGTGGGTCGATAATGGGATCGGACCGCTGAGTTGGCACTTTTCACATTTCTCGACATACTCAGTAGCCTCTTTGAAAATTGTAGGCCAATAGTATCCTCGCCAAGTACTTTGTAAGCCAAAGATTAAGAAAACCATACGGTCACCACAAATTCCTCGTGAACCTCCCCCAAGAAGATATTCCGCTTCTGGATGGGACCAGCACTTTAATAATGGTGAAGAAAAGGCTAATCGATAAAGGTCCCCATCAATAAGAACAAAGTTGGCGCTTCTTGTATTTGATCTTTTTGCCAACATCCGATCCAAGGAAGGACGCCATCCGCTAAATACTGATGTAGGGTCATCCAAATAGCTAGATCGCTCGATACACATCATCGCTCATGTGAACACTCTACCGTCAGTAGAACTTCCAAGTAAACAGATCCATTAAAAACATCTCAGATCCGTAGTAGCTAACTTCGACAATGCATCGGCTGATGGAATTGTCATTACGCCTATGCCCTCAAATTCGTGACGTAAGTTAAACATCAAGTTTGGCCCTTCAACTCCGCCAGATACTTGATCATCCGATTTCCACGAGCTTCATAATCCTCGATACCGCTGACAACCAACCGAGAGTCACCGAGATGATAAGGTTCTCGACCTCTAGACTTTTGCCAATCGAACACCCGCTAAAGACCGCTTCATACTCGGCTTCATTGTTTGTCGCTTTAAACCAACTGATGGCTCGTTGAACTTTGAACCCGTCCCGGACTTGTCAAGATAATTCCCGCCCCACTAACAGCTAGGTAGAGGAACCATCTCGCATATAGAGTCCAAACATTTCGATTTTGTCAAGAATCGCGAATCTCGACGGCCGATTCAACTTCCGAGAACTCTGCAGATCTCGCTTTTGAACTAATATTCTACCATGAAATCGCCAAAGCTCGAATTTTCGATACGGTTCGGGATGGTATTCGATGAAAAATCGACAATTCCATAGTCCATGCCGCTTAGTCTCCCGAAACTTCGCTTGCCCATCACTTTCTTCAATGGTCGATCCGCAGTAGAGACATCAGAGCCGATTTTGAAAATATTGCAAGCTTTTTTACTAGCAATTATTAAAGCAAAGGCAAATTTTTCAATATTCGGATACCGGTTTCAAAGATCTCGCAGACGTGACTAACATAATAGACCGGATGTCGCTTCCATCGAACTCCCAACCAAAGATCGCTTCCAACCGCTAACGAACTTGTCGCCAGACATGATATAAGGTCTCATTGGAATGGGCTTCACCAATAAAGGAGCCAAGAAAGATACGCCTTTATGCCTTGAAGCGTCTTCACACTCAAGTCCACCGGAATGTCTTCGCATTCTTTCGCCCTTTCAATGTATCAAAGAAAGGAAGGCACCTCTCCGCAGATCCGCGCATTTAACCTCCTCAAAGTCGCAATCCCGCCAACGACGTTGACATCTTTGAACGATCGAGGAGTCTTCATATCAAGAATGGCCTGAATCTTCTCCGGATTGGCCTCGATACCCCTTCGATCGACAAGATAACCCAAAACTTCTTCGCACCGAGGCCGAAAAGCACTTTCGCCGGATTAAGTCTCATTGACGATGACGGATACCGAAAGCACTCCTCTAGATCGTCTAAATGACTCTCAAACTCGCATGCTTTTCACGATCATGTCATCGACGATACCTCCATGTTTCTTCCCAAACCGCCATCAAGATGAAGTTCATCATTCTTCGTAAAGTGGCTCCAAAGATTTATAAGGCCAAAAGTCATCTTCAGAAAGCGACAATCGAATCTGTGTGTAATAAACGCGGTCTTTGGGATGTCCTCTTTACGCATGGATATTTGGTGATAACCTCAAAAGCATCCATAAAGCTTAGTAATGCATACCCAAGTGGCATCGATAAGTCGATCAATATGGGGCAGAGGATAAAGTCCTTCTGACAAGCTTTATCGAGGTCTGTAGTCGATGCAAACCCGCCATTTTCCATTCTCGCTTCGCACCAACACCACATTCGCCATCCATTCGGATAATCAATTTCATAGATGAAGTTTCAGCCTACCAACAATTTTGCTATTTCCTCATCAATGATTTTTCGTCGTTTCGCGCAAAGATCCGCCTCTTTTTCGCGAACCCGCTTCTTCGAGGATCTACATTCAAAGCTATATTTCGCCATCTTCCGACTAACCTGTGCATGTCCCTCGTTCCCATGCAAAAATATCCAGATAAAGCAACAGAAGAGTTCTATAAGGTTTGTCCAAGAGGTTCGCAGAGACGAACCGATCTTCTTCACGGCCTGGTCTCGCTTTCCAAGGATCAATTCGACCTCCTCGTCTCCCTCCCAAGCAGAACCACCATCTGGCTCGTAACTACTTTTTCAGAAAGGGCTCAATCTCAATTGTCATCGCCTCTTTTTGTTTGTCGAATTTCACCCCGAGGAAATGACAAAGATTCCTAAGAAGATCGTTCTAAGTTAGATCCAAGTCCCCCGCCACCTCTCCTACTCCATGAGCCGTGGGGAACTTGACTTTGAAATGAGGGATGGAGGTCACAACTTGAGAGCAGCTTAAAGTAGGTCTTCCCAAAGATAATATTAGAAAGTCAATCAACGGCACAACATAGAATTTACATACTATTTCGACTCATTGGTGTCAGGTCAAGATAACCGGAGTTCAATAAAGGCTCGTAACTTTGACCGGATCATCATTCAAGTCAGATAAAGGAGCTTCCCGCCCGACCTCCATTTTTTTCGCCCATCAAGGTGCATCCTCCGACAGTACGGGCGCATAAAATATCCATCAAGATCCATTATCTATCATCACGCGCTTCATGTCCACCACCGTGCCCATCATACCGTGGATCACCAAGGCCCCTCACGTGGCTCGATGGGTTCAAGGATAGTCAACGCCATAAATGATATGACAATCCCCGGAATGGTCTATCCACCTTCAGGGGAGATCTCGTCACGCCACGACCAATCCAGTAAGCCCTTCTTCCTCCCTATCAACTTCCCCCGCAGATCCACCTGCTATCACATCGACGACATGCCTCGCAGAGATTGGAGCCCTTTGAACCGTCTCAATAAAGACGGCTAATGTTCTCACGATCATTTACTACCACATATCGCACCAACAAGCCATCCTTAATCTTCCTCTCCACAAAGTCTTTCAAATTGCAACACTCGTTAGTTGTCGGGCTACCTACCGACGATGATAGCCACAATACTTATTTAGAGTTACCCCCGCCTTGCCTCTAGAGTTATCACGGGTGGCTCAAGAAAGGTTGATTTCGATTTGATCCGTAATTATCGATCTATCGTTGTTTAGTTTAGTGTGTAGACCTTTATTCACCTTCTGGGCCGAATCGAGGGATGACCGCCGCTCGCCGCCAGAATTATTGTATTTTTTCGAATCGCCTCCGTCTCATCATTATACCTCTGCTCTCCTCTGCTCAACTTCTACTTAGAGCTATCGATTCTTTTCACCGACCAAGGAGGATGCTTCAGTCGTTTCATAGCTTCTTCCACAACGATATAGCCTTCGCTTTGTCAAAGGCTTCGGCCAAGCTCTTCTGGATGGTTGAACATCAACTTCTTTCACCAACTTTTCTGATTTTACCAGATCCAATCCATTTCGAACAAACCTACAACCGAGATCATTAAGATCGGACACCGACCGATCGCTTCTCTCAACCTCTTTACACATCGCCCAAAGATTCACTTTCAAATCACGGATTCTGCGCTGAGAACCCGTAGCTTTCCTCTTCTTCTACATTCTTAAAACGGCATGGAATTTATCACAAAGTTCGGCCCAAGAGGATATCAATCCAAGGCAAAGTTCCCAACCATCGCCTCGCATCCTTTTCTCGTCAGAATAAAGGTGTGGCACTGGCAAAGATCGTTGAAGTCGAATAGTCCATTACCGGCCGAACGCTCGCTATGGTCATAAGGATCCCCTTGCCCATCAGAACTTTCCACGCGAGGCAATTTTTAGTGATATCCGCTTTTCCTCGAGAATATCCGAGGAGAAAAAGGGATGCTTTTTCCCGAGCGCCCTTCACGGCCGGACCTCACCATTGTTTTCTCGAGCTCTCTCACCCTTTACTGTAAAATCAACGCCTTCAGCCGCTGGGAAACCCTCTTCGTGAACAACATTATGTCTCCGAGAGGATCGACCTCCCCGCCGATCCCATCGCCCGAGAGGACTTCTCGATCCGCTTCAGACACAACTCTTCCTTATGGTGAGAATGATCACGCTGATAGTCCATTACCCGACTTCTGCACGACCTCCCTCGACCGCTTCCTTTTGTCGATAATCATCTCGACGCCGAGAGGTAACTACCATTATCGCCTTCTTCGAGGCCACGGAGTTCTCGCTTCCTCGATCTCCTCCTATTTCGAGAACGATCCCTAAACACGCACGGAACGCTTGGCCCTTACCCTTTCGTCATGACCTCCTTATGCTCCACTTCGCCCTTCTGATCGATCACGGCTAGATGCTTCGTCTCAGATTCCGCCCACCAAGCATCCGTTTCGGCTTATATCTTTCTTTGCTTTAACAGACCTCCATGTTTCTATCTCGCTTCATCCGCCATCTTCGCCAACTTGGCAACTCTATCTTCCCGACTACTTATGATAAATCTGGCTCATGAGCCTTCCACCGCCCTCGACTCATGATCTCGCCTCATCCGCACCAAAACCAATCTTCGTCTCGCCCCGCCAGAATCTTCTGACGAGATCTCCGAATTATGCTTAGAGGCCGTGTTCTCGTGAAGCACTTTGGAAGGACCTGCACGATCCTTCATCAAACACGAGGCAAAGCCGATTTAGCTAATGCCATCGCTCGCCTCTTCCTCATGCATCATCCCTACTCCTCATCATCTTCCAAAAGAGAGTTAAACGATCAGGATTGAAAATTTTAATGACACTAGAACTCAAAAGCCCTCCTTCTAGCCGCCAATGTTAACGCCAGATCTTTCTCCACGCCCCAATCACGTAAGACGCCCCGATCCCGCACAAGAAACACAATCAACACCAAAGCTCGACTACGGTTCGCACGGGGGATACCAAAGCGTGAGAATTAAGATGTGTTCACAAGGTTAACAATGGAGGAATGTAATTGCCTAAAGGTCCTGGAGAGAGATAATAATTTCAATCACGTGTGTATATGGGAGAATCAAAAATCAATACGTGTGAGAACGCACTTCTGCATTTATGGCTTCCTTGCTAGGTTATACTATCTTTACTTGGATTATCGTGCCACCCACTACTACCCCGACACCCCTCCGATCCGATGTGGGTTCTCGCCGATCGCATGGAACTTATCCACCGCTTTTGGCCATCGCTTTTCATCACGTACGGCTTATAATCCCATCCACATTAATGCATGGCAGATATCTCGGGCGTATATGCTATATCATCAACCAAGTCAAAGTAATAGATATTATATCATCATTACAAGTCAAAGTAAGGATTTAGATATTAATGATCGTCCAACAAACGGGTTAATCCAACGAATAAATTAATAAATGAACCCCATAGGATTTAAATAAAGTTAACGTATTGTTTTGGATATTGAACTGCGCCCAACAGTGTATATGTCTCCGTATGTAGCTTTTACTTAATTATAAAAGTTGCCAATTTTTGTTTGAATAAATTAATAAAGTTGATCATCGCATTTGTTCTACCCTTATCAACTCAATCAAAGCCTAAAGGAGGGACACCAACCACCACTACTCTCCTGCCCCCTACACGATGCATTACCTGCAATACAAACAATAAAATGAGAATATTATATATATATATATATATATATATATATATATATATATATATATATATATACCGGGGATGAAGCTAGAAATTTGTAATAGGGGTACAAAATGTGGGCAGGAATTTTTCAAAATATTATTTATATATAATTTAAGTTAGACAAGTTTCTTTTAATTAGGAATTAACTGTAATAAAATTTACTTTTAAAAGTATTTTATGTAAATCACATGCAGGGAGGCCAGCAAAATTATTTAAATTTGAAAGGCTTGAGCATAATTTTAAGAAATCTAAGTGGGCAACCCCAGGCCCCAACTACTCTCCGTCTCTGAATTATGTCGGAGTCTAAATTTTATATATGTTGCACTCTTTGTTTCATTTTTTTCACTCATTGTAGTCGCGCGTAGGAGTTGAATAAAAGATGTGCCAATTATAGTTGGCGGAGTATATTTAGAACAACCTTTTAAAAGTTCCTTTTTTTTTTTTTTTTTTTTGGGGGGGTGGGGGGAGGGGGAAGGGGGAGTGGGGAGTAGGGGTACTTGAGGAGGGTTGAAAGTGTTTTTTTTCTTTCCCCGGCAATCCAATCCAAATTATTGACCTAACTTATTTAATTCTACATTGTGGAAGTACTTATGTACCCCCATTGTCATGGTCATATATATATATATAAAAGCAGAAGAAAATAAAGAATAATTAATGGCCAAGAGAGAGAGAGAATACCTTAATAGCCCGAAACATGCGAGAAATTAAGTAATTCTGGTATTGTTCAACCGTGAATTGCTTTGGCCGTATAGATTCTTCAAAGTAGTTTTGGATGAAGTCATATGTACCAAAACTTAATATAAATAGAGCATTTTTTATGGTTTCTGCAGCCTTTTTTTCTCCCACCAGTTGCCTCAGGTGGATCTTATAATGCATCAGATACTCCACTTGTTTCGAAACAGATAACACATTCTTTTATATATATATATATATATATATATATATATAGCAACATGCATGCCATCAAAATGAAGATAAGTTAACATATTGAAATAAAAAAATAGCTATGTCCAAAACATGATGGGAGTTCCCAATGCATGCATGTGATCAATAATTAGCTAGGACACAAGAGGCCGGATCACTTACAGTGAGATTGGCTGTAAGATCATCATAACCAGAACCAGCTGATGCAAAACTAACCCCATGCAACAGATCTTCCTTATCGATATTTGGTTCAAGAAATCCTCGAATTATATTTTTATAACCAAATGCCTCCGCTACAAAAATGTATATATTAAACCAAAACATGCAACTTAATTGACTTACTTGAGGTTTATTTAATTAAATTAAGTCAACATTAACGTACTTTTAGATATATTATTCCACAAGTACTTTTTAATATTTTGCGAAAACTGTTATATATATGCAATTAATCCTCCCTCATTTCCCTAAAAAAAGACAAAGGAATCAAGTGCATGCGTGTGTTGGTAAAGATAAACAAGTAAAGAAAATGCAACAAATTAAAAGCTTCTTTTATTATTTACTAATATTTTACCTATGAAGTCAGTTGCAAGTCTTCCATTAGTGAACCTCCCAGTAGAGCTCCCATTAAAGAAGTCCTTCCCATAAGGTGGGAAGTTACTTCTAGTGAGAGTGGCAATGTGGTTATTGTTGCCAGGATCAACACTAGAATCGCCAAACACCAAAATACACGTCATATTACTCTTTGCTGCCACTTTTCTTAGCTGCCGAACTATATCATCGTCCATAACTCGCGCTTGACGTGGCATCACCGCCACTGACAGAATCACCACCACCACCATCACCACCGCCGTCATCATTCTCGTTATCGTCGACATGCCCGTTACTATTACTCGATCAACCACCTTCAAACTCGGAGAAAATGTGTCTAAAATATTGAAGAGGTCAAATACTTGATTCTCAGCTGTGAGAAATATATAAACCTGTTATACTCCTCCAGGTATTTTTTTGTTATTATTATTTAATAGGGCAGAGAGGCTTTAGTTGTGTTGGGTTCGAGCATTTAAGTTTTTTTGTACGAGAACAGGTGATAATTTAGTGTTTTGAAAATGTTTGTGGCTATTTTGAGCAAAGGCGTTTAAAGTCTTGCTAGGTAGAACGTACTGCATCAAGAGAGTTCATTATTCATTATTGTGCGTCCCCACTTGCCTATCCCCTCAATACAGTTTGGATCATGCTGTAAAATTAACCAAACACAGTTGGATCTCGATTTCGTACTCGTCCGATTCGAGCTATACTCGAAATATAAATGATTCAAAATATGAAGTTCGATAAATTACTCTATCTCTTGAAATTGTAATTTTTTATTGATATTCGGAACATATTCGCTCGAAAAGTTTAAATTGTTCAGACTCGATTAGAGATCATGTCCAACTTAATAACTAAACGAGTTTCAATTAAATTTTATTTCATATATACTCCATAAATTTTGTGAATTAAATCTGAACAATTACTACTATTTATTTTCAATGATAGATTATTTGAACATACGTACAAGCATTGGACAAAAGTATACCGACAATTCAGTTTTTTTTCTTTTGAAACTGATCTAGCAAAAAGTTGTATCTGTCGAAAAAGAACGAATTTTTATTCAATGCAATAAATATAAATTTTTCCTATACTAATTGTATTAAAAAAAAAAGAGTTGCAACAGAGATTTTTCCATGATTTTTAGTTGTCCCGTGCCTGTATATTTATATTAATGTTTTAATTTGATAAGCTAATTATTGTTGGGCTTAAGTATTTCAAATTTATGACATTAAACCTAATGTCTCTAAATATTTGTAAACAAAATCTTTTGACACCAGATTTAGCAATTTTTTTAACAAAAGAAGTCATGCGACTCAAAATAAAAGGACAGTTTTATCTTTTAAGGGTATATAACCTTTATATTGGCTATGATTTTTTCACATTCTCTTCTTCTTCATGTCTATAGTTTTTTGGGGTTAATTGAAAAATTTTCCCTAAATGTAGCTGGAGAAGAGGCGTCTAATATAGGGTTTATTAGTTATTTTTGACTGAATATCCGTCGGAACTAATTCCCTCGGAATTATATTAATTTCGACGAAACATTCCCTCAGAGATAAATTTGATCCGTCGTCGAAATTACGTTTCGCGTTTGCGGGAAAGCTAGCGCCACTGCTGGAATAATACTATCGACGGAATTCCTTCAGAAACATATTAGTTTCGAGGGACTTAAATTTGACGGATTATTTCGTCAGAAATAGGTTAATTACAACATGATGGATTCCGTCGAGGATATTTCCGTCGGAAATAGCCGATTTTCTTGTAGTGTATAAAAATTTTAAGACATTAAAATTCAATGTCTTAAAATTAAAATATTAAGATTTAAATTATTAAAAAAAACAAAAACGTAAAAGTTTGAAATGTATCTAAACTTTATGCCGCGTTTGGATTGAAGGAATGGAATAGAGATTGGAATGATTCATTTAATTCTAGTTGGAATGAGTTATTAATTCCATGCTCTCCCTCTCTCAAGGCTCTCATGGCTCAATGATAAAAAAACTACTCATAAGGCTTCGGCTTCGGGTATGAAATTTTGAACAATAATGATAAATTACAGCCTAAAATAGCAACAAAAAAAATAATGATTCAATCCATTCCGATCGTAACTAAACATAATTTTTTAATTTAACTAAAAATGAATCATTTTATTCCTATATTTATTATTTCAATTCACGTAACATAATATTAGTATCGAGTATACAACAACCGTTGTCAGAATTTAATATCCACATGGATTGTTACAATCTTTTTAGTATTTTTCTGCTTGATTTCCCTTTTTTTAAGGTCTGGATACAGTTTGTCCACGCATGATTGTTGGAGTTGCTGCATTTGGGATCCACCCTCCAGACAGGAAAAAGCCGGAATATGCCTTGGACACATCCATATTGACAAACTCTATCTTCTAGAAGTTTAAATTGTCAAACACTTCACATACGAAATAGTAGTAGCTTCTAGGTAATCGTTAAATTCATAATATTTTTTATTTTTTTATAATAAAAGTGTTGCTATAGATATATAGCGACGGTGAAAATCGCCGCTATAAGATCTATAGCAACACTTTTGTTGTGGAAATAACAATTTTTGTTGTGAATTTAATAATTTTCTAACTTCTATTAATACAGAGGTCGATCTTTCCTAAACAAGTCACTTTCCTTAAATTATAATAATTCTATATTAAGTCGAGAGTTTGAATCATTTTGATAGTATGTATTCAACATAGTAAGTTATTCCTTTCCTCTCTTCCCTACCTAAGGCCCTCTCTTGACATTAAAAAAAATGGGGGCAAGGGAACAAGTATGAAGTATTCCCTTAAATGGGTATAAGTCCTTTTTTATGTTTTTTTTTTAGGTAGATAAGTGAAATTAAATTTCATACAAACCAAGATATTCCGGGCTACCCTTTATACAAGTAAGCGGCTGTTTGTTTAGGACTGAATGGTTGAATCAGTAAGCCATTCAATACGTTTATTTTGGAAAAAAAAATCGTTTGAATGGTTGAATCGGTCAATCATTCAGACGATTTGGGATCAATGGTTTAGTGTCTTTTTTTTGCTGAATGAGGGCTGAATGAAGTTCTTTTTTATACAATACTACGTATTAAGTAAAATTAAATAAATTTACAATAATTTTAAATTTTTTAGAGGGGTAAAATAATAAAAATATGTTATTCAGATGTTTCAGACATGTCAATTATCAAACAACTTTTTTCATTCAATTTTATCAAACACCCCTAAATTTGATTTCTATTAAAATAAATAACTAAATAAATAAATTGAATGAAAGATCTTGGGACTGATAGCTAGGCATGTTAAGTTGATCCCCTGGACCCCTGTGGAAATCAATCCTTATTTGATTTGGTAGCTATGTTCAAACATGTGTACGACACTGGCTTGAGAAAACAAGGTTGGACTTTTAAACCCCAATTAATATAGTTCATTTAACAGTTGGACAATTATTTGAATAATAATTATTTAAAGATGATATTAATTATTAGTAATATTTATTTGAGAATCGCATCATATGGATCAAAGTTATGCCATGTATTATGATAAATTTATACCAAATTATAATTACAAGTTTATCTATACATAGAATTGGTGGGAAGTATAGGAAGACACCACTTATTATATATTTATTTAAAAAAATATTATCGTAAATATTTATTTATTTAATTGATAATTAAAAAATCGACATAAATATTTGAAATATGTATCATTTTCCTATAAAACAAAATAATTGGGATATATGAGTTAAAATCAAAACAAATACGCCAATGCCATAATGGGTACCGGTAGCCGGTAGGAGATTTAATTAAGCTGCATGCCTTGTGTCTATCAGCCTGTATTCGGTATTCATTGATTGGGCCACCAGCTTAATCAACTAACACCTACAATACTATTCGCCTTCTACCACCTTTGATTTAAATTTGGATAACGAATTAATACTCCGTTTGTCTCAAAACAGAGAATATTTTTATAGTCAATATGTGAAATCTTAATTACAAATTAATTTGTTTGATTTTAAATAATAAAATTGTTAATATTTTAAGAGTACTTATTCAATATTGTTTAGAATAAATTATTATTTTAAAAATTAAAATATATTTAGATCGCATTTTAAAATCTAAGAGCTGGTAAATTAATTAGGATCAAAAGAGGTGTGCTTCTTTTCATCAAGACAAATTGATTCGTTAATGGATAATTTTTCAACAATCCGTTGTAGTCTAGTTGGTTAGGACACTCAGCTCTCATCCGAGAGACCCGGGTTCAAGTCCCGGCGGAATAATTTTGCAATTTATAAATATTCCATCCGTCCCTTAATATACAAGTTTTTAAATATAACTTTGATTCTCTCATTATTTTTTATCAAATAAATACACTCAGACAATTTATATTATATTTAATATTATATAATTATTCCTTTAATGCTACAATATACCTTCTATTGAACAGTATATTTTCTGATAAATTCCTACAATTATTATTAAATTGTTATCAAATGAAATAAACTGTGAAGTAATTAATCAAAAGAAGTAAAAATATATAAAAGAAAAGGGTTAAAAACTGAGAATTGAAGACCAAAAAAGAAATTTCAAAGAATAAAACAACAATCATAAGTCGTCATAACACATGCATGCTGCAGTCTTTCCTTTTCTCTCCATGTCTTTGACCCCTTTTCACACCTATAGACCCCATTTTATCCATTGCTGCCGAGAATGCCTGAAAAAACTTGTGTTTATCCTTGGCCAGAGCCTGAACCATAGGCCTAGTTCTTGAGTCCATAAACAGTCCTTGATCAGAGCCTAACAACCCCAATTTAGCCTCCAAATTTTGATAATACGCGTTGTCGAATAGGAAAGGTGTCGTAACATCAAATGGTGCTACCGCATTAACGCCGCCACCAAAAGGCGGGCACGACATTTTTAAGGCCTTGAGTAGCCTTGGATCAATTGCAGAGTCTGCCTGCTTAGTGCCCTTGTAGTCATAGAGTCTGTTCACAAAATGGTTGCAGTGCGAAAAACCAATTGTATGTGCACCAGAGAGGACTATTAGATCGTCGAGCGTTAGCCCTTTGGACGCAAAGAGCCTGAGGAGCTCATCCACGGTGGAATTTGCGCGTGGAAGATTGGAATCAACTCTTGAAGCCATTGATAATTTTCCATCCCACCTACCTTTTTTCACTGGGTAATAAGGACCCCCTGCCTGCACCAAATCAAGCAAGAATATAAGGATGCTGATGAGTTACCAAAATACGGATGGATATAATTAAACTGCGGACAGAGAGAATCATTTTTCTTTTTTATACGTAGACCTATTCTCAATTCAATTTTCAATTAGTCAGTCATCCCCATCATGATCTGCCTGATCGAGTGAGGGGGTTCCTTCTCCGATCGGTGACGGGAGTTTCTTCTCCGATCAATTCTGTCATTCCAATTATAAACAAGAGATGCATTGATTTGGAGTTGGGTATTGACTGAAACTGTGCCCAGGTCTGTTGTTCCGATTATAGACAAGAGAGAATACATTGAATTGAAGTTATGTATTTGCTGAAGTGTATCCAAATTACGAAATTATTATCTTTCGAAGAATATCGAAATTTGCCGAAATCACATGTATGCAATATATGTATATGTATATTTGTGTGTATAACATATATGTAAATGAATATTGGGTAATTAAGCTTAAGGTGTGTCAATTGACTTACCAAGTGGACAAAATCTCTAGCTGCAATTGCAAGAATATCAGCACAAGATACCACACCAGGGCACTTGGTCTCTAGTAGTGACTTGGCCTTCTTTATGCTATCAAAAGCCTCCACAGCCAGGTCCTTGTTATCCTCCGCATCCCTCTCAACCCATTGTTTGCTTCCCGGTTTAGTCGATATCAATATGGACCCATCACACCCCTTCATTAACGTACACCATGCAATATACAAATATTCTAAATAAACATTGATATAGTCTTATAGAGAGAGATAAAATAATAATAATAAATAAATAAATAATATAAGAGAGTATGTGGTGTCTATGCACCTAATATAAAATAATTTTGATTTATAAAATAGTGAAATATCAAAACATTCATTAGTAAAAATGATACAATGTCGAAATTGTCATTAATAATTTTTTTTATAATAATCACATGACACAAACGTATTCATGTACCATATATATAGAGAGAGAGCTCTTCAGGTGTGGGCGACGTTCGGTTCGTTGCTATAGGTCAATAAACCGTCATCATAGCTACGGACCGAACCATCGCTATAACACACAGATATGATATACATAGCGACGGACGGAACCATAAAATTTTGGAAGGTATTTAGTACGTACTACTCATTCGGAATAGTTAGAGTACCTACTCTTATCCCGGAAGTTCACTGTTCACTACAGTTTAACGTTAACTATAGATCATTATACATTATATTTTGCTAAAATGCACGGGTGTGTAGAAAAAATAAAAAGGGAAAAACAAGGTGAATAATTGTTATGAGGAATTAATTGAGATTACTTACTTCAACAAAGCAGTCATGGAAGAAGAGGCGAATGGTGGCCGGACCGGAGACGGGAGCTTCTTTGAATTGTTGTGTGGTCACCGTTGAGACGAGCTGGTCAACATGAGGGCATGTTTTTGCATAGTAGTCGACGGAGAGCTGCCGTGGAGGGCGGCGAGGGTTGGTGGTCAAGGACTTGTTTAAACAGTGAGAGGTGCGGGGTAGAGTAATGAGGAGGATGAGCAAATAAGTGATGAAAAGAAAGGTAGTGGTACAAGAAGAAAGAGGCATGGCTAATAGACAATTGTCATAACTAGCTAGTACTTTAGGACAATATATATATGTGTATGTGTAGTGATGGTAGAGGGGAAAACAATAGTGTAAGCCCACAGACAGCCATGTTGAAGACAGAATCAAGACCCGTGAACTCCAATATTAATTATACTATCCTTCAATAAATAAATAAAAATAGAGAAAGATGAGGATGAAATACATGAACGTATTAACTTCTTGGATCAAATTTTTAAATGAGACAAGGTAGAAACTTCTCCTCTCTTTTTTTTGGGACACTAGATCAACAATCAAAGGCTAGCTAGCTAGATTCTTCTTGATTATCATGCATGGTTGTTGCACAATGTTAATTATTATCCAGCATAATTTAATCACGGGCATCTGCACTGGGTCTATACATTTTGATTTCCTGTGTATTATTATCATTCGATGTGTGATTGTCTGTGTAATATTATTTTGATTGTCCGCACGTGTGGTATTATTTGATTTGTCTATGTAGCAGGGTATATTTCTGTTTTATTCTGAACTCGGTATAAAATAATACCCAATAATTTGATTCAGCATATTATTTCATTGTGTTAGTTTTGTTCGTTTCAATTCAATTCATTGATTGAATTAATTATTTCAGTTCATTATTCTAGTACTCTATATCTGTACTCGACATTTGGCTCATGTTGTATTTTATTCAGGGGATCTAGGGTAAGTGTGACGAGAGCTCCCTTTTATCCAAATAGTTTAGACATTTTGTTTAGGTTGTGATACATTGGTTTATTTGTAATAAATATTTTAGATTATGGTTTAGTCGGTTTGACATTTAATATGAATTGTCTTTTGATATTTATTGGTTATAAAAATTATTTTTTGTGACTTAGAGTTTATTATTAAATTCATTAATTATGTTGTGTTTCGTGTGTAACGTGTGAAACCCCAGATTTTATGAATAAAGAATTAATTTTCTCGAAATAATTTTGTAATATTATGGTGTGAATTTGAGATAATGTTATAGTTGTGGGTAATATTTATAAATTTTGCAAAGTATGCAAGTTGTCATATTATATTCGATTGGTGGGGAATATTCGTTTTAAGCAGAGAAAATATTAAATTTGACGACATAATCATTAAGTGGATCCCATTAACGGAATTATTGTCGGATTCGAGAAAACGACAAAAATATTTTATTGAAAATAACTGGCGGAAGTTTTCTGAATTGATCTTGTTGAACTACTCGGTAGTAAAAAGTACGATGTCTGGCGTTGTTGCGTAGTAGCTTACGGTATTGATTATTGATATTTATGTGAGAAGTCACTCGGTTTTGTTCAATTATTATCACAATAGTTGCATAGTATCTCACATTATTTGATTCAATTATTGTTGATTTAGAAGTTTTGTTTTATTCGTATTATTAACGTAATAAAATAGAAACATCTTTTTATATAAAACAGAATACTTTATGTGGGTCCAAGTGTAAAATTAGGGTTCACATGACCTAATTGAATTAAATGCACAATTAGGGTTCCACGGCCTCATTAAATGTGCAAATTAGGGTTCGCATAACCTAATGGAATGAAGACGAAAAAATCAGAAATAAATGTGCTAGACCCGGGAGAAGCCTCCACGTGTCCCGAGGCAGAAGACTCGTGGAGGCAAATTTCAATTTGGGAATTGATTGAGGATTGGATTGGTGCCATTAGAAAGGCAGAGAGCAATATGGGCATTATTCTAATGACTCAAGGGCATTTCGGAATTTCCACGAAAGCATGTACCTCATTACATGACTACTTTCAGAAAACCCTATAAATACCCCTTCCATTCCATTGGGAAGGGACTTCTCTTCGAGACTCAAGACTTGGACTCTTGGAAGATCAAAGGGACCCTTTGGTGACTTAAAGGCTTGGAGATTCCACCTAAAAAGACTAAAGGAGTTTGGACATTCTCTCAACTCGAAGGACTCAAGAAGGCTCTTGGAATCCTGTTACCCTAACACGGTTCCGGATTTAGGAGTTACGCCCGCGCGTCGTTAGTAATCGCCCACAATCGATTCTCCCTCTTGATCAACCAATCAATTCCGTCTTCTTCGTGGATTTCTCTCCTCCTCGGACAACACGAAACCCTAACCCCAAGCAAAGTACGATTTCTTGCCCACATTTCTTTAAGGCGATTTCTTTGGGAAGGTGTAGAATTCGTGAAGGTATGCCTACACTCGAAGTGGGAGAACTACGAGGAAGAAAGTGTTTCACCAACAAACTTGACATTACCTCACTTCGGATCCGGTTCAAGGCAAGCCACTCAAGCTTTTCCAGTAAAGCCGGATTTTGACCAACCACTTATTGAACACGCCGGAAAGAAGTTCGACATCACCACATATGGCCAATCAACAATGGACCAATGCGGGAAGGCAAGGCGAGGATGCGGTGGAGACCCGACGAATCTTATCTGTTGGAGATGCTCAAGGCATTGAAGGAAGCACGAGAAGGGCAAGGAATGATGATGGCCATGATGCTGGAAATGAAAAGGAAGCAAGAGGAGATGGGGAATTTCCGCCAGCAGTTGATGTAGATTCCCACTTTCAAGGCCATGTTCCCAGGAAGTTCGCATGGGGAACAAGCAGGTGTGGAAGACAACAATAATGGTAGCAACAACAAAGAGAACCAGATTGTACCTCCATTAACGGAAAGTCAATTGGTTCCAATAATCAACTTGGAAGCCAAGAACAGTGGTGACGTGCCACAACCTAGGATGGAAGCCCACCAACCTCGTGCAAACATCATCTCAATTTCTTATTCCATCATTTTCACAGGTGCAAATGCCAATCATTCCAAGCAATGTCCAGCGAATGAGCCAACAACTTCCACCAGTGCCAAATGTGCATGATACAAGTGTTCATCAACCAATTTCTCTACCATACACACCGCCGATGCAGCAGTATATCACAACACCCCAGAGAGTTCACGCTACAAGCCCGTATGTGACGAAGGATGATATGATTGACGTGATCAATCAACTTCGCAGACAGACATCTCGACCCTCGGAGTTGGACTTTACTCCTTCTTACCCTGCACACATTCGGAGGCAACCTTACCCAACAGGGTATATTGAGCACCCCCCGCAATTTCCAAAATACAACGGGGAGAAAGGAAATGCTAGGGAACATATTGCCAGGTTTATAGAATCAATGTCTCCGTGGCTCGGATATGATGTGAAGTGAACAACCACAACTTGTTGATGCGGAATTCAACAAGACTTTGTGGATAGTGCCTTTAGTTGGTACTAGAATTTGGAGAAGGGGTCGATCCATGATTGGGATGACTTAAAATTACAATTTTTCAAGAAATTTTTCTATAATGCGAAGCAGGTAACCATTGTGGAGCTTATGCGGTTCAAAGAAAACCGAATGAGAGTTGTCGATTATGTTGTGAGTTGGGGCCCGAACACGAAGTCGCAGAACCGATTGAAGAAAAGAACTTAGTCAGCATTTGCAACAATGGTGCCTTGGATTCTTTCAAGCCCCACCTTATCACCAAGGCTTGTGATTCCTTCGCGACCCTCTCATCTTTTGCACAAGACTTGGGAGGAATTGTGACATTGCCCACTAACCATGCGACGGTTACATGGAAGGGCAAGAGGACAGCAACTGTGGCTTTGGCTGACTCTCAGTTAAAACCACAAGGGGGCAAGAGGGAGAACACGAAAAAAAATTTGACCAAAGCAGAGGAAAGCCTAGAGACAAATATGCAAGAAAGCCAGTCCCGGAGGCTATAACATGTAGTGAGAAAGCATTGAGGGTTTGTATGAACAATGGGTTGAACATGGGTGGTGAAACCCCAAGGCCTAGATTTGCGATGTGGAAGAAATAAGAGAAGACCGGACTTACATGTATTCCACCAATACGGACACTCAACGATGGATTGTTATAGCTGCGGAGGATATTCCACGAGAAGGCGGCAAATGGGGAGATTGAACTTGGAAAGGAAAGTAGTGTTCATGACAAGTCACCGCCAAACCACAAAGGGAAGAAGCGAAACGCAAACACTTGTTATTCACAAAGACAGCCCGAAGCGGAGATGATGATGGAAGAAAAGGAGAGTGTGATCCGAGGCCTCTGGTGTGGCATTGATGAAGCGGAGCCAAGTTCAAAATTTTTTTGATCGGATAGGATTGGCCAAGGAAGCAAGGATTGAGGCAACCGAAGTCAATTATCAAAATTTCGCCGAGACGCAGGAGACTTGCGTGGCCATAAGCAAAGGATTTATGAAGGCGATGAAGGAAGAAGAAAATAAGATATCTTTTCTAAAGGCGAGAGAGATAAGATACCCGCATAACAGACCGTTGTATGTGACAACAAAGAATCAACGGCATTAAGGTGCGGAGGGCATTCATTGACAATGGGCGTCTGTAAATATTATGCCCTACAAGTGTTCAAACGATTTAGGCTCACGGAGAAGAAGATTGTGAAAGAACAAACGAACATTACTGGATTCGCCAATCAAAGCACAAGAACCCTAGGACACATTAAGGTGGACATGCAAGTTGGGAAGATTCGAGGACTTGTAATGTTCCATGTTGCCGAGGTGGATGCATCATATCATGTCTTGCTGGGAAGGGCTTGGAAAAACGACTACGGGGTGGTACCCTCAGTCTTTCATCAATGCCTTAAAGCTATTTGGAAAGGGAGAGAAGTGAAGGTACCAGCAACTCGGAATCCCTTTGGACCAGAGGAGGCACACATCACCAAAGCAACTTTCTTTGATGATGTCATGAAGAGGAGAGAACAGTTGCACAGGACTGATTCCCCTAAGACTAGCAAGTGGGAGGAAGTGCGAGGAAGATAAGTTCGTGCCTCTGAAAAAAAAAAAAAGAAGACCTCGGAACGCGGAGAATGTTCTAAAAATAAGAAGCGGTGGTAGTAGACTTAGAGAAAGAAGGAAGAGAAGAAAAGAAAAGGCCGTGAGATCCCAAAGATGCCATAAATATAATAAATGTCAAGCGGATGGCACAATCGAGGAGGCGAGAAGACAAAATGGGAGAGGGTTGTTAAACCCGAGCGGAAAGGTGGTGTTTCGATTATGACGATCACGAGGGGAAGAGCCCTTGGGCGTGTAAACAAAGCGGCTCAAGAGGTGTCCCCCACTCCAAAGAATAATGAAGAAGAAGAAGTTGTACAATGAGAAGGTAGAACCGAACTCGAATGAATTTTGAGGATAGGCCAAAACCTCAACAAAATGAATTAGAGGAAGTTAATTTGCAGCAGAGAGAAAGGAACGCCAAGACCGACTTATGTCAACAAGGATCTGGATGTTAAGCGGAAGGAGGAGCTTGTACAATTATTGCGAGAATATATGGATGTCTTTGCTTGGAATTCTGACGAGATGCGGAATTGACAAGGATCTTGTGGAGCACAATCTAAACATAAGTCCGGAATGAAGCCGAAGAAAGCAAGCACCTCGCAACTATGCACCAAGTAGAAACTCAAATAAAGGAAGAAATCAAGAAGTTCTTTGGAAGTAGGGTTCATCAAGCCAATTCAACATCCAATATGGCTATCCAAAGATTAAAAGGTAAAGAAGTCAAATGGACACTACGAATATGTGTGGATTTCGTGGATTTGAACAAGGCATGCCTAAAGGACATGTACCCATTACCCAACATAGACACTTTGGTAGATGCAACGGCTAATCATGAGATGATGTCATTTATGGGACGGGTTTGTGGGTTCAATCGGATAAAGATGTCGGTAGAAGATCTTGAGTTGACACCTTTCATTACCCGTTTGGGAATTTCTACTATGTAGTAATGCCATTCGGGTTGAAGAATGCGGGGGCAACTTATCAAAGGGCAATGCACGCCATATTTCATGACATGATTCATGATATAGTGGAGGACTACATAGATGACATAGTAGTGAAATCCAAGAAGGCGATAACTCATGTGGAGGACTGAGGAAAGTGTTCGAAGCGGTCTTAGAAGGTATAAGTTGAGGATGAATCAAGAAGAAGTGCGCCTTTGGGATGGCAATTTGAAAATTCTTGGGCTTCTTGGTGCGCACGATGAGAGGCTTAGAGGTGGACCCAAGCAAGGCGAAAGCAATCACAAAGATGCCCCCACCAAAAATGCAAAAATAGTTGAAGAGCTTTCTAGGGAAAGTTTCATACATGAGAAGATTCATGCCAAGATTAATTTGAAGTCACGAACCTTTTGGCAAGTTGCTAAAAGGAAAGGCACACAATAAGATTGGGGGCAAGACCAACAACAGCGTTTGGTAGAAGGTGAAAAGAATTTTGGCTTCAAAGACAAACAATGGTAGTGCCACAAAGAGGAATACCGATTGCGGATTGTACATCACATCTACCAAGAAGTCCATAGGTGGATTGATCACGCGGGAGGTGGATGGAGAAGAAGAAACTGTATATTACATTAGCCGGATAATCCGAGGACCGGAAACCGTGTATTCACAAGTGGAGAGGCATTGCCTAGCATTGGTATTCATTCTTGTGAGAAAATGCGGCATTATTTTTAGCACACGAAATAAAGCTTGCAACAAAAAGCGATCTAATCGGATACCTATTAACTAAGCCAACATTAGTAGGAAGACACCGCGGATGGATGATGATTCTTTTCAGAGTACGACATCAAGTGTGTAATAATCAAGGCGATCCGATGTCAAGCCTTGGCGGACTGGCCGCTCAATTTCCAAATGGAGAATATGAACCCCTTACGAGGATCTTAGGGTGAAGAAGTAGAATCAATCGAGTTGAGAAATGAGGACCCCCGAATGGTGGAGTTTGGCTTTTGATGGATCATCCGAGAAGGTAAAAGCGGAGGCAGAGGGGTGGTGTTGACCACTAAAGAAGGAAATGAAGTGGCCTTGTCATACAAATTGGATTTCTCGCACAAACAATGAAGCAAGAATATGAGGCGTTCATACTAGGATTGTTGGCGGCTCAAGAATTGGGAGCCAAATATCTTAAAGTAAAGGAGATTCAAACCTCATAGTGCAACAAATAAGAGGCCAATTCGGAGTGAAGGAACCTATCTTGGCGCCCATATCGAATCAGTAGCACAAAAAGGTGATGGAGGCTTTCAAGAAGGTGGTGATTGAATATGTGCCAAGAGGACAGAATAAACAACCTGATGCACTAGCAACAGTAGCATCTCGAGTCTATGTACAAGGTGAGGATTTGGATGTAAAGGTAATGAAGAGAACCCTCCCAACCACAATGCTAAATTTGTTCCCCAAAGACATGATAGATGATTGGCGATACGACATCTCCCATCAATTGCAAACAAAGGAGGGAACAATACCTACCGTGAAGTTACAGAAGTACAACATCATCAAAGGTGTCTTGTATTACAAAGAAGCAGACGGTGTGTTGACACGATGCTTAGGGAGGCAGGAAGCAGATAGAGTCTTGCAACAGGTGCATGACGAGAGCTCGCGGATTAAGCGAACATAAGCTTTATCAGAGGCTACAACGTCAAAGGGTATTATTGGGCCCGAAATGAAGAAGGAAGCGGATGCCCTACAACGCCAATGTGTTTCATGCCAAGAATAACACGGGAGGATGAATGCGCCTTCATTGAAGATATAGTGGATTGGCGAATCCTTTATGTGGAGTTCTTGCAAAGCGGGACTCTTCAATAGAAAAGAAGGACTTAATTATAATCAAGAGGAAGTCACAACGTTTCTTCTTGCAGAATGGAGAATTGTTTAGAAGGGGATTCAATGGCAAGCCCTACGGATTGTTCAGAACTAGGTGAAGCCAAAGATTTGGTTTACCAAATGCACAAGAATGAACACCGAGGGGAGCCAAGTTGTACAAACAACTTATCGATCATGGTTACTTCTTGGCCAAAGATGGAGGGAGATTGTCTAGAATTTGTTAAAAAGTGCCACATTTGTCAAATACATGGAAACTTGATCCATGCTCCCGCCGTGGATTTGCGAACCTTGGCAACACTATGGCCCTTTCATACATGGGGAATGGATCTTATAGGTCCTATTCATCCTAATTCCAAGGGTAACATATGGATTTTAACTGCCATCGAGATGTACACAAAGTGGGTGGAGGCAATACCCTTGAAGAAGGCCACGGGACCAGCAGTGGCCAATTTTATCAAGAAACACATCATTTGCCGTTTCGGGATCCCGAAGATCATTTTGTCGAATAATGGAACTCCCTTCATCAATAGGGATGTCAAAAATCTGATGGAAAGATACAGGGTGAAACATTACAAATCATCACCCTACTACCCGAAAGGCAACGAACAAGCAGAGGCTACAAACAAAACCTTGATAAAAATTTTATCAAAAACCCTAGACGATCATCCGAAGACATGGGCAGAACAATTACCAATAGCGTTATAGGCATATCGAACTTCAAAAAGGAAGCCTACAGGCGAGACCCCATATGCTTTGGTTTATGGTGAAGAAGCTATCTTGCCCGCTGAAATAGAAATACCTTCGGCTCGAATGAGACTTCGAAGCTTGGTCGAGGAAGAAAACCGACCAGCAGCCCTGGAGGCCTTAGTTGACTTCCGAGATAAGGCTAAAGAAAAACTTGAACGGTACCATGAAAGACTGCGACGACAATACAATATCATGGTGGTGGTACGACAAATTCTCAGTGGGGACCTAGTACTCAAAAGCAGTAACTCAAGTCATGAGGGGACCCCAACCACCAAATTTTACCCCAAATGGGAAGGCCCGTATAGGTACTGAGAGATCTCGAAGCGGGTATTGCAAGATATCTTGTGTGGGATCGATCTTTGTCTCGAGCCCATTGAACTTGAAGTGGGTAAAGAAATATTATACATGAGAAGAGCATCACAAAAAATTATACTTTCAACTTCAAAAGTAATCGAGGCACACGACTAATGACCCTCGAAGTTACACTTTCAACTTCAAAAAGTGATCGAGGCACACGATTAATGACCCTCGGGAGTTACACTTTCAACTTCAAAAGTGGTCGAGGCACCGAGTATAAGCCCTCAACCCCGAAAGTTACACTTTAACTTTAAAAGTGGCGAACGTTATGCTTTATTCGACAAAAGCAAGAAAGTTACACTTTATCTCTAAAAGTGGCAAACGTTATGCTTTCTTCGACAAAAGCAAGATTTACTAATGAAACGTTATACTTTTCGTTAAAAGCAATTTTATTATCAATAAATTGACAAATTTTCACTTATACTTGAATGTTTTTTTTTAATTTCTTAAAAAAAAAGAGAGTATAAATTCAAGTGTTAGTTTGTGGAAATTATGTACATTTAAAAAAAAAAAAAAATTATTCATGTTTGCTTATAATACCTACTGTTGTCTTGAAATATTAATTTGAATAACTTGAGATTCAATGATAAATATTGAGTTTTAAGGAATTATTCAAATTAAAAGCAATCAACAAGGTTAAAGAAACTACTTTTTAATAAAATGAAATATGTGTAAATGAGTTTCTGAAACAGGAAATCGAAAAAACAAACAAACTACTACAACAAGTTATGATCTAAGGGCCAAGACATATCAAAATGAAGTGGAGGCACAACTAAAGCTTCTAAGTCAGCAACGGCAGCATCTCGAATCTTAAGATTTGCAGTTTTCAGTTCCCTAACCTGTTGGGTAGTTGACTCTAAGTCCCGTCATTGGCAATTTCTACCTCCCAAGTCGACCTCTAAATCTTGAGATCGGATCTTCAATTTGTTGGCGGCTTCGTGTCAAGCTCAGAAAGTTGCACTGAAAAGGATTCATCTTCACACTTACGCATGCAATGAACCTCCGAACGTAATGAAATAAGCTTAAAACTTGACTTGAGAAGAGTCGATCTATCACTTAAACGGAGACATGTCAACACCTATGGTCACAAGGTCGTCTACTTTATCGCTAAACTTCTTCAAGTCCTCGACTCGCAAAGAATATAAAGAAAAGTGTGCAATCCACAAATAAGGCTGCTTGGTGATCTAGGAAGAAGGTTTGGGTGGAAGTCTCCTTAATGATTAACAGGTCAAGTATCTCGTGGGAATCGAGCTAGGAGACGCTCCGGACTTTCCCCGACTAGAAGATGATATCTGAAACCCTCCAAGAAATAAGATCCCCATTTGGATTGGAGGAAGCTCGCACAGTGGCACTACTTTAGAAAGCCACCATTGAATTTATCGAGTCGAGGGTGGAGGAGCGAGAAAGATGTTGTATGGTCGAGATTCTCGTAACCTTGGTCACCGGAGGATAACCAAGGTCACTATATGGCGAAAGTGGGAAACATCCGGATGGAGAGCATCAAATAAAGCGAGTGCCTCAACAGGTAAAGGCAAGTCTTTCATCTTCTCGCTCTAAAAAAAAAAAAAAAAAAATGTCAAAGCACAATATATTAAAAACAAAGAAAGAAAGGAAATTCAAGACAAATCATATGTTGATTAAAGAAGGATACTCACAATATAGTCAATGGAAAAGGAGTCGAGAGATGCCACAGAATGGGAATGTTATTCAACCCACCCAGAGTGTTATCAACACTACCCTCCCGAGCAATCACAAACTCGGTAGAATCCTTCTGGGGAGGATGAACATCACCAATAATTTTAGAAGGATTCCCCCTCGGGGAAGTAAGAGCCTCATCAACATCTTCACACTCATCATGAGGAGCAGTCAGAGGAAGGTGTGAAGAAATAGCTGTATCACCTACAGCAGGACTCGAGCTCACATCGGATAACGTGTCCTCAGCATCCAGGCTAACACAATCATCACGAGGAGTAGATGACTCAATATCAACAAGTATAGGTTGGGAAGGCTCACGACTAGTGGAAACCGCCGCGACCGCCTCATTGGCAGTACTACACATAAGCCCAAGAGGAACGTCATCATCATCATCATCTTCATCGACCACGGTAACCTAAAAAAAAGGAAACAATTACTTAACGATGTGTGAAAGTAGTAATACAAGGGATGAAAGAAAAATGAGAATAGTACAAAAAAAAAAAATTATTACCAAATTTCTACGGCGTTTCTTGGTTGGATCCTCAGCTGCCGGCATATTAGAATCAACACTATCAAGAGGGCGTTTCGACAATGGCTTTATGATAAGCCTAATAGGAGGAAGACGGCTGACCGGAACCACAGCAGAAGCAATAGGAGGAGCTACTTCAGAATCAGTAGTAATAGCCGCTCTCATTTTAGAACGAGTAACTCTCATTGCCTCTAAGATCAAAGGATCCCCTGGGAGGAGGCTGGAGGAGACACCCAAACGGAGCCCGTGGTGGAAGACTCGTGGAAGTAGTGGGAGCTTGTACAGAAAAGTATTCGGATCACCTCGAGGAGGAATGTCCGCTAAATGAGGAAGAGAGGACTTAGGCATCAAGACCTGCGTGCTCAACCAATCGATTCTTGGTACGGCCAAAGTGTTGAGACGGATATTGGTCTTAAGAGAGCATGTGATCGGCACCATTGGAGACGCTTTGGAATAGAAACTGGCAATGAACAAATCAAGGTATCATCCTCCCATCTTTTAAGATTGATTTGCCAGTAATTACGTTCGCCAGTAGTATATCGCCCGCTCCGGGAATTATCTGGTATTACAAAAGGAAGGGATCTATGAGGATCACTTTGTAGCCTCGGAAATGCCCATGTAAAAGAGGGGGAGGTACATACAAAATTGAGAAGAAAAGCGACCTCATAATTTCTCGGCGGAGTGTGACGAAAAAGGCGTTCTGGTCATATCCGAATTGTCTCATGACCGGTGAGGAGAATACAAGATGATGCAAAACTATTATTCTCGAGGAAGTAAGGAAGCTCTGTAGACCGAAGGAAAACGAACAAAGATAGTGCAGAACCACTCAAACTAGTTCTGTTGAGGCTTGAGTAGGTACGAAATTGGCGCTTGTAAAAGTGAGGTAGATGGCCGCAACCCTCTGAAACAATGGTATAGGGACGGGCAGTGAACAATGTATAATCCTCAAGAAAAGGCCGCAAATCCGCACTATCGAGTCTAAGTCGGTGATCAATCCAACGTGCCATGCGAGGAATGACGTTGGGTGATGAAAAAGGAGGAGACTTCTTCTTCTACTTAGAGGAAAAGCCCGAAAAGCATTCAAAAAGAAAAATCTGAAGAAAGGAGCATGGAATGAAGCAATTGACATCATACCTGAATGAATAAAAATCAAATAAGAAAAAGGTTAAAGGAAAAGAAGTGCGGTTGGAAAGACAAATAATATATGTATATATATATATATATATATATATAGGAAAGTGATTACCTCCCAACAGATTCTTTCATGGCAAGGATTGTTTCGTCTAGGCGATGATATAAGGTCCCTAGGAATAGAGAGGCAAGGGGAATCTCTGAGCCTCGGGATAATAATGCTGCCAAACTAAACACACGAGCAGAAGGACCGTCTATGGGAGATCCAGGAAAGAGGAAGCGGGATAGCCACATAGCCAGATAAGCTGCTAGAGGAAAAGGACAGGTCTCTCCATGGAAGGCAAGAATAGATTTATCATGAATGGAGCTGCATCCCATCTGGTTGTCTCTTGTAGTCACGAAAATAACGTTACTCCAAGATAACACCGCCCACTAGAAGTCTCAAGTCCTGGAAGGAGTGTATCGCCTTGAAGCGGGAGATGAAGCGGGAAGATTGCTTGAAGGCTTCCATCAAGTAAAGTAATACGATCGTTATCTCTAGTGGACATGCTAGAAGGGCCGCATGAGTTCGAAGCAACAATGGGAAGGCTACAAGATGTAATTCAAGATAAATATATATATATATATATATATATATATATTCAGAAAAATGAGAATGAATGAAAGGAATAAAAGAAGAGAACTTACTGATAGAGGGCATATACATCCTCTAGAGTAGGGGTGAATTCCCCCCAGGCAGTGACGAATGTGCAAGTAGAGGAACACCATCGTGAGATCAACACAGTAAGAGCGTTATGGTCATGGTGGATGCGTAGGTCTCTACACAGTTGAACACAACGAAAGATGCTTGCATTTTTTAGTATTTCTACGTATTCAGCATTTCCAAGGATTTCGTCGGTCCAATCCTGCCATCCTTGAAGGCGACTAGATGAATCAGATAGGAAGTGAAGAGGACTGAAAGGGTATTCTTGCTTATCTATGCATAGGCGGGGAATGCAATTAGCACGAGGGAAGTCATCTCAACCTCCAGAAGCTGGGGCATACAAAAATAGGCCTTCTTTCTCTGGTGAAGGAAAAGTTGCTTGGTCATAGTCCTTAACTCTATCCCAGAAGGTGTCAGAAGGACCGAAGAAGGGAGCCCTTTGTGACGCCCCCAAAATAGGTATACAACACCCATTCTCGAGTGCCAAAATACATGGTATGAAAGCACACTACAACTTTGATAATATGGATGTCGTGTAGAATACGACAATCTGTTGTGAGTTTAAATACAAATATTGTCTTCAGAAAATATACACACCCAAATAAGTCCTCACTAATTATTCATACACTATTTTACGAAATAGTGAGGACAATTAAAACATATTCCTAGAACCATCACTCCATACCCCAGACTCGATCCTCGCTATGTTCTCACCTCACGAGAAGAAAAATGGAACAAAAAAAGAAAAGGGTGAGCTCAATTAGCCCGAAAGAACATTATGACTAAGATAATATACAACAAATTTATCGTTAGTCTTGATAGGAAAAAAATCGATAAATTATAATAGACAACAAGTTTTAGATCAATAAATGCAATGAACAAAGAATCCATTAGAAGAGTCACGTAGAGAAAGAATTCTACTTGTCTTTAAGGTTTAAAAGTCCATCATCAATATTTTATCCTCAGAATAACAATCAATATTCATCTTTGCACTATGTGCCAAAGATATTCATTTATATCATCATTTAAGACCGAGGATGATGAAAAATATTTTTAAAGAAGCGAATCCGGTGAAACAAAATGACAAGGATTAAGGATTAAGGATTAAGTACTTTGTTTTTACCCATGTCCAAAAATACCTCGAAAATAATCATATTGGTGTAAAATTCAAGAATGATCAAAACATGGATACAATCAAAGCTAGTATCAAGAGTAGATATTTTGGGCAAAAGAAAAAATTTTATTTTTCTATTGAATAAAGGTCAGTGATTCGTGAATAGTCAGTATACGTGAATAGTCGTGAGTATCGTGAATAGTAACCAAACACAACAAGTTCCAAATTTGATAAAAAGTTCAACAAAGATTTTGGCATAATGATATTGAAGAAAATAATATCATTTCTTGAAAGAAATACCATCCCTTACCTCAAAATATACCGTACTTACGATTGAATTTTCAGTATAGTCTTGATGAAACTCGTCATCAGTATAGCAATACTCAAAGTATACTCACAAGAATACTCGATAATATAGAGAGAGAGAGAGAAAACTTTTTTTACGGTGTGATTTTCAATTCTACCTTAACCCTCTATTTATAGGAAAATGCTGTAGAGCATGAAAGGAGACTAAATAAATATAATAATAATATTCTTATTTTTTTCCCTCATAACCTAAGTTGCCAACAAAGACCAGCCACCCCAAAAATCAGCAGCCCACATGTTGTATCCACCAACCAAAAAGTGGGTCCCCCCATAAATTTAATAAAAATCATTTTATTTTCCGAAACTTCAATAATTCGTAGAAAATAGCTCGGTTATCAGAAAATTCGAAACTCGCGATTTTCCATGGGAAATTCCATTCTCTACAACTTTGCAGAAGAAAGTTTTTCCAAATTCCAAACAAAAATTGACCAAAATCCATAAACGGGCGATTTTATAGTCTATAATAAATTTTCGGTCAAGAATTGTGTCCACCGACACACAAAACATGTGTTAAATATTTAATGCCACAAAATACTCTACCTCCTCATATACTCATATATCCCACATTCATTATAAAAATATCACCGTTAATATATTATTAAAATAATATATTTAAATGAATTATTTTATCAGAAAAAGATAAAATATTAATTTTCAACAATTGTCACATTAAAAATTTTCTCCATCTATATCCACATAAAATAAATATTTTCTTTATCATAATAATCAATAATTAATTATTTTAAAAATAATATTCTGAGAATCACGATCTCGACAACCGGTAGTCCTGTCAGGAAAGAGGGCTTCCAATAAGGATTTCTCACTTCTTGTGGCATGCAATTAGGTGACCAAACCTCTCCTAGATGTAACTTTCTAGACATTGCCAATAATGTTATCGATAATATTATTCAAATAATATGAATTATTGATTTGATAATGGAAAATCTTGTGTAATGACAATTATTCAAACAACAATGATACAAAATATCAACGCAAAGAATTATTGAATCAATATAATATTGAGCAAGAATTCATTGTAACAATTATTGAGTAGTGCCTTCTTTACGTAAGGATCAATAATTCAACAATTTCATGCAATACTGGTGTCTTCTTTGTGCAAGAACCACGCATATTATCGTATTTTAACCACCGTGTAACCCAACGGTGTTCACAGTAACAATTTACGCAGATTATTTATAAAACTCAATCTTTGTCGTTTTCTTTCATCCAACCGCTTTTTTCCGTTATGGGGCCCACTAATGATCAACTTGGCTTGGCAGTCAGACGGAGATTCCCGGCGAAAAAAGAATATTCCACGACCAAACGAATATTCTCAAAACACTAATGAATATTTTATAACCACTTGCTTATTTTGTAAACTTTGCACATTTCACCCATAACCAAAGAATTATATCAAATTAACCCTTATTAATTTAGAATAATGAATAAAGGAAAATTCAATTTTATTTATAATAAGTTGGGGTCTTACACCCTTCCCCAATCAGTGATGAAGGGGGACTCCCGGGGGGTTTTTGGTTCTGCAGAGCATTCAGGTAAAAGGGCCTACAAGCAAGAAAAGTCAATCATAAGAATTCTAAAAAAAAAAAAGAAGACACAATGTTAGGATGTCAAAGGGGAAAGAAGCGCTCACCATGGCACATAGGGAGGTCTGATATTTAACCTCCAAGACACCTGGAAAAAAAAATGTCAAAAGAAGTTTGGAATCACAAATATGCATTAAGACAAAATTAAATGCACCTTGAGCCTTTTTTTTATCAGACTTATAACAATAACTATCATGGTCGAAGGTGATGACTTTTGTAGGGCTCGGTCGTTAGCTTTGTTTTGATATATTATGGGCCCCAAAGCCCAAACGAGGTGAAAGTTATGATTTCCCCCTAGGGTTTGCCCCACAAGGTTCGGCCTCTAAAGTCAAAGCCTCCCACAAGGTTCGGCCCCCTAGTGTTCTGGTTCTCAGAGTTCGACCAATTGGAATAATTTTTCTTCGCATCTGAGAGAATTTTTTTCCTTTCTTTGGGTTTTTCGTCGAAAAAAAATTTGCCAATCTTTCTTTATTATCCGAGGGAAAAAACCGAGATACAATCAAGGTAATGGGGCTCGGAAAATAAAAGAAAGAAAAAGCATTTTTTTTTCTTTTTTCCTTCATGGTTCGTCGAAAAACACCAATCTTTCGTCATGATCCAAAGGAAAAAACCAAGATATAATCAAGGTAATGGGGCTTGGAAGACAAAAGAAAGACTATAATTACCTGAATAAAAAAAAGCAAGCAAAAGAGCACAAGCAAAAGAAGCCATATGTTCATCATATATGTAACGTATTGGCTTGAGCGAGGAGCTATGTACCCGTGTTATGTAAGATGAAGACCTTATTTCAGATGAATCACTTCAAATAACTCGATTTTGGGTATGGAGGAGCTATGTTTCTTGTCTTGCTCCAAAGATTACTATTATAATTGACCCTTAATGGCAAAGTGAATAAGGGTTTTTTCTTGGAAGCAAGTCACCTTCAACAATCGAAACGAATCATGAATTAGAAGACGTTTATAATCAAGTTCCCTCGGTCTTATTTTCAAAAAAAAAAAAAAAAAGCTAGCTCAAAAGCCCATTACCTTTTCATCCGAATTCAGACTAATAACCTTGGCAAGATAGTGATATACCACTACAATACGGGTGCAATGTCATCACAGCAAATGTCAGTAAATGTTGGGTGCAAAGAAAAAAAGAAGAAGTTAATAACCTATAAGGCAGCGAAGTCAGAAGCCTATATAAACAGAAGGGTTCTGCTCAGAAGCCTATGTAATTAGAAGGGTTCCGCGTAATTCAGAGGGTTCGGTGTGAGCTGCACCTAATTGAGTAATATGGCATCAGATTTCTTACGCCAATTTGGATGCAAGACGTGTTCATCGACTCTTTACTTCTAAAAAATAAGATAAGTAAATGTTTTATTTATTTTTTTTAAAAAAATAAAATAAAATAAGATTTTATTTTATTTTCGAAAAAAGATACTGTTATCATGATACATAATGATTTTATTTCATATGCATAAAAAAAGAGATAATGTTTGCATAATGATTTTATTTCATATGCATAAAAGTTGCACAGAAGGCTTTGGCATGCAGAAAGGGAGTGTGGCTATCATGATTCATGCATAATCATATGATTTTATATTATTTCATATGATTTTATGATTTTGATTTGTTTTAAAAAAAAAATCTCTCTTTTTAAATTAAAAAGATTTGATTTGATTCAAAAAAAAAAACAAACAAAGAAAGTTTTAATTTCCAAAATAAAATTAAGATTTGATTTTATTTTGGAAATAAAATTAAGATTTTATTTTATTTTGGAAATAAAATTAATATCTCGATTTTTTAAAGAAAGTTTTAATTTCCAAAACATTTCTTTTGCAAGGTTCTCTTTTTTGTTTTCACCGTCGTTCTCCGCATTGCGGTGTTGCTTATCGAGTCAAAATCCAATTAAGTCAGTATAAAGGCGATGGATGGTGGTTTTCCCATATGCCCAAATCATGACATGAAATTTGGGCAATTTGGATTAATTTCGTGGCCTCTAGTTATTTACAACGTGATGGTCACGGAGAAGAAATTTGGTGTAAATATTGAGAAGGGTACTCCTTTAAGTGAGGAGCATGAATGTTATTTGGCTGATGAAATTTACAAAAGTCGGTGATAATATACAATTACCCAAAAGAGCTTAAGCCGTTTTATGTGCGCTTGAATGATGATGGCAAAATCGTTGCAGCATTCGATGTGATTGTACCAAAAGTGGGGGGCTCTGATTAGAGCTGGAAGCATGTGAAGATTTTTCTCATACAAAAGGTGTCAGAATCATCAAAGCTATAATCATCTTTGCCCAAAGAATTATCAAGGCTTCAGTTTGGATGCAAGACGTTCTCCTCGACTCCTTACTTCTCAAAAAAAAAAAAAGATAAGTAAATGTTTTATTTATTTTCAAAAAAAAAAGATTTTATTTTATTTTCTGGAAAAAAAAAAGATTTTTTTTCATTTTTTCGGAAAAAAAAATAATAAAATAAGATTTATTTTCAAAAAAAAATAATAAAAAAATACATAGGGTTCGGCCCTATATGGCCTTTTAAATGGACAACTACATATTAGCAAGTTTACTAAGAACTACTTTGGTTCAAACACCCTTGTCTGCCTATTGGTACATGAGAATAAAATATGTCTACACCCACAACAAGGAATCCAAATCCAAATACTAACATACTCCCAGTACATGTCATTTTATTCAGTGGCAGATGGGGACACGACAAGTGGCCGACAAGGCTAATGGAAAAAGGACCCCAATTGGCTCTAGCAATAATAGTAGGGTTCGGGGAAATTCATCCAAATAAATAAAATATAATTTTGTTTATTTTGTTCAGAAGGGTTCGGCTTAAGAATCTGGTGTATGGGTTGGAGAAATTATCGTAGAAACACAAATACTCCTCATCTTGGACCTTAGATTCTGATATTATTTGATGGTTGTACGAAGATATGCACCAAGTTATTATTACAGAGAAAGAAATAAGTCAGGAAGCAAAAGAAGGGTTTGACTTGTATGAGACTTACCTCTGTAGCTATCGTGATGCATCCAGATAAGTAAAGGTTTTATTTATTTTCAAAAAAAAAAACAGATTTTATTTTATTTTCTAAAAAAAATAATAATAATAAGATTTATTTTTTTCGGAATTATATTACATATACAATTGAGATGTTTCAAAAATATATATATATATATATTATTATTATTGAAACAAATATCCTTTTTTAAAAAAATAGGAATGCTTTGATTTTATTGCCAAAATCTTTGAAAGGATTTGATTTTCAAAAATAAAATGAGATTTTATTTGTTTAATTTATCTTGATTCTGTTTCAAGGAAACGAAGATTGGGCAAGATACAGAAAGATTTCAAAAGAGTTTTCAATATGTCCAAGGAAGAGCCTTGCTAGGTCTTGCCTTCCTAGAGTTTAACTCTAAGGGTTTGGCTCCCTAGGGGTTCCCTCTTTTAGGACCATTGTCTTCAAGACCTGTAAAGTGAAGTCCAGCAAAATCGTTCAAAGGCTTGCAGTTTTCTTGCACGATCGTCTATTTGGAAATGCGACTCTCGCGCAGGGGGCAAATGTGGGTCCAAGTGTAAAATTAGGGTTCACATGACCTAATTGAATTAAATGCACAATTAGGGTTCCACGGCCTCATTAAATGTGTAAATTAGGGTTCGCATAACCTAATGGAATGAAGACGAAAAAATCAGAAATAAATGTGCTAGACCCGGGAGAAGCCTCCACGTGTCCCGAGGCAGAAGACTCGTGGAGGCGGCTCAATTTTGGAATTGATTGAGGGATTGGATTGGTGGCTAGAAAGACAGGACAATATGGGCATTATTCTAATGACTCAAGGGCATTTCTGGAATTTCCCTGAAAGCATGTGCCTCGCACATGACTACTTTCCAGAAAACCCTATAAATACCCCTTCCATTCCATTGGGAAGGGAACTTCTCTTCAGACTCAAGACTTGGACTCTTGGAAGATCAAAGGGACCCTTTTGGTGACTTAAAGGCTTGGAGATTCCACCTAAAAGCACTAAAGGGGTTTGGACATTCTCTCAACTCGAAGGACTCAAGAAGGCTCTTGGAATCCCTGTTACCCTAACACGGTTTCCGGATTCTAGGAGTTCTGTCACGCGTCATTGGAGTAATCGCCCACCTGCCGTTTCTCCCTCTTCAATCAACCAATCAATTCCGTGTCTTTATTCGTGATTTTCTCCTCCTCACCAACACGAAACCCCAACCCTGCAAGAAGTCACGATTTCCTTGCCCACACTTTATTAAAGTTATTCTATAAATAGAATATATTATATTCTATTATGCATAGTGTTTTGCATAGTAAAATCTTTTCATATAAAACAGAATACTTTATTAAAGTTATTCTATAAATAGAATATATTATATTTTGTTATGCATAGTGTTTGCATAGTGTAAGATCCCAAATAATTAATAAATGAAATTTAATTTCCTCTAATTATTATTTTGAAATAGTAAGGGTTGATGTGATTAATGTGGATATTTACGGGTAAAAATCGCAAATATTTCAAAATAAGCGAAGTGGTTATAAAATATTCATTGTTGTCGGGGAATATTCGTTTGGTCGTGGAATATTTAAATGCTTGTCGGGAATATTAAATCTGCGGCAAGCATGACCATGTGTGGGCCCCATAACGAAAAAGCGATTGGAGGAAGAAAATGACAAATATAAGTTGTTTAAAAATAACGTAGGCGTAGTTGTTATCGTTTACTTTGTTGGAATACCCGGTGGTTAAAACACGATGTCTGGCGTTGTTGAGCGGTAGCACGGTATTGCACCAATTATTGACTCTTACGTGAAAGGCACTACTCAATAATGGTTACGATAATTCTTTATTCGATTGTTTTATTTTATTGATTCAATAATTCTTTGCGTTGATATTTTATATTCTTTGTTATTTTAATAATTGTCATTACACAAGATTTTTTTCATCGTCGAAACAATAATTCATATTATCGAATAATATTATTAGATAACATTATTGGCAATGTCTAGAAAGTTCATCTAAGGAGAGTTTGGTCACCTAATTGCTTGTGGCGCAAGATAAGGAGAAATTCTTATTGGAAAGCCCCTCTTTCCAGGAAGCTGCTGGTTGTCAATATTGTGATTACGTAATATTATTTGTGAATAATTAATTATTGATTCATATGATGAGGAAAATATTGATTTTATGTGGATATAGATGGAGAAAATTTTTAATGTGACAATTGTTAAAAATTGAAATTTTATCTTTTACGATAAAATAATTCATTTAAATATATATTATTATATTTTAATAATATAATAATGGTGATATTTTTACAACGAATGTGGGATATATGAGTATCTGAGGAGGAAGAGTATTTTTGTTGCAATAAATGTTTAAAACATGTTAAACATGCGGTGGACCCCATTTATTATTTGAAATTTGATTATAGCCTCTAAAATTACCCGTTTATGGATTTTGGTCAATTTTGTTGGGAATTTAGAAAAACTTTCTTCGTAAAGTTGTAGAGAATTGGATTTCCTATAAAAACTCGCGAGATTCGAATTTTTTGATAAAAAGGCTATTTATTGTGAATTATTGAAGTTCAAGCTTGAAATAATTAATTTTGGAAGTTTAAATTATTTTAAATTAGAAAAATGTTTTTTTATTTTCTTCTAGAAGCTTGGCATGTGTGAATTCTTTGAGATTCAGATTTCAAAGAATACGTATAATATTTTTTATAAATATTAATATTTTATTAAATTTTCTGCTTTAGTGTTGTAGCGATTTCCTATAAATAGGTCTTGGGTTAGAATTGAAAATCACACGTAAGCTCAAGTTTTTCTCTCTATATTATCGAGCGTATTCTTGTGAGTATTTTGAGTATACTTTGAGTATTGCTATACGGTGAAAGTTCAAGATATAGTCTATATCCGGTATTCCAGGTTAAATCTGCGATCTTTCGAGGTAAGGGATATTATTTTTTTTCGTAATGATATTATTTCTTCAATATCATTATCTTTGAAATATTGATCTGAAGTTTTTATCAAATTTGGAACTTTTGGTGTAGGAGTTCTTATTCACGATATCGCAAGACTTTATTCACGATATCTGATCTTATTCACGAATAAGCCTTTATTCATCGAAAAAAAAAAATTTTTCTTTTCGTCAAAATATCTATTGTGGATACTAGCTTTGATTGTATCCATGTTTTGATCATTCTTGAATTTTACGCCACTATGATTATTTTTGAGGTATTTTTGGACGTGGATAAAACAAAGTACGAATCCTTAATCCTTAATCCTTGTCATTTTGATTCACTGGATTCATTTTTTAAAAAATATTTTTCATCATCCTCAGTCTTAAATGATGATATTATTGAATATCTTTGGCCTGTAGTGCAAAGATGAATGATTTATGATGAATATCTTTGGCGATGGTGCAAAGATGAATGATTTTCGATGAATATCTTTGGCCGTAGTGCAAAAAGATGAATGATTTCGATGAATATCTTTGGCCGTAGTGCAAAGATGAGCAGTGTTTAGATGAACATGACCAATTTGGTGAATGTCCTTGGCACAGAAGTGCAAGGATGAATATTTGATCCCGGATATATATTGATTGATCTTCTGAGGGATAAAAATAGCGATGAACTTTAAAATTCATACATAGAAGATAGTAGTTTGCATTCTCTACTTAACTCTTCTAATGAATTATTATTTCATTGCGAATATTGATTTAAAACATATTGTCTATTGTATTCTATTATATTTTTTCCTGTTGAAGACTAACGATAATTTTGTTGTATATTATCTTAGTCATAATATTCTTTCTTGGGCTAGTCGAGCTCACCCTTTTCCTTTTTGTTCCATTTTTCTTCTCGGGAGGCGAGAATATAGCAAATGCAGTCGGGGTATGGAATGAAAGTTCTAGGGAGAGTTGTTTAGTAGTCCTCACCATTGTTGTAAAATAATGTATCAATAATTATGATGAGGATTTATTTGTATGTGGATATTGTCTACAGATGGCAATATATCGTATTTAAACTCACAGTTTTACTATTGTAATAATAAAGTTGTAGTTGTTTTCTATACCGTGTATTGACAACTCGAATGGGGGATGTAGACCTATTTTTGGGGTGTCACGGTTGGTATCGAGCTTAGGGATATGATCTCTGGCGGAGATGGGGAATAGAACTAGGAGGGAGAGGCGAGTAAATCCTTCGCTAGTGTGTGTCCTACTAAGCTTATATGATAGTTGGTCGATATATAGGGATATTATGTGATATATTGATTTCCTTAATTAACCCTTGTTTTATGACAAGATTTGAAAATGTCATTGAGAATATTAACAATGGAAATGAGGCCAGTGGAGACGCTTTGTACTCACCAACGAGGAGAACGTCTGCAACAGTGGCAATGTTCTCTGTGAGCAACACCACCGAGCAAATGATGAGCGAGGGATATTTAGAAGCTTTTTGCGATTCATGCAAAAATCAGACGAGGAGACTCGTGTTCAAAACATAGGAGGAAATGATAGCAATTCACGGGTTGTCACAACAAGCAGTTCAAAGAGTTGGGACCACGAATTTAAGGAAAGCCGGATCCGATCATGGCGAAACATGGGTCAAGCAAATTACCAAGATATTCGATGTCTTGGGATGCGGGAGAACGAAGGTTCCATTCGCCACCTTTTTATGTTCCGTGGCGAGGCGAGATTCTGGTGGGAGTCGTGAAGCGTACTCATCCGGCCCTTTTCAAAGATGTCTTGGGAGCGTTTGAAACTATTTAATGACAAATACTTTCCGAAAGTGTTCGTCGTATGAAGGAAGTGGAGTTTATTAGGCTGGAGCGAGAACAACAACGATGGCGGTCTCAAAGACGCGGCGAAATTTGCAGAGTTATCCGGGTTTGCACCTCATTTGGTGGAGAATGAGGAACGTATGACGCGGATGTTTACGAGAGGTTTGAAACCCGGCGATCGTCGATATCTCATCTCTCATAAATTTTCTCTCTATTCGGATGTTGTTAATGAGGGCTCAATTGTTAGGCGAGATAACGAGTACGGTCAACCGAGGTACCCAATCGAGGATCATCTAGGAGATAGCGATCAACAAAACAACAATAACCAGTGGAGAAAGAAAAAGGCGGACAAAAATGGTAACCACTCTGGTGGTAATCATGGCCATGAAAATAGAAGAAGCGAGTCGGGAGGAGATTTTAAAAAGAGGAGATTCAACAACGACCGTGTGAAGGCAGCAAAGTGCAAGAAAGAATCTGGTTCCAAGGAGGAGAAACGACCACCGGTCATATATGCTATAAATGCGAAAAAGAGGGACATATCATCAAAGCGCCTACAAGCAGTTCGGTATGCTATAATTGTGGAAAGGAAGGATATATCTTTCGAGATTGCAGAAGCGAAACCTAGTTCAGCGGGGACGGTGACTCAAAAGACTGTCCCAGAAAAGTCAAAGTCAACGGTTCCTGGAAGAGCGTTTGTTGTGACTGGTCAAAATGCGAGGAACCCAAACGAGGTGATCACGGGTAAGCTATTTATAAATTCTTGTGAAGTTTATACTTTACTGAATACCGGTCTTACCCATTCATTTATCTCTCTCCGCTTGTGCTCAACGTTTAAACTTGACTCAGGAGAAATTAGACTTTGACCTATCTGTGGAAACTCAGTTAGGAGAAACTTTCATCACATCCATTTGTTTATAAATCTTGTCTAATCCATGTTGTTGGCACCCTTATCTTTTGTTGACCTTATCTCTTTTAAAGATACTTGCTTTTGATGTGATTTTAGGGATTGATTGGTTAACTACTCATCATGCCAAAATTGATTGTTTTCGTAAGGTTGTTAGCTTTCATATTCTAAACAACACTGTTGTTGAATTCAAGCAACTAAACCATTAAAATCAATCTTCATCATATCTAATCATAAAGCTATTCGTTTATTAAAAAGCGGATGTCAAGCTTTCTTAGCCCATGTTATGGATTTGAATAAAGACACGTCAAAATTGAATAATATTCCTGTTGTTATTAACTTTCCGGCGTATTTCTGAAGAACTTCCGGTCTACCCCCAGAACGTGAAGTTGAATTCTTTATTGACCTTGAAACTGGTACAAAGCCCATTTCTAAAACCCCATATCGAATGGCTCCTATTGAACTTCAGGAGTTAAAGGTCCAACTACAGGAGTTGTTGGACATTGGTTTCATTAAATCTAGTACATCTCCTTGGGGTGCTCTGTTTTATTTGTAAAGAAGAAAGGCGGGAGTATGCGACTTTGTATTGACTATCGGGGAATTGAACCATGTCACTATCAAGAATAGGTATCCTCTACCTCGTATTGATGACTTGTTTGACCCGATTTGCAGGAGCACAATTCTTTTCAAAAATTGATCTTCGATTTCGGATATCATCGGTGAAGATTAGAAATGAGGATATTCAAAGACCGCCTTTAAACTTCGATGCGGGCATTATGAATTCTTAGTTATGTCTTTCGGATTGACTAATGCTCTGCGGCTTTCATGGATATGATGAAGCAAAGTATTCAAAGAGTATTTGGATCGATTCGTTGTTGTCTTTATTGATGACATCCTCATATATTCCAAAAGCCGTGAAGATCATGAGCACCGTTTGAATTTGGTACTCCAAAGGCTTCCGTGAAAACAAGCTTTATGCCAAGTTAAAGAAATGCGAGTTACGGCGAGGAAGTAGCATTTCTTGGGGCATGTGGGGTCAAAACATGGAGTATCTGTTGACGGCGAAGATTGAAGCAATACAAAGTTGAGAACAGCAAAAGTCGGTGGTGAAATCACGTAGCTTTTTGGGCTTAATTTGGTTATTATCGGAGATTCGTGGAAGGGTTTTCTCGAATCATTTACTCAGATTAACTCATCTAACTCGGAAGGATACAAAATTCGTTTGGGCGAAGAGTGCGAGAAGAGTTTCAAGAGCTTAAAAGGAGACTTATTTGACTGTTCTAACAATACCATCTGGTTCGGATGGATTTGTTATCTCACAAATGATGCTTGAGCAAAAGGGTTAGGATGTGTTCTCATGCAACGTGGGAAAGTCATAGCCTATGCCTCGCGACAACTTAAAGAATATGAGAGGAATTATCCTACTCATGATCTAGAGTTAGCGTGATCGTTCAGCTGCTAAAAGATCTGGAGGCACTATTTATATGGAGAGGAAGTGGAGATATATTCGGACCATAAAAGCCTTAAATATTTCTTCACTCAAAAAAAGAACTTAACATGCGGTAATGACGTTGGCTCGAGCTATTGAAGACTACGACCACACTATTCAATACCATCCCGAAAAAGCGAACGTGGTAAATGACGCGTTGAGTAGAAGATCATATGCGAGGAATGAGTGCGATGATGTCAAGTATACTGACAGAGCCAACTTTAATAGAAAAAGTTAAGTTGCTTTCGAGCCACCGGCCGGGTGATGCATATGAAGAAGAAAGTACAAGAAGGAGCTATTCCTAAGCGAGAATTGATGAAGAAGGAATACTTGAGTCCACTCTGGACTTTGTGTTCCTAACGATTACGATTTGAAGTACAAGATTATGATGGAGGCACACAATACACCATTTTGCAATCCATCCAGGAAGTACTAAAATGTATCGTGATCTTGACATACATTTTGGTGGAACAATATGAAGAGAGAGATTGCAAAGTTTATCTCAACATGTTTAACTTGTCAGCGTGTAAAAGCGAGCATCAAGTGCCTAAGGGACCATTGCAACCACTTGAGATTCGAAATGGAAGTGGGAACACATTACCATGGATTTTGTTACGGGACTTCCCACGGTTTCTCAAGGCATAAATGCTATTTGGGTTATTGTTGATAGATTAACCAAAGTCCGCTCATTTCTTGCCAATCACGGAGACTTTATTCCTTGAACGTCTTGCTCAAATGTACATAAATGAGATTGTGAGATTGCATGGCATGCCAGTATCCATAGTTTGGATCGTGACCCAAGATTCACTTCAAGATTTTGGGTTAGCTTGCAAAAAAGCTATGGGTGCGGATTTAAGATTCGATTTGCATACCATCCTCAAAGCAGACGGACAATCGAGAGGACTATTCAAACTCTTGAAGATCTATTAAGACTCGTGTCCTAGATTTCAAAAGGAGTTGGGAAAAGTATTTACCATTGGTGGAATTCTCCTACAACAACGATTATCGTGCAAGTATAGGTGTGGCTCCATTTGAAGCATTATATGGACGAAAGTGTCGCGCTCCAATATGTTGGGATGAGGTGGGTGAAGCAACATTGTTGGGACCCGAGTTAAGACGTATATGACTCACCGAAAAGATCCAAATGATTCGACAACGATATACAAAGCGGCACAAGATCGACAAAAGAGTTATGCGGATCTTCATCGAAAGGACGTGGAATTTAGTATAGGGGATCATGTATTGTTGCGAGTTGCTCCATGGAATGGAGTTACAAGATTTGGGAAGAGAGGAAAGCTCAATCCACGATTTATTGGTCCATTTCAAATTCTTGACCGAGTAGGAAATGTAGCCTATAGACTCGCGTTACCTCCAAGTATGTCTCGTGTTCATAATGTGTTTCACATATCTGTACTTCGTAAATATGTGAAAGACCCGAACCATGTTATTGAGTTAAGCCGGGACGAGATAGTGAAGACTTAACGTATGAGGAGGTACCTGTCAAGATCTTGGATAGGAAGGAGCATGTCCTACGCACGAAGGTCATACCACAAGTTAAAGTCTTGTGGAGAAACCATGCTATAGAGGAAATGACACGGGAGTTGGAAAGCGGAAATGAAAGCGAGGTATCCTCATCTTTTGAAACACCGAATGCGTCGACGCCAATTTCGAGGACGAAATTTCATAAGGAGAGGGAGGTTGTAAGATCCCAAATAATTAATAAATGAAATTTAATTTCCTCTAATTATTATTTTGAAATAGTAAGGGTTGATGTGATTAATGTGGATAGATTACGGGTAAAATACGCATAAATATTTTAAAATAAGCAAGTGGTTATAAAATATTCATTGTTGTTCGGGAATATTCGTTTGGTCGTGGAATATTAAATCGCTTGTAGGGGAATATTCGCATTTATTGGTAGCGACCCATGTGGGCCCCATAATAAAAAGCGATTGGAGGAAGAAAATGACAAATATAAGTTGTTTAAAAATAAGCAGGCGTAGTTGTTATCGTTTAATTGTTGGAATACCGGTGGTTAAAACACGATGTCTGGCGTTGTTGAGCGGTAGACACGGTATTGCACCAATTATTGACTCTTACGTAAGAAGGCACTACTCAATAATGGTTACGATAATTCTTTATTCGGTGTTTTATTTTATTGATTCAATAATTCTTTGCGTTGATATTTTATATTCTTTGTTATTTTAATAATTGTCATTACGGTATTTTTCATTGTCGAAACAATAATTCATATTATCTGAATAATATTATTAGATAACATTATTGGCAATGTCTAGAAAGTTACGTCTAAGGAGAGGTTTGGTCACCTAATTGCTTGGCGCTTGAAGAAGAGAAATTCTTATTGGAAAGCCCTCTTCCAGGAACCCGCCTGGTTGTCAATATTGTGATTACGTAATATTATTTGTGAATAATTAATTATTGATTCATATGATGAGGAAAATATTGATTTTATGTGGATATAGATGGAGAAAATTTTTAATGTGACAATTGTTAAAAATTGAAATTTTATCTTTTACGATAAAATAATTCATTTAAATATATATTATTATATTTTAATAATATAATAATGGTGATATTTTTACAACGAATGTGGGATATATGAGTATCTGAGGAGGAAGAGTATTTTTGTTGCAATAAATGTTTAAAACATGTTAAACATGTTAAATTGGACCCCATTTATTGATTGAAATTTGATTATAGCCTCTAAAATTACCCGTTTATGGATTTCGGTCAATTTCTGTTGGGAATTTAGAAAAACTTTCTTACGTAAAGTTGTAGAGATTGGATTTCCTATAAAAACTCGCGAGATTCGAATTTTTTGATAAAAGGCTATTTATTGTGAATTATTGAAGTTAGAAGCTCAAAATAATTAATTTTGGAAGTTTAAATTATTTTAAATTAGAAAAACGTTTTTTTATTTTCTTCTAGAAGCTTGGCATGTGTGAATTCTTTGAGATTCAGATTTCAAAGAATACGTATAATATTTTTATAAATATTAATATTTTATTAAATTTTTCTGCTTTTGGTGTTCTAAAGAATTTCTATAAATAGGTCTTGGGTTAGAATTGAAAATCACATTTAAGCTGAAGTTTTCTCTCTCTATATTATCGAGCGTATTCTTGTGAGTATTTTGAGTATACTTTGTGTATTGCTATACGGTGAAAGTTCAAGATATAGTCTATATCCAATTATTCCGGTTAAATCTTGATCTTTTCGAGGTAAGGGATATTATTTTTTTTCGTAATGATATTATTTCTTCAATATCATTATCTTTGAAATATTGATCTGAAGTTTTTATCAAATTTAGAACTTTTGGTGTCTGGGGAGTTACTTATTCACGTATACGGTCTTATTCAATGATACTGATCTTATTCACGAATCACTGACTTTATTCATCGAAAAATAAAAATTTTCTTTTCGTCCAAAATATCTATTGTGGATACTAGCTTTGATTGTATCCATGTTTTGATCATTCTTGAATTTTACGCCACTATGATTATTTTTGAGGTATTTTGGACGTGGATAAAACAAAGTACGAATCCTTAATCCTTAATCCTTGTCATTTTGATTCTTTGGATTCATTTTTTTAAAAAATATTTTTCATCATCCTCGGTCTTAAATGATGATATTATTGAATATCTTTGGCACAGTAGCAAAAGATGAATGATTTATGATGAATATCTTTTGGCGATGGAAGCAAAGATGAATGATTTTCGATGAATATCTTTTGCCCGTAGTCAAAGATGAATGATTTTCGATGAATATCTTTGGCCCGTAGTGCAAAGATGAGCAGTGTTTAGATGAACATGACCAATGGTGAATGTCCTTGGCTGTAGTGCAAGGATGAATATTTGATCCGGATATATATTGATTGATGTTACAAGGATAAAATAGGCGATGAACTTTAAAATTCATACATAGAAGATAGTAGTTTGCATTCTCTACTTAACTCTTCTAATGAATTATTATTTCATTGCGAATATTGATTTAAAACATGTTGTCTATTGTATTCTATTATATTTTTCCTGTTGAAGACTAACGATAATTTTGTTGTATATTATCTTAGTCATAATATTCTTTCTTTGGGAAAGTCGAGCTCACCCTTTTCCTTTTTGTTCCATTTTTCTTCTCGGAGGCGAGAATATATAAGAAGTGCACGAGTGGGGTATGGAATGAAAGTTCTAGGGAGAGTTTTTTAGTAGTCCTCACCATTGTTGTAAAATAATGTATCAATAATTATGATGAGGATTTATTTGTATGTGGATATTATGCAGATGGCAATATCTCGTATTTAAACTCACAGTTTACTATTGTAATAATAAAGTTGTAGTTGTTTCGCATCAGTGTATTGACAACTCGGAATGGGGATGTAGACCTATTTTGGGGTGTCACACATAGTGTCCGCATAGTGTTTGAATAGTAAAAATCTTTTTATATAAATAGAATATATTATATTTTATTTAAAAGATTTTTCTTTAAATATGGACCGTCGATTAAAGTAAATCAATCTGAACCGTTCATGGATTAATTACTATGCATTCCATTTTCCTATAAATAGAAGCTCATTCCTTCATTATTTTCTTACTTAATTCAATTGAACTCTGAGAGAGAAACTATAGAGATAGAAGAAAAGTTTTCGCTACTTCACTACTCTTATATCAAGTATTATTTTACGATAAGGGATATTATTCTTTTATATTCATGAAGAAGCGTAGTTATTCCATTTCTTATTATTACATTAGAATAACTCGTATCTGTGGAATACCCTATACTTGGTGACATTCTTCTATTATTACATCTTTATTATTACGCCGGAATATCACGTCTGTCTTATACGCCGCACTGGTTCTATTTTTTATTATTCCGTCTTTATTATTTTGTCGGAATATCCATACGTGTTATCTGTAGGACTGGTTCCATCATTTATTATTCCGCATTTATCATTCTGCTTGAACATCCATCGATTGTGAATTTCATCCGACCGTTCCGTTATTATTATTCTACATTGAAATAACCAAATCATGCTCAAATACCGTATGCATGGTGATATCTTTTGTTATTCCATTCGGTATTATACTCGATTGATTAAAATTTGGACTTCTATACTCCATGAAATTAGTGGAATATCCTCGATATTTCAAGGCTTCATCCGAAGATCTTTTCGTGAAAATATTCTTCCGAGCATTCTTGAATTTTACTCTACAAAGCGATGTCGTGTTGACAATTTTGGACGTTATTGGTTCTGGACAAATTAATTATTGAACTTGTTTAATTGAATTCTTATATCATTGTCATCATCATCCTCATGTTTATGTTATGTTGAAAGTCATCTCGTGGCTGAAAGTGCATAGATGGACTTGGTATGATTATGACGAGGATTATTCGGTATAGATAATCACGATCGTAATGTTACAAATTATGTGAAAATTAAAAGTCCTCATCGGCCTGTAGTGGTTGATGGGCCGCTTTTGGTATGATTATGGCTATGGATTCTCTTCATTGAAGGAGCAAAGATAAATTGTTTTATGGCATGATCGGGACTGTTGATGAAAACACGATTATCTTTGGCCGTAGTGCATGGATAATTCGTGGTCGTGATACTAAAGAATATACTTGGCCTGTAGTGCAGGGATGATTTAATGATGTGGATTATTTATTGAGCTGAGTCTCAGCGATAAAAGTGATGAAATACTTTTTAAATCATAAAAGATAGTAGATTCTATTCTCTACTTGACTCTTTTAATGAATTGCTTGTTCCGCTGCAGTTAAACTTGATGTCTATTGTATTTTATCAGTTTAACATTATTGGAGGCTAATGATAATTTATTCTGCATTATCTTAGTCATAATATTTCTTACTGGGCTAGTTGAGCTCACCCTTTCTTTCACTGTTCTCTTCAGAAAATGAGAATATAGCTGGGATGAGTCGGGGAACGGAGTGATGGTCCAGAGAATTGCATTAGTAGTCCTCACTATTTTGTGAAATAGTGTGATAATAATTCAGTAATGAGGACTCCTTTTGAGTTTGTATAATCTCTAGTAGACAATAATTGTATTCAATCTCATAGTTTTTATGTTTTGTCATATTATATACTGACAGTTGTATTAGTAAGTTGTATTTGAATTGCATCTATGATATTTGGCGGCCAAGAGATGGATGATGTATATCTAATTTTAAGGGCGTCACATAACATCTCTTTCTATTTCGGAAAGAGGGTGTTACATAAATTCTTCTTGATTATCATGATTGTTGCACACTGTTAATTATTATCTAGCATAATTTAATCACTGGCATCTGCACTGGGTCTATACATTTTTTGCTTTTCCAGTTTGTTTAAAAATTGATACCAAAAAGAAAAAATTAACTATCCCAGGTCAATTACTCAGCAATGGAATAACATAAAATAAACACTGTACACGAAAGATTCTTTATATTTCCTTTTGTTGGTATGTTAGTCAACGAAAGTAACCCATCATTATTCTACTTGATTTAGTTCTATAACAGAATTTATTGTCATCATCACCATAACTATTAGCTATAAATCAAAAAACATAAAAAAAATAAAAAAGAAGAAGCAAGAAGTGGTATCAAAATTATGATATTCTTAACATTAAAAAAATCGAAATTCTCAACTTTAGCCGTTTTATAATTTTTAAAGTTATTTTTATTGTGAAAGTGATCTTATATTTTAGAACGTCCTAATAAACGAAAAATGAATCCTCGTTTAATTTATAGTGTCTAAATAAATAGTACCTAGATTTGTTTGAATTTTTGAGACTAAAAAAGAAACATTCCCCTTTCAACTAAGTGTTATTGGTGAAACAGGCCCGATCTAAACTTTAATTCAGAAGTGATTGTAAAATTATCTAAAATGTAATTGGGGTAATTTTGTACTCTTATATTGTGTTATTTAATGGTAGAAATTTCAAAGAGATAGTGTAACTGTCAGCCGCCGACTAACCCAAATATTTTGGGTGAATCACGTAAATCTTGTATATTGTTTTCTTTTGATTTTTTATTTGCTATTATTATTCGCTAGGCAACCAAAATTGTTATCTAAACCACCAAACCCTGCCCTTTACTTTCTCTCCAAAATATAACCAAGAAAATAACATAAAAAACCAACAAAACAAAAGAAAGGAAGATGCTAATGGAATTGTGGAAATGAGTAATACAGAAACAGAAATGAATGATCTATCATTCTAAAAATTGAAGGCTGAGCAGGGCTGAATATGGATAGAGTGAGTGAACCCCACTTACTATCCTTAAATGCAGGGCATGTGCACAGCTAGGGACCTTGCCCTTATGAACATCTCACCAGCCACCATTTTTAACCTTTTAATTTGGCCACAAGTTGTTGCTCTCATCACTACTTGAGAATGAAAGCCCATTTACTCTTTCCTCTGCCTTTTGTTTCATTAATTTGGAGTGAGCTTTTTGTTGTGAGCTCAGTAAAAGCTGTGGACCATCTGCTCTAATTCCTTACTTTCATTATTACAATCAGATTTATGGAGCCTGAAAAAGAGAGATGGTAGGGACTCAAACTCTGTTTTCAAGTGGATGTCCACTTCCATGTTTGTGTGTTCAGATTTTATTTTCACCATGGTTGAATTTGTTTCTATTTTTTATTAAAATATTTTAATTTCTTTTGCTAAAGGAAATGTCCAAAAAAGTGCTTTACCTGGAAAAGCTTGGGAAAATGATGATTCAACCATGTTTGTTTGTCACAAAAAAAAATTCTTCTATAAAATATTTCACACTAGAAGATGGGTGATACTACCAGGGGCGGTTCTATGTCTGGTGCAGGGGGCACCTACCCCCACTGAATTTTCATATCACGCACGTGAAGCAATTGTCTTTATCTTATATGCCCTTTTATCCACGATCATATCATATCACTTTTATCTTTATGCTAAGAGTCTTTCTGAACCAACATATCATACCTTTTACCAAATATATCACAACCTGACCCACATATCACACCTTTTACAAACAATATTTCTAGGTTCATATAGCAATATGTTTGGTTAAATGGTTTATATGAAAAAAGCAATTAGGATGAAACTTGAGTTTTTAATTTTTATTCTACTTTTTTTTATTAGTTGCTAGCAATGATTGGAGAGCACTATGATCATGGAGATGAAATATTTGGAGTTGTTGTCAATGTCAGAGCTAGCCAGGAAAAAATAGTTCTGTGGACTAAGAATGTTGCAAATGAAGCGGTTCCGTGTGGCCTTATCCAAATCTTTTGAATTTGTCACATTTATACTACATTGAGTTTTTAATAATAAAAAAATACTAATAAAAAAGCCATTTTAGTATTTTCCTCATAAGAAAATTATGAATATATATATATATGTGTGTGTGTGTGTGTGTGTGTGTTAAGTGTTGAAAAATTATATTGAATTTTAAAAAGTATGTATATATAGCTACAATTTTTATTCTTAAGAAATTTTTTTTAAAAATTTGACCCCACTGACCTACACGGCTGGATCCGCCCCTGAATACTACATATTGTTATCTCATTGTCCCTGGTCTTCCTTAAAACGTTTGGATCAAAGAAAACAATAGAAACTTGGGCCTTACTTGGACAGAATTTTATGTGGATTTTGAGTTTCAAGTTTCAACTAAGAAATCAAATTTAGATAGAACATAATTTTTAAATTAAATATTACTTATTGATTGTCATAATAATTATTATTTTCCCGTATATCTATTTAATATTTTCAAAATTTTATTCTTACCTCACACGTCAATATTATAATGGGTAAAATGCAAGGTTGACCACCGAACTTTAGGGGTTTTGGGGTATTGAGCCCTTTTCTTTTGGTCAACACATTTGAGTCCTTTTCTATTAAAAAATTTGGACTTCGAGCCCCTATTGCCAGATATGCGTTGACTTGCTCACGTGGCGCCTACGTGGCATATCTGACATGGGTTTTTTTATTTTTATTTTACATGTGGCATATATGACATGGCGCATATTGGACTTTAACCCAAAAAATTTGTTGTTGCTTAGATTCGATCTCCAGACCTTTCACTCAAATTTCAATCCACTTGACCACCCGAGCACCACGGGTTAGCTGCTATATTTTCGCAAGAATTATACTTTATAACCGAACAAAGAATTTCCCCCAAATTAAATAATACTAATAATAATAATAACAATAATCACAATCCGGCCAGATTCAAAGACATCAAAGACGTCAGGAATGATGTTTATTCAAATTAAACCACTTTTCTTGGATCTGCTAAGTCTCAAATGAAGATCGAAAGAACAAAATGAGATAGAGACCGGGACATTAACAATTCGCTCTATTTGAAACACGCCTGCCCCTTGGGAGAGGCGGCCGAATGGCAACGAACCGCCGCTGCAGCGTGTGGGATGAAGGTGAAGCATCATGAAGCGAAGTAATGGTCGCAGCTATCGATTCCCTTTTCCGATAAGTAAATTCCGCAGCTGTGGAAGTTCAATTCATCTTCAATTTTGGATTTGCCTTTGGAGGATGAAGGTGAATTTAGGGTTAGGGTTTTGGGTCGTTTATTTGGGGAATTGTCTGAGTCTTCGTCTTCTCCTTCTAGGGTTCTGTAGTTTGGGAATTCTGAGTTAGTCTCCTGTAAGGAATTAACTGGTTTAATGAACTTCAGCTAAGCTCCTTAAGGACTCAAATCAGGAATGAAGGGAAGAAATAGAAGTAGCAGAGGAAGGGAGGTAGAAATTAAGAGAGAAATAGAAAGAATCAGAAGAATTCAAAAGAAGAAACAATTGTATTCATTTTCATATTCATCTCCCAATGGTATCTGTTGCTATATTACTTACATCAGAGAGAGAAACATAAATAGAAATGAGAAGGAAAGCGTGAGGAGGTCATGGGCCAGCTCACTCATTCCAAACATTTGCATATCAGCTAACAAGAAATAACAGAAAATAAAAGAACTAAATTACTTATGGCTAAAGACTCTTCTACCCAACAGCACCCAACTGACAATACTGAAGTAGAAATAGAAATAGGATGGATTCCTTGCAATCCTTACAGTCCCCCTCCCTTAAACAGCCCTTGTCCTCAAGGTTGGAAATGGGGAAACTTCAGATGTAACTGATCTCAATCCTCCCAGGTGGCTTCAGAAGGCAAAGTGTTGTCCCACTGAACCAGAACTTCAACTGCAGCTGCATTATTCTTCTTGACCATCCTCCTTTCTAACACACATTTATTGGTTCTCTCTCGAATTGGTCAGGGACTCCTCGGAAGGAAGTGTGGGAATAGAAGTACAATTCAGTCCAATTTTCTTTTTGAGTAGTGAAACATGGAAAACTGGATGTATTTTGGCATATTCTAGTAGTTTAAGCTTGTATGCTACTGCACCCACTTTCTCAGTTACCAAAAATGGACCATAAAACTTAGGAGCCAGCTTGCCTTCTTTAATTGGTAACATTGAGGACTGTCTGTAAGGTTTAACCTTAAGGTACACCATGTCTCCAGGTACAAAGGGCCTTTCAGTCCTGTTTTTATCTGCATAGTGTTTTACTTTAGACTGAGCCTCAACCAAATGTTGTTTCATCAGTTGAAGTAATTGTGTTCTGTCTTGACAAAACTCCTTAGTGGCCCTGTCTTGCACTTGTCCCAGCTGGTGGAAGTTAAGATGAGGGGCCTTGTAACCATACAACATCTCAAAAGGGGTTGCCTTTAATCCTGAATGATAGTGAAAGTTGTACCACCATTCAGCTAAGGCCAACCATGACACCCAATTATGTGGTTTTTGTGAGACCATGCATCTAAGATAGCATTCAAGCACCTGATTTACCCTTTCGATTCATCCATCGATCACATGGGTGGTAAGTCATGCTCTCGTGCAATTTAGTACCCACTGTTTTGAAAAGAGATTGCCAGAATATACTAACAAACATTTTATCCCTGTCTGAGACAATAGTGGAAGGCAGTCCATGCAACTCATAGATGTGAGAAATAAAAATATGGGCAAGTTGTGAAGCAGTAAAGGGATGTTTTAAGGCAATAAAGTGTCCATACTTAGTTAGCCTATCCACCACAACCCATACAACTGTCATACCTTCAGATTTGGGCAGTCCTTCTATAAAGTCCAGGAGATATCAGTCCATGGAATTTCTGGTATTGGAAGAGGTTGAAAAAGACCAGGACTTGCTATTGTTTCATGCTTCTACTGTTGGCAGACTTCACACTCTCTCACATATGTGGTTACATCCTGCCTTAGAGTAGGCCACCATAAAAATTTGTTGATTCTCTCAAATGTTCCTCTTATCCCAGAATGACCCCCAATTGGTAAGCCGTGGAACTCATTTAGAAACCTTTTCCTTAAGTTTAAATCTGGTCCCACCACCAGTTTGCCTTGAAATTTAAGCCTCCCATTTTGGAAAGCATAGTCAGGTAGCTCATCTGGATTCAGTTGTAACTGCACTATTATATCCCTCAATCCTGCATCCTCTTCCCAGGTTTGGGCGAATTCCTGCACCCAAGTTGGTACTACTGCAGTCATCATAGTACACTCTGATATTTTCCCCTGTTCATTTTCCAAGCTGCTTTGTATATTCTGGGATGGTACAACAGCCTCATTAAACTCTCTGGACAGTGTATCAGCCACAATCTTCTCTCTTCCCCTTTTGTAGGCTATTTCATAGTCAAGTCCCATTAATTTTGTAATCTATTTCTGTTGATTAGTGGTGGTTACTCTCTGATCTAGTAAGTATTTTAGGTTGTGCTAATGCAAAAGAATAAACCAATAGCTTTTAAGGTGTGGCTCTCCCATGGTTTGTAACAATTGGTATCAAAGCCGTCCACTACCTCTCGGTTGCAATCGTCTTGCATGAGGGTGATGACGTCAAGATTGCAGGTTGTTCGCCGGGGCTAGAATCGTTTAAAGACAAAGCCATAACGTGGGCCGGATCATGGGCGTGGTGGAATGTTATGATCCTAATTGCAAAGTATGGGACTTGTGTCCCACATAGATGGTATGGGACTTTGATGAGAAATATTTATAAACTTTGGGCTCTCCAACCTTAATAACTAGCTTTTAAGGTGTAGCTCTCCCATGGTTTGTAACAATTGCTTTTATACCAATTTGTAAGGAATTAACTGGTTTAATGAACTTCAACTAAGATCCTTAAGGACTCAAATCAGAAATGAAGGGAAGAAATAGAAGTAACAGAGGAAGGGAGGTAGAAATTAAGAGAGAAATAGAAAGAATCAGAAGAATTCAAAAGAAGAAACAATTGTATTCATTTTCATATTCATCTCCCAATGGTATCTGTTGTTATATTACTTACATCAGAGAGAAAGCGAAAATGAAATGAGAAGGAAGCGTGAGGAGGAGGCATGGGCCACTCACTCATTCCAAACATGTGCATATCACCTAACAAGAAATAACAGAAAATAAAAGGACTAAATTATTTATGGCTAAAGACTCTTTACCCAACAAAGACCCAACCGACAACATCAAGTAGAAATAGAAATATGATGGATTCCTCGCAATCCTTACATCTCCATTCTCAGATTATGAAATTTGTGATTTGGGTATTTAATTCTCGCATTGAATTTGTTGGTGTAAGATTGATGATTGTGGAAAGTCACCGAGCCTAATTGAGGTCGTAGTGACAGATTGGACATAGGATTAATTGCACTATTTTTTCTCCTTCTTTAAAATAAATACAAGTTTTTTGGTTTAATTGGGTGAAGATGAAGACCCCATTTGTATGATTTGAGAGAAAAAGCTTGTAAAGGGAAAGAAGTTTTGGATGAAGACCAACATAATTTATAATATATGATATGAAGCTTTAGACAGAGAAAATGGATTTCCATCTCTAATTCCTTAATACAATCTGTGATTTGATCGCTTGGTCAACAAATTACGGTGGATCGTAAGTCGGATGATCCTTACGGATCTTTAGAAAAAATTATACTTTTGGTATGGTGGTTGTTCTTTGAATCTTTAATAACAAGTAGATCTTAACAAGAAGTAAAGATAGAATTGATATTTTATAAGGAAATTTGATATTAGAAATATCAATTCTCATTATTTAAGGTCATGTAGAGAGGATGAGAGAAACAATGAAATAATTATATTAAAAATTAATATTATATTACTAATTTTATTGGGTATGGGATCCACGGTCCAAACTTTCGGTTTGCATAGGACTCAACAATTATTATTATTATTATAATTATTATTATTCCTTTTTCCTATTTTATTTTTTTCCAGTTCTTGTTAAGTGCTGAGTTCGGCGTTTTGGGGAGGAATTACAGTATATTAATTTTTGGGAGGGGGAAATGAAATCTTTTGATATAAAGATTAATCTTTGCGAAATGTTAGTAGTTAGGCTTGTAGTGTTCGAGCGGTAGTATGACTAAAGTTTTAACTGTGAGGTTATGAGTTCGAATCATTGGATAGACAAATTTTTAGAAAAATTTCAAAAGAAACCACGTCAGCGTTGCTGATGTGTAAAGTTAAAATATAAAATATCCATGTCAGATTTGTCACGTAGGTGCCACGTGTGACACGTCATTGGTCAATACACATGTGGCACCTAGGGGTTCAATATCCAAATTTTGTAACAAAAATGGGCTCAGTCACACGTGGCACCTAGGGGTTCAATATCCAAATTTTGTAACAAAAATGGGCTCAGTTTGCGTTGACCAAAAGAAAAGGACTCAATATCCAAAAATACCTAAAGTTCAGTGGTCACATTTGCATTTTACCCATATTATATTGTAACAAAAAGGGGCTCAATTTGCGTTGACCAAAAGAAAAGGACTCAATACTCAAAAATACCTAAATTTCAGTAATCACATTTGCATTTTACCCATATTATAATAGTCTGTTTGATTATAATATTAGAATGAGAATGAGAATGGGAATTGAAATGGAATGTTTTGGTTAGAACAAGAAACTGCACGATTTTGATCATTGAAGTTTTTTTTTTATTTTAAATTTATCGATTGAAACAGTATGATTAAAAGTTTATGAAATAAACATTCTTTTTAAATATAAGATTAGATATTCCATTAAAATGCTAGTTACCTCCCCTTTTAATCATTGCATTCCCCCCAATTCCAGGCCATTATATTCTTTCCATATTATTCCAGCCAAATGAGGTGTACTTTGAACTGAATATGAATTGGATAGTTAGTTTATCAAGCTTGGAAAATAAAAGGAAACAATAAATAAATAAATAAATAAATAAATAAATTCCTTATTGTTGGTAAAATTTAAAATAAAGAAAGAGGAGAAAGAAGAAAGATACTCCGAAGTCCGAACCTACAGGCAAACGTCTGGCGACCCATCCCGGCGATCAGCCTACTCGCAAATTATAGCTCAACTCCCGGTTTGTTACTGTTACTGTTACAGTTACACTCCCGTTATCAACAGATTACATATCAGGTATGGCATCAATTTACTTAGAAATGGGCTATATTTACAAACTTATACCAACATGGTCCTAATTTATTTTTTTTGATCGGAAAACATGATTCTAATTGATGGATTTAGTATTCATGGAGTGACTCTGTGAGTGTGTTTAAACTGTTATAGTTTCTTTTATGCTTCTTTATATGCATTTTCTGAGCAATTGATGTTGCACTCAAACTGTTTGAAGATATTCTTGTGAGACAATTGATTAGCTCTATAAACCACTATATCCAAAAAAAAAATATAGTAAATAAAAAATAAAATTTAATCTTGAGGCTTGGAGTGATCAATACCTAATTTGGGGTTTGATTCCAAAGCAAGCCTCTTGAGGAAAATCATTGACCACACTAGCTCACTGAGGGATCATTTCAACCCTTTTTCTGAAATCCCATTTAACCGCTTCTCAAAATTTGACACGGGCTTGTGTTAAAAGATGTTATTTTTCCTTAAACAACATGGCATTGCAGATACACATGATGCAGCGGTTAGCAACAAGAGTCTCAAGGATTGCCTTGTCTTCAGTTGGGAGTTTCCGTTGCAGTGCTTCATGTTCCTTGTTTCTTTCAAAACAGTGTTTCACTAGTTCCTCTCTGCCGATGAATTTTCAGAAGTTAAATAGACATGTTATTCCAGTTGATATCCTGAAATGGGGTTCACTTGGTTTATGTAGGAATTCAAGTTTTGCCACTGGGTTTACACCGCTGAAAGCAAAACCGTTGGGCTCAATCATTGACATTGAGAGGGCGGAGAATCAATCGCCCGAGGATCTCGCAGCCATCTGGGATGATGTAAAATTTCTCACTTTTTCCATTATTCCTATTATGATTGAACAGCTCTATTTCAGCATGTAATTCTTTCCAGATGGTTGTTTCACCTGTGCTTTTATTTGAGTAACGTACATCTTGTTCTATAACCAAATAAATTATCCACAAGAAGGTTATTCTAAAGGACCAGATATTTTATTCTTGCACTCTATACTTGCACTGCATACTTGCAGTCATTCTATTTGTCATTCAAAACCAATCAGTCTCTCTGCCACAAATTAAGTGATTGGTTTGAATGGCACACAGAATCTGCAGAGAGAGAGAGTGAGTGAAGCTTTTCCTTTTTTCTGATTAAAAAAGAGTGACACCTGAAGACCATAGTGTTAGGCCCTCGCTAATGAGCTTATAAGGGAGAGAAAGGTTTGAATATAATCCTATCTTGTTGTGGGATATCACAAAATAGATACTCATTCACTTAATTTGAGACGGAGGGTGTATAAATTGAGTATGATTTGCATGAAGTGTTAAAAATAGAATATGCACGGTTCTCTTCATTTATTTTTGGGGGAATACAGAGTCCTTCGAATAGTTTATATCTTGGCTAACCCTTCCTAGAGAATGCTATAATATATGCTCCAATTCTCAAGACACGTGACGCATGTTTTTATGGTGTTTGTGAATGGTGAGTGAATCAAGTTGCTTTATCTATCTTAAGTGATATCATTGTAAAATTGGATAACTGAAACCTTATTACTTTGCTTATAAATATTTCATTGATGAAATTTTGTTTTGAATTATTTGATATAGTATCACTTGGGAAGAGGTCATATTGGTGCATCGATGAAAGCAAAACTGTATCATCTGTTGGATCAAAGAGCAGCCGACTGGTAATCCATAAACATCAACTTACCCTTCTTTTCCTTCATTTTTTTTCTGAATACTTCTGTCTTTTCTTGCAGTCGATATTTTGTCATACCGTTGTGGAACATCAACTTACCCTTCTTTTCCTTCATTTATTTCTGAATACTTCTATCTTTTCTTGCAGTCGATATTTTGTCATACCGTTGTGGAAAGGAAGTGATGTTTGTTCAAGGTTTGATTTATTGTTGCTTGCTTCTCTATTTAGCATCTTGTAATAGAAGTTGCTGCTACTGGAAACTTGCTAGATTGTGATGTGGAACCTACCTTTTGTATTAAACCCATTGGTGTATTTATCTTTGGATGTTAATGAACACAGCAATTGATTACGGCTCCGCTAAAGCATTTTCTGGGATAATGATGTTTTGTTTTATGGAAATGACTTTCCCATTTGAAACAGTATTATTTTCTGGAAAATCAAGCTTGAATGCACATTGATCCATAAAATGAATTTTCAGTTTCAAAACAAACACCCAAAAATGCGAAAAACATATTCTGGAAAAATATTTTCCTTGCAACAAATGAAGCTTACATTACATGTCATATGTACTGGTGGTGCTGCATTTGCAAAACATCAAACATGCTTATGGTGAAGTCTCAAGAGACTCATGAATTTAATATTTAATGTGTCACCAGAGCGTAAATTTTTGCATTCAATATAAATGTTTATCTAAACCTTGATGCAGTGCAGATGCCCTACATGCTTTTCACCGGTCTTGAAGATTACAAGGCAAGGGGAACACAAGCTGCTCCCTACTTCACAGTTTCTTATTACTCAGAATTTGCAGAAACCAAGGACTTGGTGCTTATTCGTGGGGATGTTGTATTCACCAGCAAGCTTACTGACTCAGAGGCAAAGTGGCTTTTGGAGACCACACAATCTTTTTACCTGAACGATATGAGGTACAAGCTGATCGAAAGGTTCAATAAAGAAACCCGTGAATTTGAATTTAAAGACATTTTACAAGCGTTGGATATGCCCTCCATGTAGTTTTTTCAATTTCAAGACATTTTGGCTCAAGAGAAGTAGGAAGATAATTAGTTGATCTTTGAAGAACTACATTTTGTCATGAATTTTCCTTGGTGTTGTAAGAGATACAATGTGCTACTAGGTTGCTCTGCTCATTTCATTTGAAGTATTATTTGTACAAGGAATACAGATATCATTCTTGTTAAGAATAAAGTAGCAATTCTGGATCGTTTCATTATTTATAATACAAGTATGATGCCATTATGAAGGCTATAAATGATGGTTAAATGTTAGAATATTTTGTTTTAAAGGGAGTGGTTTGAACTTCATGTTAAGTTTATTTTATGCCCAATATAGTAATGTTGACACACACGCAGGCAGAGAGATCATCCTTCCGCTTGTGTGTCAGCACTCTATTGGACATGAAGTGAACTTAGTATAAAGTGCATGAATGCAAACCCGATCATGTTTCAAATGATATGGCATCACTCTATTTGTTTTTATCAAGAAATCCAATGAAGGTAGCAATTTATTAAGCTGTCAAATCAAGTACAACAAAAAGAAGAATACAATTTGGACTTCTTCGATCCAATATGATTATCAAAATTTGCTTAATGTGTTACTAATAAGGGTAATCTGTATAAAAAAAGTGTAAGTCTATACAATTTACACTTTTTTGTTAAGGATAATTTTTAAGAAAAGTTGAATCAAAATTTTATTAGCCATCTTTACGGTTGTTTACCTTTTTTCAAATAAAAAAATCTTACAAAAATAAGGTTTTCTTAACAAATTTAAATTTGATACAGTGTATACATAAATGATGTTAGAAGTATAACATATTATTAAAATAAAAATAAATTTGTTCAATATATTTACTTTATTAATGATATATCATACTCCTAATATCACTCGACAATATATTAAATTTTGAGTTCGGAACAAATTTTGAATCAAATTTTAAGTCCGAAGAATTAACCAAAGAGTCCCGAGTTTAGAACAAATCAAATTCATACTCGGAACAAATCTTGGGTCAAATCAAATTCAATCGATGAGAGAGTGAAATCAAAATTTTAACCAAATAGTCCTGAGTTCGGAACAAATCTTAGGTCAAATCCTAAATCTGAATCGAATCAAATCCATTCAATATGAGATTGGGGTTTGATGTGGGATTGGGGTTTACTCTACTCTGATACCATACGAAACATCCCGGGTCAAATTCTAAGTCCGAATCGAATCCATCAAAATATGATCTTAAACCACTCATCTTAGCCCATCATAAGCTCACCAAAAAGGTCATAACTAAATATACTATTGATAGTTATTTAATTTATTATATACGAATAAATTTTTTTCATATCTTCCAATGTAGAATTGGTATGTTATACTAAATTTTCCGAAGTCAAAATTAACCAAAAGTTACATGAGCAACCTAAATTTTCCCTTAGTTTCCCTACCTACCCCGTGGCTCCTTCTTGGATTCTCTTTTAAACTATAGGATAAATTGTATACTTATAATTGAATTGTAACAGAAGATGTTTTTTAAAAAAACAAATAAATAAGCAAATTTATAATTTTTTTGTCATGAAACTAAAAACAACATAAAAATTTCCAGGCCTTAATAAAACGAGTAAAGAAGGTGAGACTCGTCATTTTCTCTCTCGCGTCTCTCTACAAATCCAAAACCTACTTCACCGGTCAATCCTCTGAACTTCGGCCTTCACAATTCCTGTATTCCATACCCAAATCACTCACACTCATATAAATATAGTTAGATATACTATATACATATTTAGCTATTTATATTACTTCACACTTGTTAGAACCGGAGAGTATTGCTAGTACTGATTGAAGCACCAATTAGCAATGGCTGAATCCTCCGACGAAGCCAAAGACATCGAGAAGCTTTACGAGTATGGCGAACGACTCAATGAAGCCAAAGACAAGTCTCAGGTACCTTAAAGTTTCAATCTTTTTTTATAGTTTATCATTATAAATTTCTAGGGTTGTCAATTAAACATCTAATTTTTGCATTATATGATGATTGGAGATGTTATTATGTGATTGATGATTTGGGTATTTATTTTTATATTTTTCACAGCATGTTGAGGATTATGAGAGTATAATTAAGGCAGCCACAAGTAATAACATAAAGGCAAGGCAATTAGCTGCACAGCTCATCCCCAGATTCTTCAAGTTTTTTCCTGCTCTTTCAGTTTCTGCTGTGGATGCTCATCTTGATTTGTGTGAAGCAGAAGAACTTGGGGTTAGTACTTATAATTGTTTAGTATTTTTTATTTGATTTATTTTAAATTGTTGGGGATAATTAGGTGCTACATAATGACATGAGAAATTGCTAAACAACTAAAGGGGTATGTTTAAATGAGTAGAAACATCAGATAGTTAATGCTAAGAAGGGTTCATTGTAGGAGTTCGTTTACAGTAGTTAACAAAGCAGGCACACCATATAAGCAGAAATTGGGAAATATAAAAAATACCAATTTACATTCAAGTTGATCCAAGCACTATTGGACTCGTACCGACTTCCCTGTGCAATATTACCAAACCTAGTTAGCCCAAGCTAACATGTATGTATTTAATCTTAAGGATCCCATTTTTTTGGGTTAAGATCTCATAGAAAAACGAAGGCAAGATCTTGTAAGATACACAATTGTTCTCCAGTCAAGTCAGTAATTTACAGTGAATAGCGAGTGGTGATATTTATTTGACTTGGGTATGCAGTTAATTTGTTAGTTGCTTGATTGGTTTACTATGGAAAGATGGAAGATATCTATCAAGACTGGAATTTTTTGAGCTTGATATTTAGGTGAGACTGGATCGATGAGACTTTGAAACAAACATGTTATTTATCTGTTAAAGGATACATGATTTGTTGAAGACATTTGCATAATGTTTTATTCTATTAATTCAATCCCTGTGATTGTCCAGTGACTAATAAATAGGCATGCATGTGGAACATCTTGATTGTTGAATTTCTTCTATGATGTTCATCTTTAACTTATCAGGTTAGGGTGCAAGCGATTCGTGGTCTTCCTCTTTTTTGCAAGGATACACCAGAGCATCTTTCTAAAATTGTAGACATTCTTGCACAACTTCTTACTGCTGGTAAATTGTGTGTTCCAATTTCTGCTGTTTAGTGTATGAACTTATTTATGATGCAAAATTTGATCTTTAAAACTCTTGATGCTTATAGAAGAGAATGTGGAGCGTGATGCAGTTCATAAAGCAGCAGGATGTGAAAGGTACCACTTTTTTTTTTTTGTCTTTATTATTGAAGGCAGGATAGATCTTGTAATCTCGTATGAGTTCCTTAGATCTTGTAACTTTTTTTTTTTCTTAAATTAATAAAGGTATCCTATTTTTATCACATTTATTCCATGTTATAAAATTCTCCAATTAGTGGGTTTACAAACCTCTTTTATAGTGTTTTCAATTTTTTAATGTTTGACTTTCAGGCTTTAATAGTGAATGTTTGTTTATGTAGCTTCTTTGACAGCTCTCTTTAAGCACATTGAGAGCGTTGATGAGCCAATCACAGATGAAAATCTTCGTGAGAGGACACTAATCTTTATAAAGGATAAGGTGAGTATAGCCACTCATCATGCATTACAATTTTTCAGCATATTTTTGTAAAGGCTTAAATATAAATTACTATCCTAGACTATTGTTCTTTTTCCACTTCGGTGATCAAACTTTCAATTTTTTGAATTAGGTGATTAAACTATTATTTTTTCCACTTTCGTTTAATTGGACCTGCCACGTCATAAATGATGACGTGACTCGCTGACTAGGCCTGAACAAGCTTATGTGTAATTAAAAAAAATCAATTGTTTTTCACATTCATTAAACATTTGAGGGCAAATATGTCAAATGATCTTTCATCTAATATTAAAACTAAATTTCTATTACTATGGATGATGAACTAAATTGATTAAATAATACAATCAAAGCACCAAATTCAACTGGGTTCTGTATTCACCGAACATTACCGAAGCATCATCTCCGTCTTTGTCAAAATAACATGCCACCAATTCATTATCTCCCGTTAGTCAACGGAATAAATCATCCCACCATACACACGCGTATAAATCTAGCAAGAGAAGATCCAAATCTATCCCCGTTATCTAAGCACAATCCAAATCCGTCTATGCACTAAAGAGATAAAATGACTATATTATAAGTTTGGAATCCAATTTGCCCAAATATATATGTATACACACATATATACATAAACAGAAGTAGATGAGAGAGCCCTAAATCCATAAACTTACCATTTCAATTGCGACCAGGGCAGATCTGAAGGAGAAAAAAAAAAGCTCTTTGACGCTGTCAACAATGATTCCGATCCAAAAAAGAAAAAAAGAAGTGTAAAGATAGAGATATATAGTTGCTGCCAGGGTGCCCCGAATTCATTCACTTTCTCGCTATATTGTTTTTGCAGATTGATTTGTTGTTTGTAGATATTTGTGTTAGGTTTGGGTAGATCTAAAAATTGATTTTGTAGTTCATTTTTTGATCGGAGATGTTGCGGATTGAGCGGAGGCGGAGATTGGTGATTTTGGTTGTTGAATTGGGTCTCAACCCAGTGATGAATAAGAGAGGAGATTGGTTAATTTTGATTTTGCTTTTTAATAATTAGTATATGTTATGTTTTTATCTTTTTACTTGATTAAAATGATAGTAATTAAATAAAAAATTATTTCTTTTTGACACATCAGAACTAAAATGCCACATGTCTGTGCCACATCATCAATTTGTGACATGACAGTTCCAATTGAATCAAAGTGGAAAAAATTGAAAGTTTAATCATTTAATTGAAAAATTAAAAGGTGGATCACTGAAGTGGAAAAGGGTAATAATTTAGGTAGTAATTTATATTTAAGCCTTTTCTAAATGAATAAGGGTTAAGTAAATTTATCCGCAGGTTTTTCCTCTTAAAGCTGAACTCTTGAAGCCTCAGGAGCAGATGGAAAGGCATATAACTGATTTGATTAAAAAAGTATGTTTTATGTTCTCTTTTCTGTTAAATACATATTTCACATATACATTTATACTTTTCATTGTTCTTACACATTAGTTTTATCTAAATTCAATGCTGACAAGGTGACATTGCAGAGCTTACAAGATGTTACGGGTGCAGAGTTTAAAATGTTTATGGATTTTTTGAAAAGTTTGGTTATATTTGGAGAGAAATCACCTCCTGAGCGCGTGCATGAATTGATCGAAATCATTGAAGGGCAAGCTGATCTAGATGCACAGTTCAGTGTGAGTATTTATTTCCATGTGGTATATTTAGGAAATAAATTGCACCTCTCTCTCTGTGTGTGTGTGTGTGTGTGTGATAAAGATAGTAAATGTTGTTTACTTTCAGCATTAATACATAGATTAAGTGCAAAAACGGATTTAGGCAAAAAATGACCCTCCACCTTAAAACAAGCAAAAAACCCATAATTTCAAGATAACCTGTGCGTCAGATACCATTCATTGAAAAGTAAAAAATCTCTAACTATTGCTGACTGATAATACTTCGTAGGTCGATCACTGCTTATGAAGTATTCAATATCCTAACATCAGTATTAAGATGTGCTCTACTACATTCTGAAGCCTTACAAAGAAAAATGTGGATTAAATTCATTGTTTGCTACAATACCGGCCTTTTGGCTTGGTGTACCAGGGTTGAGGAGGAAAGGCAAATTTTCGGCTTGATTGACTATGACTTTACATTTTGATTCTCTGGTGTGGTTCAGCTGTGGGCTTCCAGCCTGGCATTGTGGTGCCTGTAATAATTTGAACTCAATTTATGAACAACGTTAACCTTATTTTGGACCTGGGAGGAGGCATGTTGAGCATCCAGAGAGGGTTCAATTGCAGAACGCCAGCCTTTAGAAAATGCTGAATTTTTCTGCTCCCATAATTGCAGTTTGGTTCACTTTGCTAGATAGTTTACGAATTGAGTTGGTGACCCAATTTCTAAAGAGGATTGTGCCCCCTAGTGATTGGATCTCATTGGTTTCATCCATCTATAGTTAATAAAAATATAGGCCCTGTTCCATTTATTCCTTGAAAAGAGTTGATATAGTTGGTGAACAACACATTTGCCAAATAGAAATACATAAAATGCTTCGAGTACTGAAGCACAAGGAAAGCATGGGAAGTTTGCCAAGAGGGCATGGAAGATAGCTTGTTTTCTTTATTCCACAGGGCACATGATCACACTATTGGAAATTCTAGCTCCATGGGAGGCTTTCGAGTGGAGCAAGTCATTTTTTTCATAAGTGGTGAGTGAAGCAAGTTATTGAGCACAGTGCTATTAGATTTTCAGCTTAGTGGTAACCGTAAGAGGAGTGAGCATGGGTGTAGCCGAGCCGAGTAGCAACTAATGTCTTTCTGTGCTCTCTCTAAAACTTGAGGTATGTTCATTACAAGTTCTTTCCTTGAAGGCAGATTGGATTAAGGTTCTTATTGATAATGATCATGAAGGAAGACATTTTTTTGGGGACTCTTGAAAATCTAGCAATGACAGAGTTAGATACTTGTTTTCTTAATCCATTCCAGCTTCCTGACGTTACTGTAGCATTTAGCCTTTCCAAGAACTACATAGTAAATTATGTTGGTGGAACCCTCTCCATTGCCAAGTGATTTCGTGATGGATGTTAGTGAATCGGCAACGATACTAGTGGGTATGGTTTGAATTGCTTTGTCAATGTTATCAGGGAATGGGTGAGGAAAGTTGACGGTCCCATTCATCATCTCATTCCAAAGAAGGGAACCTGGTTAAGTCTCCCTTTACGGATTGGGCAAAGAGATTTTGCCACTAATTCTCTACTGCCAAGCTCAATTCCATTCTACAGCGGTGTGGCACCCTTTTCAATTTTTTCTTGGCTTTCACTACGCTAGTTCAAGTAAAGGAGCCAGATCTATGATGAGTGTTTGCTGAATGGATTGTTTAATAAGGTGGATCTACTATAACAGTTAAGTTAGTGTTTAAAAATTTCCCTTCCATAAGTGTTGTGCACAATTTTATTGTTCCTTCTCATTGTAATTGCTCAGATTTGTTAGTGGAAGGGATCTGGTTGCCACAATGAACTTTTTTCTCTCTATACCTTGTATATGAAAGTTAGCTCCTAAATCCTGCAGTCTAAATGTGTATAGTTGGATTGGACTTGTAAATCTGTTGCCACCCAGTTTTGTATGTTTGTCATTATAAATCATGGCATTTTCCCAGTACTAGATATTAGTTTCCATTATCTTTGTTCTCCTTATGATTTTTTTTTAATTTTTTTTTTTTTTTTTACTTTTAGTAGTCTCAATCAGTATTGATGCATATAATTGTTGATTCTTCAACCATATCATCTGCTAATAGCGGCTTCCATCACGCAGGTTTCAGATGCGGACCATGTTGATAGATTGATATCATGCCTGTTCATGGCTCTTCCATTTTTTATGGTACGTACATATGTTTGAGGTTAGGTATTTTCTCCTTATCTAAGTACCTGTGTTTTGTTCTTTTCAATTGAACTTCGAATTTTTGCATGCAGCGGGGTGCATCAAATAGCAAATTTCTAACCTATTTGAACAAGCACATTTTTCCTCTTTTTGACAAGGTAATGCTCTACATTGTCTGCCATTTCAATATTTGACATTTGAATTTGATATCTTTCTTGAATCTTGATTCTTCTTTCTTATACTTTCTGTATTGGTGCACATATTTTTATGTTATTGTCAAATTGTAAGATATCGGGGCAACTGCAAACTCTTAATTCATAAAATTGTACTATACTTTTTAATGATCCGTTAGATATGCTAGTGCTCCTGACTTAGCTCTGCACTTCCTCTATACATGTCTTTTGGTGATATTATACATGGAGCATAATATACCTGGTATGAGGCTAGGATTTTTGATTATGGTGAAAGTATCAATATATAGTGATTATTTTTCTTTATTACTAGCAAAAAGATAAAAATTTTAAGACTTCAAATTCAATATGGAGGTGTTAATTAATGCTTCCTTAAAGCCTTATGATATGCAGTGCTTGTTCTGAGATATTTTGTCTGTATAGAAAAATGTAGAGGGTCTATGAACTATATGGACATGTCTTTCCTCCTCGTTAAGAATATAAGACCTTGTAAGAAATGTAGAGCCTTCAAAGGGTTGTAAGATAAGTTTAATAAGGGTGTTGCGCACTAATATTGATAAGCTACTGTAATGCATTCTTGAAGTCCTACTCACTTGGACTATTTCAAACTAGCATTGAAATGCAAGTTTCCTTTGAACTCTGCAACAGACTTCAAGAGTGAGGAAATTCTTTTGTGGCTTGATGTAGCTTTGAGTATGCCAGATAGATGAACAATAATATGTTCCAATTCTCAAAATCTCTTCACTTTTGTCTGCCAGCTTCCTGAAGAACGCAAAGTAGACTTGCTGAAAAACCTTGCTGAATGTTCACCTTACACAGCACCACAGGATGCAAGACTGATTTTTCCTGCAGTTGTTCAGCTTTTAAAGGTTTGAATTTATTGCAGCAGAAATATATACAGCAATTTGTTACTTTTTCAGCTCCTCAGTTCATAGAGGTACATTATGTTCAGAACTTTTGTAAATAGGCTATGAAGGTCTAATGCTTAGAAAAATTTGTTTTATTTATATTTGAGTTCCTTTTCTCTTTCTTTTTTTGGTATTTGTACTTGCAAAAAAATTGCAATTAGATTTCATATATCTGAGGACTCTGGACTGAGGCCTTTTGTTGTATTTATATCATACATTTTTTAATATTATACTTCAAAAGCCAAAAGCCCTCTTATGTATGGTACTGTTTGCGTGCTTATTAAAATTTTACTTTTTCTCATAACAATTTCCTATTTCTTCTCAGAAGTACATGCCTAGGAGGAAAACTGGAGAAGAGATGAACTTTACTTATGTAGAGTGCTTGTTGTTTACTTTTCACCATTTAGCGAACAAGGTTATTATTTCTTGGCAGTCCTACCCTTCCATTATATTTTATGTATGTCTTCTCCCTTCAGTGCTTATATTCTCTCTCATTAAACAGGCTCCAAATGCCACTAATAGCTTATGCGGTTACAAAATCGTAACTGGGCAACCGTCAGATAGGCTTGGTGAGGACTTCTCAGAGCATTACAAAGATTTCACGGAGAGGTACTTGTTCTTTTGAATCATTTTACTACCTAAACTTTCCTGTATCTTTTTGTTTACTTTCTTTTCTTTTTCTTCTAATAGCTTTACTTAATTTGCAAAGTTTCCCCTGGATGTATCGAGTATTGATAGTTTTGCAAGTTTTTAAATAGAGCTAAATAGAGCAATTTTTTATTTCTATTTATGTTTATTAACAAAAACAACCCTGAACAGAAACAAGAACTTGGAATTATTTATGATTTAATCATTTTCATCAAAACATTAACTAGATAACAGTTTCGTTTAATCCTTGTTGGGCCTGCTCTCTGATATATGTTCAAGATGGCTATGAAAAGCACATTAACCTGGAATCCAAGTGTTGAAGAAAACTACAACCTCCATCCTCCAAAGGATGAGGAAAATTAAAGTACAATGTGCACACTAATTAAGGTTGTCAAATTGGAGTGTGTAAAATTAGTTCCCTGTATGCCCTTTTGTTTAAACCCCACAAGTATGTTAATTAACTTTTAAGTGTGTGTATGGGGATGTGTCCATGTTGGGGCAAATTAGTATTTATACCATATTTTATATTTGGTTTGTGTACTTGAAGTCATTCTTTAGTTTAAAAAGTTCTAGTGTACTTTTGGTCAGCCTTTGGAAGACGGAGGCTGTAACATTTATAAGCCAGTGGGAGGTACAAACTAATAACTGATAGCTTTGTCAGTTTAACATAGATGAAGACTACATCAGCATTTTACATTTCAAATGCACTTTTGTTGAGTTTTTTTCCTTCTAAAAAGTACTTTTCTGTGTATTCTGTTCAACTGTACCATTTTATTTCTACATGTGAGTATGTGACAATCTGATTGACACTTGTTACTCAATGGAAAAGGTTGAGCTGTGTTGAAGAGCTAGCTAGGGCTACCATGAAGAAACTAACCCAGGGAATGGCTGAACAAAACAAAGCGATGGCTACTGCCAAGTCCGATGAAGCAAAGGCTAGCATTGTGAGTTTTCTTACCCACCGTAGTTACATATTTCTTATCAACATATGCTATTAGAGTGTCTAATTATCATACTCTTAAAATCTGCAGAAAAATCAGAGACAGAATGCTACAACTGGTTTGCGAACATGCAATAATATATTAGCAATGACACAGGTAAAAATAGAAATGAATTTCTTATGAATCGTAAAAACTTGTTTTTAAACTTGTACTGATCCGTGTTAAACATTTCATTATTTATCAGCCATTGCATTCAAAATCACCTTCATTTATCGGGGATAAGAGAATCAACCTATCTTGGAAAGAAGCTGTCAAAAATTCGCCGCCTACAACTGTTGCTGCAGCCAGGTATGTTGTAAACTTTTTTGCTTCTTTCCTATTGCAGTATTTTCTCCTTAAAATTTAGGATATCGAATAGAAATTGGAAGGAAGTTGAGAGTACTTTTCTATTACATGGTGTATTTATTTAGTGCATTGAAATATTCAGTGCATACCACTGGACTTTTGTCCAGCCCTGCGACATCTGCTTGGTAATTCCCAAGGATGTACTCATTAAGCTTTTGCATTTATTTATTTATGAAAATTAACTGAAATTTCTTTCTCTCTTTGCGCAGAGGGAAACGTCCTGCAAATGCAAGTAATGGTTCCAACAATTATGCTAACAAGAAGGGTCGTGGAGGTGGTGGTATGCAAAACCAGCTTGTTAATAGGGCATTTGAAGGTCTACCACGTGGAGGGAGAAGTGGTTCAAGGGGTGGCAGAGGCAGGGGGTGGGGAAGACGTGGGAGGGGAAGGGGCTATTGGTAGCTTTGATCCACCCCTAGTCAAACAAAATGAGGTGATTGTGTTTTTCAGACAGTTGTAACCAGAGGATCTGAACGCACACTACTCCTGGCCTTTAACAGACTTGGACAAGTGGAAGCATATGAATCGTACGCCATGTGTAACATATCTATTGGAGTTTAATATCCATGTCCTGAAGAGCTTCCTTGTCCTGTCTGATATCTAACCGTAATCCCATTTAGTATTAAATTTTATACAAGTAAATTTAAATGTAGTACTCAGCTTAATTGTGTTCTGTATATATAAGTAAAAGGGTTAGCAATATACTTTTTCAAATTTTAATGATATGTTTGAACAATACTATTATATTTATATAAATTCATGATATGATATCTATAAATTAAAATGTTATTATTCATTACATATTTACTCACAAATTTTCAACAATTATTATATATAAAAATTATTAAATTACCCAAAATTTTTTAAATGAAATAAACAATGCTTGTCCCTCTCATGGAGTAATATATAGACTAGTAAGTTTACTAAATCTACTCCTCAAATCAAATTAAGATGAGCACAATTAATTAGTAGTTAATTCATTTAGTTATAGCAACTAATCACGACTAGACACGTTATTTTTGAGCACTACATATTTATTAATTTTTTTTATTAGACTCATCCTGATCATTTGATTGTATTTTTATGCATCTTAATAACTCATTTTTTAATGTATTTTAATAATCTATATATTTATACTCTTAATAGTTAATAAATAAATATGAATTTAAAGTATTTAGAAATTTTTTTAATATGAAAATGTGACATCTTATGTGCTAACAAGCAATCAAACACCCGACCAAGCGCCAAGCCGCCAACCTCGACGGATCTCGGGTCATGGACTCATATATATGCAGAGATTCTAAATTGAGTCAATTTTTTTTCCAGTAGCTCTGTTCATCGTTCCAAATACTCCTCTCTTTCGCTCTCACTCTCTCTTCCACTCTTTGAAGTAATTACAGAGCATAAATAAATGTCGCAATTTTGGAAACCAGGAACAGAGAGGCCACGCCTCCTCGACGATGAAGAAGGCGGCGTTCTTTTCTACTCATCCTCTCTTTCTTCATCATCTTCTTCTGCGTAATTACTCTTCTTCTTCTCAGCCTTTATCTATATATATGCATATATATTATGAGGGTGTATATAATTAATTTGGGTTTTACTTGCAGTTATGGATATGCGAGCATGGAAAAGCAAAGGCAGAGGCTTCCGGTGTATAAGTACCGAGCTTCAATTCTTTATCTGGTGGAGTCTCATTCTACTTCCATTATTGTTGGTGAAACTGGTAGTGGCAAAACAACTCAGATTCCTCAGGTTCCTCCTCTTTCTTTCTCTCCGTCCCTTGTGTATATTCATAATGTTTATGGAGTACTTCCTCCTTCAGTTTCACAAAAAGAGTCCCATTTACCAATTTCATATAGTACCGCGCTGCCAAACTAACAATTATTTGTAAATTTTTCAAATGACTCTTTTGTGGAACGGGGAGTATATTATCTTGTGCTGTTATACTTTCTTTGGGGGCCGTATCCAGCGGAAATTGAGGACATTATATTGTGTTTTAAGAAACATGGAGTGTAAAAAAGTTCATTATACTTCCTCCCTTCCAAAATATAGAATCAATATGTTCTCAAAGTCTATTCGAGATATTTTCAAATTCAAAGAATCTAAAAATTGATGTGAATCCATAAAGTTTTAGAGATTTTAATTTGAAAATACCTCAAAGTCAAAACTGATGCTATATTGTGGAACGGAGGAAGTGTAGTTTTCCTGGAAAATTTAAGATTCTCTAATTTCTTAAATGCAGTCGGATTAAGATTTTATTATTCTTGTGGTGTTTACTTATGCAACTCTTTTGTTCCAAGAGGAATAGTTAATCATATCTGAAGACCATGCATACTTGTATAAAGAAAAAGATATGATCTTTAGATTCTTTACCAGTCTGCCTACCCCTCGATTTAAATATGCCTGTGGAATGGTCTGGTTTGTAACTTTAGTAACTATTTGAATCATAAATTTCCATGTCTGGAATGCTTAATATGTCCACTTAAATTGCAGTACCTCAAAGAAGCAGGCTGGGCTGATGGAGGGCGAGTTATTGCTTGTACTCAACCAAGACGACTTGCTGTCCAGGTATTATTTGTTGCTTTACTGATGAATAGGGTTTCTTTTAATTGTAATTTTGCAGTGCATTCATTTAGATTATTTTGAAGGTTATTATGATATAATTTGGCGGGTTGGGTTTAAAACAAAAAGATGTAAAAAATTGAGTTTATCCATAATTACCGGATCCTTAAAAAATGACCATGTTATATTACAAAAAGTGGGATTCTTGTAAGATCTATATTCACCAGCATTAATTGGCTTCTTCTTGTGCACGGCTATTTATTCTTAACTTGGACAACTGACACAGACTTTGGCCCTTGTGTACAAAAGGCTTAGTCTTAAGTCATACTTAGCGAGAAAACTTCGTTTGGGCTTTATGTTTTTGTCTTCTCTAATATCTTACTTTCCTCTCTATCTTTTTGCAAAACTCCACTCAATGGTGGAAAAGTCTCTTCATTAATTCCCTAAACGATCTTTTTAGAAGAATTGGGCCTAAGAATATGCTAGTCAGTCTTTTGGTCTTTCCAACTCTTGTATATGGTTCTTTTTAATTTGCTCTTTACATCAAAATTTTTATGGTGTCCTTCTTACTACTTTGAGATTGTCGAGATATTTAGGCAGTTGCTTCAAGGGTGGCTGAAGAGATGGGGGTCAAACTTGGAGAGGAAGTTGGTTACACAATTCGATTTGAAGATCTAACTAATACAGTGAGACTTCTTAATTTCTTAATTCAAAATATACTAGTCATCTGATTTCCTATTATAAAGGATATATTTACTAGATGCTGCAGTGCGTGTTGCATTCCATTTGATAATTTGAACGTCTACTCTCAACAAACTTTGACATACATTGGTCATTCCGAGTCGAGGCAAAGTTCTGAATCTAGAAATAGAATTTTAAGTGGTATATTTGCATCTTTGAATGGTGGGATTTCCTTGTTTTGGCACTACAGGACTTAACTAGGATCAAATTTCTTACAGATGGAGTGTTACTCCGGGAAATGATGAATGATCCACTCTTGAGCAAGTATAGGTAATGGTTATGATTCTAAGAAACCAAACATAAATCTTTGATTTTTCTTTCTGTTGGCTATCATCCTTTCAATTACTTTACTCTTTCATTAGAAGCTCATTTACACTTGTAGCCTTTTTATTACTCCCTCCGTCCTCAAAAGGATGGCATAAGTACATTTTTCACACAAATTAAGAAAAGTAAAATAAAAGAAAGAGAGTAAATTTTTTTTCATATTTATCCTTGGTGGCCCTACAATATTACATAAAGTGTTGTGTCCTTCTCTTCTTTTATGCTAATGAACCCCACTAAATGACATACTTATCCCTTATTTTTTGTACCTTAAGCCATCCTTTTGATGACAAAGAAAATTGTAGCTCAAGTCTTCCTTTTGAGGATGGAGGGAGTACTTATTAGTATATTTTTATGGTGCTTTTAGGTTTTTTTGCAGGATTTCAAATCTGGCATAAGAGAGAAACATTTTTTCTTCTTTTCTTATTTGTTATTATTGTTTTGTTGCCTACCCCAACTAGTTAGGGATAAAAAGTGTTGTCGGATTGAGTTGAGTTGAATGTTTTCATTTTGTCAGTAAAACGTTGAAATGGGTCATTTTACGAACTAGATGCATGAAACGAAGATTTTGAAAGTATTTCCTATCTCCAAAACCCCCATGAAAAATGTAGTCCCATCTCCTATACTCTCAAAGTGTAATGAAATTTATATCTTTTACGTTGGATCACTATAATACCTCTGCTAATAATGATTTTGTCTACATCCTCAAGCGCCTCTCAATAATATCAACAGCTCATGGAGTATTCAGTTTCCTATTAATTCGACCCATTATGCCTTCACCATTCTATGGTTATCCACATGTAGCCAATACTCTTTAGAAAATGTGGCATGACAGGTTTTTCTGTAACTTCTTCAGCATCTTCTGTAATTGACAAATTTAAGAATATAATAAATGCTACTGCTGGTTGGGATGATCGAGTTTTCAAATGGTATCTTCTACCTTTGGTGTGGTGTTAAGTCATTGACAAATTAAACAAGCCACTCTTTGAAAAAACAACCGTCTTTGGGATGAATCAAGGTGATAAGAGGTCTTCTCATGTCCAATTGTCCACGTAGAGGGATATAAATAGTAAAATGATACGTGCCTTAAAAATTTATGAAAGAAACAGGTATGTTTGCCTTCATCTTCCAAAAGTGAAGATGTATATTCCAAAACATTCCCTACTTATCATAGACTTTGGATCCTAGCATGCAACATCCCATCTTTTTGTGAATATTGAATATTTACTACTGAAATGTTCAGCTATCATAATGTAACTATTGTATTGGAGTTACTTTCTTATTATATTTCTGTTTATGAATTTGGATATAACGTAGTTACCATGACCTTTTCAGTGTCATAATGGTAGATGAAGCTCATGAAAGATCCATTTCTACGGATATCTTATTGGGTCTCCTTAAAAAGGTGTGGCTTTGAACAATGGGGATCAGTATATGATTGTTTTATTGAAGGGAAAATTGTGATTCTTGTCAATTTTATTTTCTACTTTCTTTTGAGCTCTTTGGTGAGTGCAGATCCAGCGGCGTCGACCTGAGCTGCGTCTAATTATCGCATCAGCTACAATTGAAGCAAAATCCATGGCTGCTTTTTTCCGGACAAGGTTCTCTTCTTGGCATTCTTAATAAAAGTGATTCTACTTTTGTTTTTTCATTGCAGTATCATTCTACTATCTGCAGCATGCCGTCCACATCAATTGTAATTCAATATTGGAAAGATTTCTGCATTTTTTTAAAGTGGCGCTGTTGTTTATTGATTTTGACAATATGACTTAGTACCCTATAATTAGCCTGTTTTTAAATGTAGCATATATGATTTCTAATTTTCTTGCTGATGTGATGAATGTTTACTTCTTGCAATCAAGGACAGAAGCTAACAGCCGGTACTGCATATGAATGGAAAAACCACAGACCACTTGACACTACACATGCTCCATATTTGCTACTTGTACATATATCATTTCCACATTACACATGAAAAGAACTCATTGCATTTTAATGCTAAGAAAAGTAATAACAAAAAGTTAGGGTCTCAATCTTTCACAACTTTGATATGAAAAATTCAATCAATTTTTTTTGAAATACAATACATATAAATGGTTTGTATATAATAAATATGAATAAGAAGTTTAACACCCTCAACAAACTTTTTCCATATAACTATTCCATTCATCCAACCGTTAGATTTTATGTTTCTATTGTGGTTATCCTTACAAAATATTAAACCGAGGTAACATCAATAAGAATCTGATCAGTAAACTCTTATTTGTTCCTTATTTAAGCTTAGATCGTGATTTGATGGTCGCTTGAGAACATGTGACTAGTTTACTTATTTGCATTCATAATTAATGTAATTAGGTCATTATAAAAAAATAATAATTAAGATGGCATAGGTCACAACATATCAGTAACTTAATGAAATATGAATTTGTAACAATATATTGGTCGGTGTGGATCTCTTTTTCTCCATCCTAGTTTAAGTTTTATATGTGCAATCCATTGTGACCACCGGCCACCAACCCACGATCATTCATGTTGCAAGATTGATTCTTTTAATAATCAACCTTTGCTGCCAGCCTGCCCTTTGCTGTAAGAATCCAAATTTGTTAGGATCTTAATTTATGTTTATATATTGAAAACTAGCAAAAAGCGTCGAGGAACAGAAGGTGAGGAGCATGGACCGAAGACAGAGCCTGCCATTCTGTCAGTTGAGGTACGTTATGCTAGTGTTCTGCTATTTTTTATTTTTATATTCTGATAAGCTAGTGTTCTGCTATTTATTGAGGTGGTATCTTGTAATAGATTTCCTATGCTTGTAAATGGTGCTGATCTTTCTGACTCTGTCACGATTGGCTGTAATTTTCAGGGTAGAGGATTCAATGTACAAATTTTCTATGTTGAGGAGCCTGTTCCAGATTATCTCCAGGCTGTTGTTTCGACAGTAATGTCAATTCATAATCATGTATGTCTATGATTAGGATGACCATGCTTTGTTAATTGTACTTTTCTTTATAGGTAGCTATATTAGAAACCCAAAACTAGAGGTTCACTTAGAAAGGCATTCTGGTCCGAGGGTGGAAGATTTGGCATAATATATTCCACTACGTTTCCTCTTTTATTTCCTCTTTGCAGAATATTAATTTATTTAGAAGGTTACTCAAGCCACAAGCACCTAGAGAGACGAGGCTATGTTTCATGGCTCACATTCTGTATCTTGTTTTAGACCTTGGTTTACTGCTGATTAATTTTTACATATCTCATCAAAATGGGTTCATGTTTTTGCCATTGCCTATTGGATACAACTTTTCTCTTTATACTACTCTACTAGAGTCGGGAGATCTGATGTATACTTAGCGTGCTAAAAAAGTTCCTCTCAAGTCAACTCAGCCGAGCCAGAAGGATTAACCAGCAAAATTTGTTGATAACGCGATCTTGGTCATTTAGCTGTTCTCCACTTAAACGTATTGTTTAATATCTTCTTTTCATCTTTTCCCCCCTTTCTGGCTGTCCCCAATTAGATGTTCTTAATCCATGTCTTAATAGGTTTTCCGTTTTCCAAAGTCCTATATAAGTAATGTCATCCCTACAATTTTGATAGTTTATTGCTTTTATGAGTGAGGGCATGTGAGAACCATCTACCTCTTCCAAGAGTGAGTTTATAGAACATAGGACATTAATTTATTGCAGAGGTTATAGGATTCATTAGTTTCTTTCCGCTTTCTTTATTTCCGTGTCTTTCTCTACGCCAATTCATTATCAATTTTTTCTCTCTTGAATCAGGTAATATCTTCTTATTGATAATACATTCATACTTTTTTTTTTCGGTTGATAAATACCATCGTACTTTTCTTCTATGGAGCATATATTTTTCCAGGCACAAAATGTTTGACTAACGTTGGGTATGGGTTTTTTGAATGTTCTGTAGGAGCCAATGGGGGATATCCTGGTATTTCTAACAGGTCAAGATGATATTGATGCTGCAGCCCAGTTGCTTACAGAAGAAGCTCAAAATAGTGGAAAGCCCTCTGCAGGTGCGTCTGATGTAGTAATATCTGCTTTGTTAGCAGTATACTTTGGATGTTTGCTACTTTTAAAATCACACACTATAAGAGGATATTATTAGGTGACAGCTTCACAGGAGTGGAAGTTTCACTTTTAAATTCTTCTATTGGAGCTTCTGGGGAAGTGGAGAGATTGGTTTTTGTGAAAGAGCATTTGCTGTGTGGGGAGTCTTGAATAAGGTGGTACTTTTTTGGCTTGGGACAATATGTGGAGGAGGGGGAGGTTTGTGGTAAATTGATAATATATGTGTAGAAAGGATCGAGAGTCGGTCAATGATTTACTTTTGGATTGTAAATTTATCGGGGAGCTTTTGGGGAAGGTCTTCTTGCTCTTTGAGGTGCCATGGGTGATCTTGTGCTTGATGGTGAAGTTTTTGCAGATCTGGAAGGACTTTCAAATGCACAATAGGATTGGGCGAGGTAGGACTTGATACCACATTGCCTTTGGTGGACTTTGCGGAAAGAGAGGAATAGATGCTACTTTGAAGATAAGAATGGATCACTTGCCATATATTTTTTTCCCTGCTGCTTGTTCTTTTAGGAAAATGTGGTCTATCCATGTTCTATTATGTTCTTTGTTGATTTTTCTGGGGAGTTTAGTCTTGGGGCTTAGTGTGAATATTTATATGGCAGTCCAGGTTAATTTGTTTATGTTGATGTATAAAGGGAGTTAATTTTTTACTTGGTTCAGGTAGTGTTTCTTGGATCCTCCAGCATTTTTTGTATGCTTAACATGTACCGGGGTGGCTCCCCCTTTCTGTGCTTTTGATATATATATATATATATATATATATATATATATATATATATATATCTTTACGGCGTATATAAAAAATGGTTCTAGCTCTAGATTGCTTCAATATGACAAAGTAACATATTATCAGACATTTTATTTCATATGTTATGCCCCTCATGCGTACCTATAAAAAGAGTATGTTACGCCCTTGCTTGACACTTTTCTGGCCAAATGTCACACTTGCAGGATTGACTATTTTGCCTTTGTATTCAGGACTTTCACGTGCAGACCAGGTAGTTATATATATGTGGCTTTTAGGTAGTAAATATTTGGGATATTTGTTCGACTGAGATTTTGCTATTCTGATTCTCCGTAGGACCTTGTGTTTTCTCCCACACCTAGAGGTAAAAGGAAGGTGGTGATATCAACAAATATTGCGGAGACATCATTGACTTTGGAGGTATTAGCTCTACATTCTGGAAAATAAATATTATATATAAATTCAGGAGCAGGGAATCAAACTTAACACCTTCTTCTCTAACTGTCAAAAATTGATTTGCTCATGCAGGGTGTTGTCTATGTTGTTGATAGTGGGTTCTCAAAACAGCGGTTCTACAACCCGGTATCTTATTTTCAGTTGTCTTTGTTTATACGGTGTTGGTGTGTCATTGATTTCCATGTATTTCAGACACATTATGTGTTGTTACTGTGCTATACTTTTTCATTAATTAAACCTTTAAACCTGAGCAATAATGGTTTTTTAATAGTTTCAGAAGTACCACTATCTTAACAACTTGGTTTGGAGTACTTGGGACTCCATGTGGATATAGATATCTGTCAGTAACAAGCGTTTCTGAGAATTACAATTTTTTAAATTAATCTTTGTGACAACAGATGCTATGCTGGTTTTAGAAAACCAATTGGAAATCTTTTCTTTTTCTATTAGGTTTCTCTTGGTTACATATTTGCTTAAATCTTGCTGTGGTTTCTGAATTTGGTGGTCAAAAGTATATTCAAATATACTTAGCATCACCGTCTGTCTTGGCATAATTAACTCAGCTTTTATTTTTCCCCTGCAGATTACAGATATTGAAAATTTGGTAATAGCACCAATATCCAAAGCATCTGCTAGACAAAGAGCTGGTAGGGCTGGAAGAGTACGACCAGGGAAGTGTTATAGGTGCTGATTCAAAAAATCACACAATTCAATTTATGACACTTTTTTCTTCTGTGTTGTTTAAAGTGATAATATGAGACAGCCTTTGAAATACTTCTTATTAATCTTTTTTCCTGCTGAATATCTGGCTTCTTTTTACCATAGTTGTCACGGCGCCATGACAGGACACAACGGTAGTTGACCATCAGGATGCCTAGGCGATAAGGCGCCTGCCATGACGTCCTTATGGTGACAATTCGTTAACAATGTGCAATTTATACATTATTTATTGTTTTCAAAAGTATATTGCACAATAAAATATTATATACACTAAAACCCAAAACATAATGACTAACACTATGAAAAAGTCTTCACTCTCTATTCACTCTCTACTCTGTTCAAGTCATAAAAATTTCCAGGCCTTAATAAAACGAGTAAAGAAGGTGAGACTCGTCATTTTCTCTCTCGCGTCTCTCTTCAAATCCAAAACCTACTTCACCGGTCAATCCTCTGAACTTCGGCCTTCACAATTCCTGTATTCCATACCCAAATCACTCACACTCATATAAATATAGTTAGATATACTATATACATATTTAGCTATTTATATTACTTCACACTTGTTAGAACCGGAGAGTATTGCTAGTACTGATTGAAGCACCAATTAGCAATGGCTGAATCCTCCGACGAAGCCAAAGACATCGAGAAGCTTTACGAGTATGGCGAACGACTCAATGAAGCCAAAGACAAGTCTCAGGTACCTTAAAGTTTCAATCTTTTTTTATAGTTTATCATTATAAATTTCTAGGGTTGTCAATTAAACATCTAATTTTTGCATTATATGATGATTGGAGATGTTATTATGTGATTGATGATTTGGGTATTTATTTTTATATTTTTCACAGCATGTTGAGGATTATGAGAGTATAATTAAGGCAGCCACAAGTAATAACATAAAGGCAAGGCAATTAGCTGCACAGCTCATCCCCAGATTCTTCAAGTTTTTTCCTGCTCTTTCAGTTTCTGCTGTGGATGCTCATCTTGATTTGTGTGAAGCAGAAGAACTTGGGGTTAGTACTTATAATTGTTTAGTATTTTTTTTATTTGATTTATTTTAAATTGTTGGGGATAATTAGGTGCTACATAATGACATGAGAAATTGCTAAACAACTAAAGGGGTATGTTTAAATGAGTAGAAACATCAGATAGTTAATGCTAAGAAGGGTTCATTGTAGGAGTTCGTTTACAGTAGTTAACAAAGCAGGCACACCATATAAGCAGAAATTGTAGGAGTTCGTTTGCTGCCAGCCTGCCCTTTGCTGTAAGAATCCAAATTTGTTAGGATCTTAATTTATGTTTATATATTGAAAACTAGCAAAAAGCGTCGAGGAACAGAAGGTGAGGAGCATGGACCGAAGACAGAGCCTGCCATTCTGTCAGTTGAGGTACGTTATGCTAGTGTTCTGCTATTTTTTATTTTTATATTCTGATAAGCTAGTGTTCTGCTATTTATTGAGGTGGTATCTTGTAATAGATTTCCTATGCTTGTAAATGGTGCTGATCTTTCTGACTCTGTCACGATTGGCTGTAATTTTCAGGGTAGAGGATTCAATGTACAAATTTTCTATGTTGAGGAGCCTGTTCCAGATTATCTCCAGGCTGTTGTTTCGACAGTAATGTCAATTCATAATCATGTATGTCTATGATTAGGATGACCATGCTTTGTTAATTGTACTTTTCTTTATAGGTAGCTATATTAGAAACCCAAAACTAGAGGTTCACTTAGAAAGGCATTCTGGTCCGAGGGTGGAAGATTTGGCATAATATATTCCACTACGTTTCCTCTTTTATTTCCTCTTTGCAGAATATTAATTTATTTAGAAGGTTACTCAAGCCACAAGCACCTAGAGAGCGAGGCTATGTTTCATGGCTCACATTCTGTATCTTGTTTTAGACCTTGGTTTACTGCTGATTAATTTTTACATATCTCATCAAAATGGGTTCATGTTTTTGCCATTGCCTATTGGATACAACTTTTCTCTTTATACTACTCTACTAGAGTTGGGAGATCTGATGTATACTTAGCGTGCTAAAAAGTTCCTCTCAAGTCAACTCAGCCGAGCCAGAAGGATTAACCAGCAAAATTTGTTGATAACGTGATCTTGGTCATTTAGCTGTTCTCCACTTAAGCGTATTGTTTAATATCTTCTTTTCATCTTTTTCCCCCCTTTCTGGCTGTCCCCAATTAGATGTTCTTAATCCATGTCTTAATAGGTTTTCCGCTTTCCAAAGTCCTATATAAGTAATGTCATCCCTACAATTTTGATAGTTTATTGCTTTTTATGAGTGAGGGCATGTGAGAACCATCTACCTCTTCCAAGAGTGAGTTTATAGAACATAGGACATTAATTTATTGCAGAGGTTATAGGATTCATTAGTTTCTTTCCGCTTTCTTTATTTCCGTGTCTTTTCTCGCGCCAATTCATTATCAATTTTTTCTCTCTTGAATCAGGTAATATCTTCTTATTGATAATACATTCATACTTTTTTTTTTTCGGTTGATAAATACCATCGTACTTTTCTTCTATGGAGCATATATTTTTCCAGGCACAAAATGTTTGACTAACGTTGGGTATGGGTTTTTTGAATGTTCTGTAGGAGCCAATGGGGGATATCCTGGTATTTCTAACAGGTCAAGATGATATTGATGCTGCAGCCCAGTTGCTTACAGAAGAAGCTCAAAATAGTGGAAAGCCCTCTGCAGGTGCGTCTGATGTAGTAATATCTGCTTTGTTAGCAGTATACTTTGGATGTTTGCTACTTTTAAAATCACACACTATAAGAGGATATTATTAGGTGACAGCTTCACAGGAGTGGAAGTTTCACTTTTAAATTCTTCTATTGGAGCTTCTGGGGAAGTGGAGAGATTGGTTTTTGTGAAAGAGCATTTGCTGTGTGGGGAGTCTTGAATAAGGTGGTACTTTTTTGGCTTGGGACAATATGTGGAGGAGGGGGAGGTTTGTGGTAAATTGGTAATATATGTGTAGAAAGGATCGAGAGTCGGTCGATGATTTACTTTTGGATTGTAAATTTATCGGGGAGCTTGTGGGGAAGGTCTTCTTGCTCTTTGAGGTGCCATGGGTGATCTTGTGCTTGATGGTGAAGTTTTTGCAGATCTGGAAGGACTTTCAAATGCACAATAGGATTGGGCGAGGTAGGACTTGATACCACATTGCCTTTGGTGGACTTTGTGGAAAGAGAGGAATAGATGCTACTTTGAAGATAAGAATGGATCACTTGCCATATATGTTTTTTTCCCTGCTGCTTGTTCTTTTAGGAAAATGTGGTCTATCCATGTTCTATTATGTTCTTTGTTGATTTTTCTGGGGAGTTTAGTCTTGGGGCTTAGTGTGAATATTTATATGGCAGTCCAGGTTAATTTGTTTATGTTGATGTATAAAGGGAGTTAATTTTTTACTTGGTTCAGGTAGTGTTTCTTGGATCCTCCAGCATTTTTTGTATGCTTAACATGTACCGGGGTGGCTCCCCCTTTCTGTGCTTTTTGATATATATATATATATATATATATATATATATATATATATATATATCTTTACGCGTATAAAAAAATGGTTCTAGCTCCTAGATTGCTTCAATATGACAAAGTAACATATTATCAGACATTTTATTTCATATGTTATGCCCTTGCGTACCTATAAAAAGAGTATGTTACGCCCTTGCTTGACACTTTTCTGGCCAAATGTCACACTTGCAGGATTGACTATTTTGCCTTTGTATTCAGGACTTTCACGTGCAGACCAGGTAGTTATATATATGTGGCTTTTAGGTAGTAAATATTTGGGATATTTGTTCGACTGAGATTTTGCTATTCTGATTCTCTGTAGGACCTTGTGTTTTCTCCCACACCTAGAGGTAAAAGGAAGGTGGTGATATCAACAAATATTGCGGAGACATCATTGACTTTGGAGGTATTAGCTCTACATTCTGGAAAATAAATATTATATATAAATTCAGGAGCAGGGAATCAAACTTAACACCTTCTTCTCTAACTGTCAAAATTGATTTGCTCATGCAGGGTGTTGTCTATGTTGTTGATAGTGGGTTCTCAAAACAGCGGTTCTACAACCCGGTATCTTATTTTCAGTTGTCTTTGTTTATACGGTGTTGGTGTGTCATTGATTTCCATGTATTTCAGACACATTATGTGTTGTTACTGTGCTATACTTTTTCATTAATTAAACCTTTAAACCTGAGCAATAATGGTTTTTTAATAGTTTCAGAAGTACCACTATCTTAACAACTTGGTTTGGAGTACTTGGGACTCCATGTGGATATAGATATCTGTCAGTAACAAAGCGTTTCTGAGAATTACAATTTTTAAATTAATCTTTGTGACAACAGATGCTATGCTGGTTTTAGAAAACCAATTGGAAATCTTTTCTTTTTCTATTAGGTTTCTCTTGGTTACATATTTGCTTAAATCTTGCTGTGGTTTCTGAATTTGGTGGTCAAAAGTATATTCAAATATACTTAGCATCACCGTCTGTCTTGGCATAATTAACTCAGCTTTTATTTTTCCCTGCAGATTACAGATATTGAAAATTTGGTAATAGCACCAATATCCAAAGCATCTGCTAGACAAAGAGCTGGTAGGGCTGGAAGAGTACGACCAGGGAAGTGTTATAGGTGCTGATTCAAAAAATCACACAATTCAATTTATGACACTTTTTTCTTCTGTGTTGTTTAAAGTGATAATATGAGACAGCCTTTGAAATACTTCTTATTAATCTTTTTTCCTGCTGAATATCTGGCTTCTTTTTACCATAGTTGTCACGGCGCCATGACAGGACACAACGGTAGTTGACCATCAGGATGCCTAGGCGATAAGGCGCCTGCCATGACGTCCTTATGGTGACAATTCAATTAACAATGTGCAATTTATACATTATTTATTGTTTTCAAAAAGTATATTGCACAATAAAATATTATATACACTAAAACCCAAAACATAATGACTAACACTATGAAAAAGTCTTCACTCTCTATTCACTCTCTACTCTGTTCAAGTCATAGCTCAAGCAAAGTTATCAACTACGAAGTCACTTTCGTCTCCCAAACGAGTAATCATTCAAAAGAGTAGGGTCATGGGTTAGGTTAAAGTTATGGGTTGAGTTACTTGGGTAATTGAAAAAGTCCATGAGTTATGATAAAAAATGACTTAAATCACTTAACTTGAGTCCACTACGTACCAATGCGTGAGCCTTGGCGGCTCGGTGTCCAAGGCGTTGCCTTACCCTTCTCCAATGCCAGGACGCCTAGTCGGCGCCTACACGACGCCGTGACAACTATGTTTTTTACACACACACACACACACATATATATATATATTTTTGCAGAAGGACATTTCTGTGGGTTTACCGATTTCCAATTGTTTATATTTGTTATACCCTTAAATAGTTAATTCATATCTGAATATGCACTGTTTCCTTTCATATATAATTTTGTGGCAGTCTTCAATAACGTGCTTTGACATCTTACATCTCTACAAAACAAATATTGTTTAGGCTGTGTGTCTTTCTGCAGCAATAACCTCCTTTTCCTTGGTATCTGATTTCAATTTTATGCTGCACAAATTCTTGTTGCCAGGATGTACAATTTATTGTTTCTAATTGCGTATAGTTAATGTATCTCCATTTATTTTTCTCACATACATGCCTTGTCTCTTTGTCTAATAACTTTATGCTACTCTTACATCTTGTCTTTATTGGTTCCATTTTTAGGCTCTATACAGAAGAGTTTTATGTCAAAGAATTGTCCACTGAGGGGATTCCAGAGATGCAGAGATCAAATCTTGTTTCCTCTGTGATTCAGGTGTGTGATTTACTCAAATTTATTTTCAAGGTTATTAAGTTACAGGGGTCTCATACTTAAAATTGTAAGTGCAAAGCATCTGTTTTAATTCGTTTTTATATTTGTCTTTAAATTTGGTCTGCGTCGTGCCTTTGCTTTCACTTATGTTATGACCCTCATCCCTTGTGATTTCTTATGCCTTGTCCTCTCTTATCATCATATATGGTAAATAATATTATGGAATAACTTCTTTGTTTATTCATGTCTTTTCAATATGTAATAATAGCCAATTATGTTGACGGCCACACTTCAAATTTATACAATAGTATTTTATTAGTTATATTTCTTGGAAAGATTAGAAGGGACTCTATAAGAATTTAGAAAATTGAAAAATGATAATAATTGTATACTGCATTATTTGAACTTTATTTGATCAAGAATTTACTATTTGTTTTATATGTTATATTATACAGTTCAACACAGGAGCTAGGTTCATTGAATTTAGTTGCTTTATTTATTGTTGTTGTGTTCTCCATTCCATCGGTTTGTGTGTGTGTAAGTAAAGAAATGAAAAAAAAAGTTCTTTAGCCAATAGGAGATGTCTGGAAATTTCCATCTTACACCTGGAAGAACATTGTGAGTAATCCCTTATTGCTTTATGTGTCTTGGAAGAAAGAATCCTATAAATGCTCCTTTTAGTCCTTGGTACTAAATCTTGTGTACCAGTGTTCTTCCTTTTTTACATACATTTCTTTGTACGAAACCTTGTATGCCAAATATGATCTCATGTACTCAGTTTTTCCACACACTATAAAGAAAAGTAGGTACTCATAGGCCTTTATTTTTGTTTCCCTTTTTCCTTTCTGAGATGTTTTCCGTTCTTGTGTGCAATCATGCTTTGATTTCAGTTAAAAGCTTTGGGCATTGATAACATCTTAGGCTTTGATTGGCCAGCATCTCCATCGCCTGAAGCAATGATCAGAGCACTTGAAGTACTTTATTCTCTTGGAGTGATTGATGACGATGCCAAGCTTACTTCACCTACTGGATTTCAAATTGCCGAAATTCCGTTAGTATGTTGCTTTATGCTTATTTTTTCCTCTCTTCTCTCTCTCTATTTAGTACGTATGTCTGCACTATCAATCTTAATATTTAGTGAAACAGAAAGAATACCGATTAGTAATCAGAACTCCAATTTTATGTAGGATCCAATGATCTCAAAAATGATCTTAGCTTCAAATGAACTTGGATGTTCTGAAGAGATCTTAACAATTGCTGCTATTCTTTCCATACAGGTGAATATTCTTCCGCCCTGTATCATCATTTTCTTTTAATTCTTAAGATTGGATCAGGTTGTTGGAATAACTGTGAGACTAGTTCTTAAATGTATTTATGTAATAGTAATGTAGCTTTTCCAGAATTCTACAAGTATTTTGAGTTGTGCAAGAAAGTGCACATGTCAAGCTGACTAGAAGTTCACATTTACATTTCCTTTTTACTCTTTTGCAGTCTATCTGGGTATCTTCTAGGGGATCTCAGAAAGAGCTAGATGAAGCCAAGATGAGATTCGCTGCTGCTGAGGTTTATAATAGAATTCCTATTTGTTTGGCGCATTCTTTCTTACAAATGATCCTGGTTTTTTGCCTTTTATTTTGCATGCGTTAATTCCTCTTTTGTTTATGATTCATTTTGCATCCATTCATACATGTGAAATATAATGTAGTTATCTGCCTCATCTTTAAGTCCTTTTGGCATTTGAAACATAAAGGATTCCTTGAATATGCTCATATGCATTTTTTAAATTCTAAGAGCAAATGTCATGTCTTGTATTGAATTCAATTGTTTCAGAGCAAATAAAGTTTATACATTATATTTTGCAATTGTTTGCAGGGTGACCATGTGACCTTCCTGAATGTCTACAAAGGATTCCTCCAGTGTAACAAATCTTCATCATGGTGTCACAAGAACTGTGTGAACTATCAATCCATGGTGGGTATCAGTTTTGAGCTGCATTAGATGTTTTTAGAAATGGTTAGGTTTTACTCTGAATGATATTAGTGCTGCGAGCAAAGAATATGTTATCTACTTATCTAGAGTTTTACTTCATTCTAGATAAGCTTATAAAAAGTATCTTGACTTGCTTAAATATCTGAAGTCATTCGTTCAAATATAAAAAATAAAAAGAATCTTGAGATTTATTTTTTATATCCGATTATGCTAAAAAATTTCTTAGTAAAACATTGCATGAAAATAACTTAACCTTGATATTTGCAAATCGAATTGTTTTATTTTTTATGCAGAAAAAAGTTATGGAAATTAGAGAACAACTCAGAAGAACTGCACAGCGAATTGGCGTAGTCTTGAAATCTTGTGATACTGATATGCAGGTAACTTTGTTTACACATCTATCTAACTGTGAAGGTGAAAATGATCTTTGCCAGCCCCTAGTTTAAGTGTTTAACTGAATATGCTAATTCTATTCTTTTCATTTATGGTTAACTGATCTTCAGTTGCGCAGATTGGAAAATTAAGTCCTATACGTTACTTTTTGACTACAAACAGATCATTTACTGTCCTCAAAGCTGATAAAATTGTCTTCTTTGATTTTTCATGGCCATCGTGCTATCTTATCTACTTCAGTAATGAGGATTACTATAATAACTACCATGAGAAATTATGTAGAAAACGATATGCATAAATAAAAGAAAGAAAATAAAAGTAAAAGTTGAACTTCAACTTTAGCAGAGCTAGCAGGGAGTAATTTCATTGACCTTCCTCTGGATGAATGATTAGTGAAACATGGTTTCATTGATCTATGTCATGCATCCTGTTAAATCTCTTCTTCTGACTATCTACAGAGGTTGTTTCATTTGTTGTTCTAGCTGAGGGTAGTGTCTCTACCCATTTTTAGTATTATTCACAGAGTTGAACCATACTTGCCTTGAGCAAAAATACTTTCATACAAATGTGTAAAGTAAAATTGATTTTTATTGACATTAGTTTGGATGATATCTCAAACTTAGGCTTTTTTTTTCTTGTAAATATTGAAAAGTGATGTGGAAAATATGGATCTTAGTTGGTTTTTAATGATATGTTTGAATATTTTGAAAATGTGTTATGTCCTCTTGCAGGTAGTAAGAAAGGCAGTTACTGCTGGATATTTTGCTAACGCTTGTCATTTCGAAGTGAGTTTGAACTTTTTGTACGAAGAATCATTTCTTTCCATCCCGTTTATGCATTTGAACATTTTTCAGTAGTTTAAACAGATGTTTATCATTAATTGGTCTATATGAAATCAATTAACGTTTCTTGTTCTTCTCTATAGGCACACAGTCACGCTGGGATGTACAAGACACTTAGAAGTTCTCAAGAAGTTTATATTCATCCATCATCTGTGTTATTCAGGTTAGCACGATCATCTAATTTCCTAATAATTTTTCCCCTAGTACCAGAATTTTGAGGTTTACTAGAGCTATTTCATCATATGATAAATTATGCAACTTAATTTATGTACATAAACCGGACCATTTTCATATACTTTGGAACCTTAGATTCCCGTTTGTGTATAAAATGAATCTGCTAACTATGGTATTTTGATTTTGTTGAACTTTGTCCTGCAGAGTTAATCCTAAATGGGTTATATTTCACTCGCTGGTTTCAACTGATCGGCAATACATGCGCAATGTCATTACCATCGATCCTTCTTGGCTCATAGAGGCTGCTCCACATTTTTACCGGCACCGGCAGCCCAACTCCATTCCTCACTGAAAGATCCTTGTTACAAAATGACTGACTTTCCCTAGAATTTACCTGGCTAGAATCCATCATATTATTGCCTGATTTCTTGGCAACCTGTTGCTATTTTGAAATTGAGGAAGTTAATCCGTATCATGCGGATCACCAGAACCCTAACAAATTTATTTAATACATGTACCAGTTAACTGCTAACATTCAACTAAATCTCTTGTTGCTCGTGGCTTCTCTTTAATGTTGGTTGCAAACTGGTCTTGGCCTGGTTGGAATTAACATTTTTTTTTGTGTGGAGGGGGGGGGGTTGGGGGGGTTGCATATTTGCCGTATATTATACCAATTTAGACACGGGTCATTTACCAGGTCAATTGACTTAAAAATTTAGCATTTTTCTGACGGAAACTAGTTAGCAAAATTTTCGACTGGTGCATGATAATATCAAGAAAACTGATAAATCTTATGACATTTGCACATAAAAAATCGTCGCTATAGATTTTATAGCGACGGTTTTCACCGTTGTTATATATCTATAACGACATTTTTGTTATGAAAATATCAAAACTGAAAATATCAATAGTTCCTCATCTCTTATTATGATTGCGTGCGGATTATATATACTGTATAAACCACGAAACAGTCTTCATATTTCTCTCTCAAATAAGTATAAAAACTCCGAATTGGAAAGTCATAATTCTGAAAAATCAACAGTCAGCATTGCAAGTTGCAACCCTACATTGGCCGCCTGAAGGGTTGACAAGTAGTTAAAACCCCACCATTTCTGTAATATATTGCAAAACCTCAAAAACTAAAACTTGTCCCGCTATAATTGATGCCAACAAGTTTCTGTATAAACGTGCTATAAATATAATATTATATTGTTTTTAGGACATGCTACAGTTTACAATCAAGGAATGCCTTGATCTTTAGTCTTGTTAAGCAACCTATTATTTGAGTGTGACAGCTCAAATAAACTACCAACTTATCCAAAACAACATATTATGCCATGGCTAAAACTGAGTTTTTTTCCGAATTTTTTAATAAACGGAAAAGAAAAGAAAAAAGAAAAGGTAAAGTTTTCCATTCCACGGAAAAGAAATTAAAATAAGTAATATTTTATAATTCCATATTATCCTCAACTAAAGTCCTCAATTTTAAATTTTCTATCATTTTCCTGTAAACAACACGAAGTTGCATTCCTCAGATACATAGTGTTAAAGTGGGACAATAACATACTTTTCTAATCAACCACCATTTCTGTTCCAAGAAAGGTTCTTGAAAAAAATGATAAAGCTAGGATTTGCATTTTTCCTTCTGCTCCTAATGAGCGATTCGGGTAGCAGCCGTTCGATTAGAGAAAATGTGGTGATGATATCGGATGGTATATACTCTGCAGGCCAAAAACTTACAGCATCAACAGTGACCTGCGAGCCGGCTTATGGGTTCTTGCCATGCACAACAGAGTTGTGGGGGCTGCTATTTCTTATAGTGGTTTATCAGTACTTGTTATCCCTTGGGCAGAAGTATGTATCCGCTGGTTCTGATTTGTTCTTCAAGGCCTTTGGACCTGGTATTTTTGGAGCTAGTTTGTTCCATTTTCTTGGCATAATCCCTCAAGTAACTTTGATTCTTGGTATGTTTTAGCTTTGTCTAATCATTTTATTTCAAGAATACCAATTGAGATCCCTTATAAAGGGTTTACAATATTACTATATTGATTTTGACATAGATTTATATACTGATATACATAATAGATAGCTATGCATATAATTAAGAACACAAACTGTTATTTCGGAATAGAGATGCCGGCAATGAGGTGTTAAAATAGGCCTGGTGATGGTATTGTGCATGCTGGCATCAACTAGTTGCTGAATTTTTTGAAACCCTCAAGTTTTGATCCAAAAGTTTAAAACTTTTAAAACAGATCTTGTTCGGTTTGGTTTGTCCAGAATAATTTATCTGGATTCCTAGATTCAAGTTTTGATGAACCTTTTAGCCTAAATGTTTAATTATAACTTTTTAAAACAGATCTTGTTAGGTCACTTCCCTAACCACTCCATTTTCTTCTCTTGGTTCATGAATCCATTTTATTTTGGTTGTTGGAAATTGGAAAATTAGGACTTTAAATAAGAATCCTAAGCAATATAGAATGAGGAATTTCATTCACTTTAATCTCTCTAGATGAGTTGGAACTTGGAAGCTTGAATGTAATTATGAGCATCACCACCATAATGGTAGAATTTGGATGGCTTGGGACTGTAAATTTTTTACTATTATACAGCTAAACATTTTCTATTGAAATACAGAAACATCCTTCGATTGGTATACAACATATGGTTAGTTCCAGTTAAAATTCAAATGGATAAATTAATATACTTCATGATTCAGTGCATGTTTTTAAGTTTTCTTGTTAGAGATTTCAAGTTTATTTTCTTTACCAATGCTTAGAAATATAGCAAATCTTGATTTGGAGTAATACCTAACCATTGACTTATCTGTTTACTACATTAATAGGTATGAAGAATTACTAAGCATGTACTGCTCAAAAGAAGAACAAATAACATATATAGCTTATCAAGCATATACCAAGTTTTCTATCAATGTTGAATGTGAAAACAAATGCTTCCTTAATTGTGTGAATAGTAACTTGTCAACATGTTTTTCTACTTTTTAAACCCCAATCTTCAGCTTAAGAAAAATGTAAAGTTTTGCTTCCATTACATGATCAAATTGTTTCTTTTTTCGATCCTTTAATCATGACAATTAATGTAATGTAAAGTGTCCAGACTTTCGGGAGATTCTTCAAATGCTCAAGCACAGGCAGGAATAGGGATGAGCTTACTTGCAGGATCAGCGGCCTTGAATCTAACGCTCATATGGGGAACTGCTGTTGCTTTAGGCAGCCATGACCTTTCAGAAGAACCAATTTCATGTCAAGTGGAACATAAGAAAACTGGCATTATATATATTCTCTGTTCAATCATCATCTTCTTAATTATATATGAAATTATAAGTTGATGGATTTTTTTATTTTTGCAGGTTTTGGTGTTACTACTGATGTTGATACTAGCTACACATCAAGAATCATGATTATCTCTATTGTCCCACTTTTAATCCTTCAACTAACAAAAATTGTTGGTTCATCTTCGGGGTCACGATTCATTGTCCTGATTTCGCTCATTGTTACCCTGGTGTTACTCATTTCTTATGCTTTATATCAGGTAATACTTAATGCAAGACCATATATAATTCTGCTGAATCAAAATTTATCCATATATCAACCACTTTTATCTGTTTTAATCTATCGAATATCGAATTTACGTTACCTGTAGGTTGCTTTTTGAATTAGCTAAATTTATTTCCGAAACAAAACATGGTTTACTACAGCAGAATTTGCTTTAGCAAGAGGCTTTTATGTACTATTTTTGTTTTCAAATCCATAAAGAAAATCCATAAAAATAATATTTTGATTACTCGTGCAGATTTTCCAACCATGGATTCAGAACAGGAGATTTGAGTATTTGACCCTAAAATTTGTGAAGGACAAGCTGCTTCGACTCCTTTCGGTTAAGGGCAAGCCTAATGTACCACTCATTAGAGAGTTGGTCTTATTCTTTATTTCTGTACTTTTTTTTAAACCTTTTTCTGCAAGAAAACTATTTAGATAGCAACTGGGGAAATTATATCACAATCATTTATTTGTATTTGATTTTGAAATTGACAGGATCTTTCATGAAATTGACAAGAACAACGATACATACATTTCAACAGCTGAGCTTAGACTTCTGATCTTAGGAATACAACTAGAAGACGACGGTTTGTTAAGGGGTGATTACGCTGAAAAGGTCAGGGAAATGTTTGATATTTCCGGTGATGATCATATTGATGAGGAGGAGTTTGTTAAAGGAATTTCAAAATGGCTTTTAGAGGCTCAGAAATTTGTCAATCATCAAGATGATAAAATTCCCAACAATGTAAGCCTCAACCTCTTAATTTCTTCATTTATTCATAGGTGATTACTGTTATTATTCCAAGTTTATCTAAGCCAGGACAAATGAGACTTATTCTTTATTCTTATATAAATATTATATATATATATATATATATATATATATATATATGCATGCAGAATACTGAAGAAGGGCATAGTCTTTTGGTGCAGAGGAAAAAACGCCCGAGTACTGACCATACATGGCGAATTTACATTAAGGCTTCATATTTTTTGCTTATAGGAACTGCTATTTCAGTCCTACTTGCACTTCCCCTCATACAATCTGTAGTCGGATTTGCTACTGTTACAAATATCCCTCCCTTCTTCATCCCTTATGTTGTGATACCCTTGACTTTGAGCCTTAGAACGGCGAAGCAAACGATCACTTCAGCTAGACAAAAGACATCAAATTCCATTTCCTTAACATTGTCGCAGGTTTGTTTGTTTCTTAAAAGCCTCGTTCAAGCATGCATGAATCTCACAAAAACAGTCCTATCTGCAAAGTAAATTTTTGAGTTTTCTTGATTTTCTTTTTTGTTTTTATTTACATATATGGATCAGTGTTCATGAGCAACATGATTGGTTTAATTACATTCTTAATTGTTGTTTATATACGCGATTTATCGGTGGATGCCTCGGCTGAGTTTCTGGTGGTTCTAGTTATCATCACAGTGATGGGTGCCTATACTAGTTTCAGAACTGAATTCCCACGCTGGACAAGTTACTTGGCAATCCTTCTGTATCCAATATCTCTGCTTGTGCTATATCTTCTCACTAGTGTTTTGGGATGGTCTTAGAAATATCTTCACTACTAGTGTTTGTGCTATATAGTACTCCATTTGTGATTAATTATAGTTTGAAATCAAATTAATTATAAGCTTTATTTGTTATATGTAACGATTTAAATGTGTATTAGAATATTTAAATTTTATTGATTAATAACTATATCATGCGACATTTATTGAATTAAGTTTATTTCAATGGGCTTGAAAATATACATATATATACAGCAGTAAATATTGATTTTTCACAATGCATTCTAATTTATTGTTCACATGTGAGAAAGAATTTGTCATTTTACTTATGTAATTATTAATAATTTCCTTGAGAAATTACTTAATAAACAACTATTTGAAAAATGTTTCAACTATTACTCCCCTATGTGCGGCTATATATTGCATTAAGAAATCATTATTATTGGAAAAAGTTCTCAAACATTATCCAGAAGAGCCTAGCCTCATGCCTAAATATCTCAACATGATGGTATTAATTATAGGATACAAACTAGATGAATAGGCCAATCGATCGTTAATTGTTTCTTTAAGTGTTATTTTCACACATAAAATTTATTATTTCCACAAGTTGCATGTTTTTCTTTTCACTTGAGCAGTTGAGTATGTGAGGAAAATTTGATGAGAATATCAAACTCTTATATATTCTCTTAGTATAGTTTTTCTCTCTTTTATTTTTCACCTGAACAATTTATAATTAGCTAATTGGGAAACTAGCTCAGAAAACAAGAAAAATAAATTGAGGGGAGATTTGGCCATATACGAAAGACAATTAAATAAATACATAAAAATCCAATTCATTAATGCATTTGAGCCCAATTCATTTCTTTACTTCGACTCATCCTTTGAAGAAAAAAGAGAGAATATTAGAAAATAAAAAAAAGTCCCAACAAGAATATATAGTACTCTCATTTTTCTTAGGAGAGTATAGAATAACTTTAATTGGAGAGAGTATAGAATAAAAAATTTGGGAATATATAATTAAGTGCATGCTTTTACATGCAATGAGTGAACGCTAGCCCATAGCTTTTGTTTAAATATTCTCTTCTTTATTTAGAATTTGAGACAATGGGGTTCCAAATATTGAAGTATATATACTCCATGCCAACTGGTTTTGATAATTCTAGACAAAAACATATTCCTTCAAGAGTATTCCCAAGCAGCCTTTTTTCCCTTTCTTCTTCTTCTCCTCCTTGATAGGTAAGTAGATAATAAAACTTGTATTTGAAGATAGTTCCACTAGTGAAGATAGCCGCATTGTATTTCACGATAGTGTGATGTAATTCTTCATACGTGAAGGAATCCAATCAGTGCATGTTGTCTGCTCCATATATAATTTATAGTGACACAAGTAGTTGAAGTAACTTTATGATATATGAGCATAGCAATGACTCCATCTGATAAAATTTTCCTACTCTTTTTCATCTCCATTCATTTTATTTTCCTTTACTTAATAATATCTATTTAATTATTTTCTTATTTCTATTTTTTAAAAAAAATATTTTCTTGCTTTTCTAGTTTTACTTTTACCTATGAAATCCACTTTTCTATATATATACCTAACTATTTTGAGATAAAAACACTATATATATATATATATAGTTGAGTATATGGCAATTGGACATAAAGAAATTAAAAGAAAAAGATAATGATAGTTAAAAAGGACATTGACTTGATACTTATTTAGTTATTTTGGTATATAATTAAAAAGTATAAATGAGTGTCAATCCCAATTTCCATCAATAGATTTTAAGATCATCAATGGCTGCACAAGCACCATACTGGTTTTCCTCATCTTTATACTTGGCAAAGTGCAAGGCCGGCTTTTAGTTTCAGATGGAGTTGATCATATTCATACTCAATCATCAACTCCATTTCTTGCTCTAAATGATTTGTCATCTTCATCGTGAAATCTTCAGTGCACAAGTATGGATTCTATCCATGTGCAGACAACATAGGGGGCTACATTTTCCAAATAGTGGTCTATCAAGACTTGTTAACCATTGGCGAAAAGTTTCTAACCATGGGAAGCAAGAAGCTCTTCAACATTCTTGCACCTGGTATATTTGGTGCTAGTCTTTTCGTGTCCTTATGGTCTTTCCCGGACTTATTATGTTCATCGGTAAGCTTCATCATTTTAAGTATTAATTAATTTATTTTTTTTTCACCAACAAATTAGAATTACTAGAGAACTCGAAAATAAATGGAGTTTAATAATAGTACTAATAATCTAACTTGAGAACCAATTGCCTTAGGAAGACTAAAGCTCAAGTTTCTTTATAATCTTAATATTATTAAAATTTTTAAAATTTAAAATTTAAACTATACTCGATTTACGATATCATGTTAAGTTCTTATTAACGATGTTTATTATGTTTTTAAAATAAAACTCCCCAAGTTCATACAATCAAAACAAAGATAAAGAACAAAGAAATGAACTTGGAGTGTTCTCGATCAATATATTACTCGATCTTTTTTCGTATGCGTTTTTTGCGAAGATCCCAAGCTTTCCACCACCATGAGAGATTGCTCAAAGAATGTGTCGCGCTTGGAGTTGCGATTTATCTTTGGATCATCCGTGTTGTATCTTACCTTGTTATGGGGAATGTGTGTAATATTAAAGTGAACTGAATTGCATCAAAACAATTTTACCTCTGAAATCACAGAAGCATCGAATTCAAAATCTTTACTATTAAAAGGAAAACTACTATCACTTTTGAAAGGTCAATTTGGATCTTTCATTCTTATGAACTAATTTTCTATAGATATATATCTTCATTTTCCATAATAGAGAGCACTATTTTTATATGTAATTTTGATATTTTTATATGTTTTTTTCTCTCTCACAAGAGTAGTAGGTGAATCTCACCTTTATGTGAGAGAGAAGCACATGTGAAAATATCAAAATTATATATGAAAAAAAATCATTTCCATAATTTCATATAATTCTAGAGCTTAGTTAACGTAAATACGTTGATGATTAGATTCCTGTTACAATTGACAAGAAGACTAAATATACAATTTGGAATTATGCTTTTGTCGTTGGTACCATATATTATAAAGCAGAGTTAGCCAATGTTTTCAAAGACATTATTTGGGAGTCGATAGTAATTTTGATCGCATTTCGTTGTATCGGCCTTATCACTTCTCTCATACTTCATTTCATTTACGCGTAAGTTAAATGCGATACATGTATAAAACCCACCACTTTTAAAGTAAAGTTTTCAACTTTTTTATTTTTTGAGCTCAAGTACCTTTACATGTTTACACCATGTTTACCTTTTAAAAATAGTTAATGCAATCGGAGTTTAATAATTAAGCAAATCAAGGAAAATTAATATATACTAATGAAAGCAAACTAGTTTTAGCATACAACTTACAAAATATATGCATTCCATTCTTTTAATTAGCATATAAACTTAACTATAAGGTCTTTGAAATTATACCTCAATCTCTACGTAATGCCTTCAGATCTATCTCTATGCCGAGATGTTTTTGCAGGTTTTGCATCCATGGATACAGGAAAGAAGTTTAGAATACTCCAAGTACGAAAATCTTAGAGCAGGTTTTTTGCATCATGTGCAGCGATATGCCGATGGAAAGCTCATCAATGACAAAGGAGAACCAAACATTTCAATCATAAAAAGGTGTTTTAATTTCTCCTCTCTAAATTTTAGTTGATCGAAACCTTATACAATCATCTAATTGTTATATTTCAAAATCTCAATATTCGCATGCAGCTTATTTGCTGAAAGTGATTTAGACAAAAGCCAAACCATAACGGTTGAGGAATTGGAAGCTCTGATACAACGTATGGAGTCTAGTATTAATCAAGGGGTAGACAAAGAATATGCAATTGGAGTAATATCGGAGGTCTTCGACCAGAACAAAGATGGCAAAATTAACGAGGCTGAATTTATTCAGGGATGCAAGAAGTGGATAAATGAAGCAAATAATGACAATTCTAAGGGGAGAAAACCTTTCCGCAAGGCAAGCCAATTCTTCATGCATGCACAATGACGTACACTCTCACCATGAATTTATTAAAACTCTACAATTGAGAACTTATAGAGGACTATCAAAATGTAACCCTATATATATATATATGTGTGTGTGTGTGTGTGTGTGTGTGTGTGTGTGTGAAGAGAGACGAGAGTAATTATGGAGTTCATTCTGGATCCAGATTGCATGAAGTTGTCCCACAACTTATTATCTATAAAGTTTATAGGAATGACTTGCATTTGAGCGTTGCATTGGTATAACTAAGCGTTGCATTGGCTGTCCTTCGATGACTTTTCATTTGTTATACAATTGCAAATTTTGCTATACATATATGAAACTCTCTTTCATATAAATTTGACATAAATAAGGTAAGATTTTGGCTATGTCTCATGATCTTTTTTATTTTTATCTTTTGCAATTGCAAAGACAAGCCAAAATATATAAAAACAATTAATAGAATCATGTTGATAAACCAGTGTTTTTTTTGCAGGTTGTTCAGCCACAGATTGACAAAAAAAGACAAGAACACACAAAAATTGAGCATCTCATGGCTAGAATCTTGAAAAATGCCCACAGCGAAACACTTAATGTGGGATGCCTTCTCAAGGATGATGGAAAACCTGATCTTCATCGCATATATAGGTAAATTTAATGTTTCTCTTATTGCTTATATCCTTCCGTTTTGATTAATATTACTCTCTTAATTACACATCTATCGGCTTCCCAGTCTCTTCCAGAAGTATGACTCCGACGAGAACAAAACTCTATCTCAATCAGAATTAAAAAATCTGATCCAAACCGTAAAATTCGGAGATTGGAGGGTAGATCATGATGAGGTAGTAGAAAAGGTGATGAAAGATTTAGACCAAGATGGTGACCAAGAGATTACTGAGCAAGAATTTGTCAGCGGATTAACTAAATGGCTTGATACGGCTATCCATGTAGCCAAGTGTAGTGATGCTAAACTATCAATAGATGAATATGACAAGGTAAGTTTAATCAAATATACAACAGCTAACACTTAATAATAAACATTAAAATTGCTTTTTACCCTGTAACTTTTTTAATATTAGAAAGTGAAGACATTCAATATTTAAGTTTCTAGATTTGGAGACATAAAACTTAATCACCGGAAATTGACGTGACACTCATATAAAGTCACATAACATTACGTGATAGGCTCGTGTAAAGTCACGTCGATCAGTTTCCGGTATTCACAAGGTTTAATGTCTAAAAATTCAAAAACTTTGAAGTTTCAATGTCTTTATATATTATTAACAATTGGGGGTTCAATTTCTAAATTTAAGAAACTTACGAGGCCAAAATTAAGTGTTTTAGGCCTACTAATTAATAACTCAACCTGTTGATCTTACATTGATTTTGCAGATTTTGTGGAAAGAAGTAGACTCCATAGTTTATCAGGAGGAACAGATTGGATATATCAACTACAAACTAGCTTTAACATGGGCCTTTAACAAATCTGTTCTTCAAGTCATCTTGGGCATTGCTATGTTGACCTTTCTTTCAGGACCACTCAGTACGAGTACTAGACAGTTCTCGAGTGCCCTAGGCGTACCCTCTTTCTTCATTTCATTTGTCATAATTCCTATAGCCATAAATGCTAGGAGGGCAATTTCAGCAATATATCCTGCAAGTCAAAAGACTCTAAAAACTTCTTCTTTAACATTTTCAGAGGTTTTAATTTCTCTCTTCCTTTTTTTTTCCAGGATCTTGATTCCAAGTAGTTATTTTTGGACACTCATATAGGAATGAGTTGCAGTTGAATAATTAGAGATTTGTAATTTTACACTATGTTGTATAGTAAAAGCCACCCAAATGTAACTCGCTAACTTTATTGATACAACTAATTTCTTTTGAACTATCAAAGTGAACGGTTCAAAACAAACGACTTGGAATCACAATCATTATAGATGTATGTTTTTTTTCCTAGAAAGTTTATAAATTGTTGAATTTTTGGCATGTGCAGATTTATGGTAGCGTGGTGATGAATAACACAATGGGCATGACAACATTGTTAGCGATTGTATATGCCAAAGAATTGAATTGGGATTATTCAGCTGAAGTACTAATGGTTTTGGTGATTTGTGTTATAATCGGCCTCCTTGCATTTCTGCGCTCCGGATACCCTCTTTGGACTTGTTTCATAGCATTCTCCTTGTATCCACTCTCCCTGGTGCTATTTTACGTCTTTGAATATTTATGGGGATGGGAATAATGAATAATCATTTTTCCTTCCTCTTGTCGTGTGTTACTAATCAATTTATTTAGGACATAGGAAAACAGAAATGCAAGAGCTAGAATTATAACCAAATTAGTTTCGTACATTTGCCTCAAGTTATTTAGAATAAGATAAGGGACGCTGAAAGCCTGATGATCAAGTTTGGATCGAACAAGGAACAAATTCTTTATATATATATATATATCATCCTGAATCAAGAGAATTAGTAAAGATTACAAACTATGGAAGTGGTTAACACGAAGTTAACTTTGGTCAATTAATCAATACAGTATTGACACGCAGACCGGAAAGTGATCGATTTCTCTGCGTGTTAGCACTGTATTGATCAACTTACCAACTTATCATGAAGTTAACTTCGTGGTAATCGGAAGATCCACAAACTAGTGTGGAAATTCTATTGTTGAGAATTAATTAGTCATGCAAAATAAACCATTACACTTAAAAGAAAAAAACAACACACGTGGTTGGTGTTCAATGACCTAATCCACAAAGCCAACTTCAATATATTAATCTCCATAGTAAAACTTTTTGTACAAAATAAAAACTGAAAAAACACTCACTTACACAACAACCCAAAACCCAATTACACATGCACTCTCTTAACTCTCTAGGATGTTGCTATCTTTTAGTTGTTGTAAGACCCCGAATTTTTTTTTTATAAATAAAATGGAATTTCCTTTATTTATTATTTTGAAATAGTAAGGGTTGATTTGATTAATGTGGTTAGTTATGGGTAAAATCATAAATTTTACAAAATAAGCAAGTGGTTATAAAATATTCATTGTTGTCGGGGAATATTAAATTGATTTTGGCGTAGCTAATGTGGGCCCCATGTGAAAAAGCGATTGGAGGAAAAAAGCGACAAATATAAGTTGTTTAAAAATAGCGAGCGTAGTTGTTACAGATTTACAATTGTTGGAATACGGTGGTTAAAATACGATGTAATATGCGTGGCACTGCGATGGCACCGGTATTACCATGCAGTATTGTTGAATTATTGATCCTTACGTAAAAGGCCTTTATTCAATAATTGTTACGAGTGAATTCTTATTCGATATTTTATTGATTCAATAATTGTTGCGTTCTTTAGTTTATATTATTATTGTTTCAATAATTGTCAACATGATATTTTCCATTATCGGATCAATAATTCATATTATTTGAATAATATTATCGAGATAACATTATTGGCAATGTCTAGAAAGTTACATCAAGGAGAGGTTTGGTCACCTAATTGTGCGCCAGTATTGAGAAATCCTTATTAGAAAGCCCCCTCTTTCTTTCACGAGAGCGGCACTGGTTGTCGATCTTTGTGATTACGTAATATTATTTTTTTTATTGATTATTATAATAAAGAAAATATTTATTTTATGTGGATATAGATGGAGAAAATTTTAATGTGACAATTGTTGAAAATTAATATTTTATCTTTTCTTGATAAAATAATTCATTTAAATATATTATTTTAATAATATATTAACGGTGATATTTTTACAATGAATGTGGGATATATGAGTATATGAGGAGGAAGAGTATTTTTGTGGCATTAAATGTTTAACATATGTTTTTGTGTGTCGGTGGACACAATTCTTGACAAAAATTGATTATAGGCGTAAAATCGCTTCATTTATGAATTTGGATAATTTTGTTTGGAATTTGGAAAAACTTCCTTACGCAGAAGTTGTAGAGAATTGAATTTCCTATAAAAGTCGCGAGATTCAATTTTTTTGACAAAAGGGCTATTTATCATGAATTATTGAAGTTAGGAGTTCAAATAATTGATTTTGGAAGTTTTAATTATTTTATATAAGAAAAAACGTTTTTTGTGGTTGTTGGCACATGGGTGGTGATGTTTTTGACCAAAGAAGGCATGCTAGAGTTTTCAAAACATGTGGGTAGGAATTTTGAATAAATAATAATATATTTTATTAATTTAGTCTCCTTTGGCGTTCTAACATTTTCCTATAAATAGAGGCTAAGTTAGAATTAAAAATCACACCAAAAACTAAGTTTTCTCTTTCTCTCTATATTATCGAGAGTATTCTTGTGAGTATACTTTGAGTGTTTCTTTATCTGGTGCGAGAGTTTCACAAGACTTTATCGAAATTGATCAGAAATACGGTTATTTTGAGGTAAAGGATGTTATTTCTTTCACAAATGATATTATTTTCTTCAATATCATTATGCCAAAATATTGGTTGAACTTTTATCAAATTTGGAACTTTTTTCATGTCGGGAGTTCTTATTCATGAGTTCTTATTCTGAGGATTCTTATTCACGAAATCTTATTCACGAAGCGTGAAGATGTTTTTTTATGAAATTTTTATCTTTTATGTGGGGGTTCTTATTCACATATACTCAAGACTATTCACGTATCGACATAATTATTCACGATATCTGACCTTATTCACGAATACGGCACTATTCATAGAAAAATGAAAATTTTTCTTTTTGTCAAGATGTCTATTTTGGCTACTATCTTTGATTGTATCCATGTTTTGATCGTTATTTTTGAGTTCGCTTCAAAATCGCGTTTATTATGAAGTATTATCGATCTTGGATAAAGCTGTTTTATACGAATCCCTAATATTTGTCCTTCTATCTCACTAGATTCGTTCTTAAAAATATTTTCATCATCCTCTCGGTCTTAATGGCGATACTTGATGAATATCTTTGGCTGTAGTGGCAAAGATGAGCGATTAATCGATGAATATCTTTGGCTGTAGTGCAAAAGATGAGCAGTGTTGAGATGAACATGACCCATTTGGTGATTTAAATGAATATCTTTGGCACTGTAGTGCAAAGATGAATATTGATTGTTATAGGGATAAAATATTGATGATGGACTTTTAAACCTTAGAAGACGGTAGAATTCTTTCTCTACGTGACTCTTACAATGGATTCTTTATTTCATTGCATTTGTTGATCTAAAACTTGTTGTGCTATTGTATTCTATTAGATTTTTCCTGTTGAAGACTAACGATAATTTGTTGTATATTATCTTAGTCATAATATTCTTTCTTGGGCTAGTTGAGCTCACCCTTTTCCTTGTTGTTCCATTTTCTTCTCGGGAGGTGAGAACTTAGCGAGGATCGAGTCTGGGTATGGAATGAAGGTTCTAGAGAGAGTTGTTTAGTAGTCCTCACCATTTTTGTAAAATAATTTATCAATAATTATGATGGGGATTTATTTGCGTGTGGATATTATCTAGACGGCAATATCTGTATTTAAACTCACAGTATGTATTGTCGTATTTCACACGACATTTGTATTATTGAAGTTGTAGTTATTCTTGTACCATGTATTTGGCGACTCAGAATGGGTTGGGTGGAATGGACCTATTTTGGGGCGTCACAGTTGGTATCAGAGCTTAGGGATATGATCTGCAAGCGGAGATCGGGGAATAGAACTAGAGAGGAGAGGCGAGTAAATCCTTTGCTAGTGTGTCTACCTAAGCTTATTTGTTGGTCGGAGGTCATAATATAGGGATATTATGTGACATGTTAATTTGTTTAATTAACCTTTGTTTTATGGCGCGTGATTTAAGAATGGTGCTTGAGAATAATAATGATGGAGTAAATGAGACCGCTGGTGGAGACGCCTTTAAGTTTCACTAACGAGGAGAAACGTCTGTAACAGTGGCAATGTTCCTCCCGTGAACAACGCCACTAGCGAGATGATGAACAATGGGATGTTTAGAAGCTTTTTGCAGTTCATGCAAAAATCGACGAGGAGACTCGTGTACAAAATCGGGAGAAATGATAATGCTGCAGCGGTTTGTCACGCCAAACAATTCAAAGAGTTGGGACCACAGATTTTCATGGAAAGCGGATCCGATCAAGGCGTAAAGCGTGGGTCAAGCAAATTACCAAGATATTTGATGTCTTGGGATGCCTGAGAGAACGAAGGTTCCATTCGCCACCTTTATGTTTCGTGGTGAAGCTGATTCTTTGGTGGAAATCGTGAAGCGTACCTGACCCGGATACACTCAACATGTCTTGGGAAAGATTTGAAGCTGTTCAATGACAAGTACTTCCACGAAAGTATTCGTCATATGAAGGAAGTGGAGTTTATTAGACTTGAAGCGAGAGTAACGTGTGTGTGTCTCGATCTGGCGAAGTTCATGAGTTGTCGAGTTTGCACCTCATTTGGTGGAAAATGAGGAGCGATAATGGCGTATGTTTTCGAGGGGTCTAAAACTTGAAATTCGTCAATACCTCATTTCTCATAAATTTTCTCTATATTCAGATGTTGTAAAGCGAGGGCTCAATTATTAGAAGCGAGATAATGAGTCATTCAGCAAGGCGACCAACAACACGATAAAAATCATCTTTGGTGGCAAGCGGCCATCGGGATAATGATAACCATCGTGAAAGAAATTATCGAGCAAGAAATGGTAACCACCGGTGGTAATCATGGCCAAGATAATAGAAGAAATAATTCAAGTGGAAATTTCAAGAAGAAAGATTAAACGATGGCGGGAAGGCGTCGGCGGAAAGATCAATACCAATGAACAAATTCTAGGGGAGGAGAAACGACCTTGCCGGTTAGATGTTACAAATGTGGAGAGGAGGGACATATAAGTCCAAGCTGTTCCTGACCTTCAAGGTATGTTTTAGTTATGGAAAAGAAGATCACATAGCTCGATTTTTGTCCTGTAAGCGAAATCAAGTCCAATTTGGAATGGTGGCACCAAAGGCGGATCTGGAAAAGACAAAGTCAAGCGGTTCTAGAAAAGCGTTTGTCGTGATCGGTCAAAATGCGAGGAACCCGAACGGTTAGCACGGGTTAGTTAATTATAAATTCTTGCGAAGTTTATACCTTCTGAGATCTGATTGCTCTATCCATTCTTTTATCTCTCTTGCTTTACCAACGCGTTTGAACTTGACTACGGAAAAATTAGACTTTGACTTTATTTATGGAGACTCAGTTAGGAGAAACTTTCATTACATCCGTTGTTTGGAAATTTTGCTTGATTGAGTTAGAACTATCACATTACTGTTGATCTTATCTCTTTAAAGATACTTGCTTTTGATGTGATTTTAGGGATTGATTGGTTAACTACTCATCATGCCAAATTGATTGCTTTCGTAAGTTTGTTAGTTTTCATATTCCTAAGCAACTTTGTTATTCAATTCAAGCAATCAAACCATTGTAGTCAAACATTTTATATCAAGCCATGAAGTCATTCGTTTATTACGGATGTCAAGTTTTCTTAGTCCATGTTATGGATTTGAATAAAGACACGTCGATTTGAATAATATTCTGTTGTTATTGATTTTTTTCCGACGTATTTCTGAAGAATTTCTTGGCTTACTCCCAAAAGCGATATTAAATTTTGTATCGACTTTGAACACGGTACAAAACTCATTTCTAAAACTCATATCGAATGACTCTATTGAACTGAGGAGTTAAAAATTCAACTATACAATTTGGTACTGAGCCTTTATCCGGTGACTTCCTTTTGTGGAATGCACCTAAGCCAAACTCTCTGTAGGGGACACCATATTCATGCGATAGTAAAGCGATAGGTGTCATTGTAACGTCTTATCAAGGTTGGGATATGAGTCACGAGTTGAGAACAACCTAAGTCGGTAATCAAAATACGTAGCTTTCAAGCTTAGTTGGTTATTATCGAGGAGATTCGTTGAAGGATATTCTCGAATCGCTATTCCATTAACTTGGGTGACTCGTAGAGATACAAAATTCGAATGAAGCGAGGAATGTGGAAAGAGCTTTGAAGAACTCAAGAGGAGACTCATTTCAAACACATGTTACGACCATGCCATCCTGGAAAAACGAGCGTGGTAGGCGGCGTGTTGAGTAAAAAGATCATATCTACAGACGAATACGATATTGTCAAAGACTCATTTCGCATAATTTACAAATAATAGAGATGGAGATGAAAACTCTAGGTACCCACGTGATGATATCTGAGTATAATCGACTTTAATCGATAAAGTTAAAATTCATTCAAGCCTACACACCGGAGTGATGAATTTGAAGAAGGAGCTACTGAAGTTGTTATTTCAAAAGCGAGAATCGTTGATGTAAGAAAAGCTCAAACCTTGATTTATTAATCCATTTAAAATTCTCGATCGAATAGGAAGCGTGGCCTATAGACTCGTTTCACCGCCAAGTATGTGGCGCTGGCATGTATAACGCGTTTTTCATATATCGATGTTACGTAAATATGTGGACGACCGAATAACATCATTGAGTTAGAACCGGAAGAGATAGTGAAGACTTAACGTCACGAAGAGGTACTGTCAAGATATTAGATATGAAGGAGCATATGTCCTATATCTGAGAGGTTATACCACAAGTTAAAGTTTTGTGGAGAAATCATCTTATTGAAGAAATGACACAGGAGTTGGAAATAGAAATGAAAGCGAGGTATCCTCAACTTTTGAAACACAGTACGTCGTCGTCAATTTCGAGGACGAAATTTCATAAGGAGGGAGGTTGTAAGACCGAATTTTTTTTATAAATAAAATGGAATTTCCTTTATTTATTATTTTGAAATAGTAAGGGTTGATTTGATTAATGTGGTTAGTTATGGGTAAAATCATAAATTTTACAAAATAAGCAAGTGGTTATAAAATATTCATTGTTGTCGGGGGAATATTAAATGCAATAGTAATGACCGTGTCAATGGGCCCATGCTTGAAAGCGATTGGAGGAAGAAAGCGATAAATATAAGTTGTTTAAAAATAACAGGCGTAGTTATTACAGATTTACCTGTTGTTGGAATATAAATTGGTTAAAAATATGATAATATGTGTGGTTTGCGTAGATGCGCGGTATTACCATGATATTGTTGAATTATTGATCCTTACGTAAGAAGGCCTTACTCAATAATTGTTATTACGATGAATTCTTATTCAATATTTTATTGATTCAATAATTGTTGTGTTCTTTAGTTTATATTATTATTGTTTTGATAATTGTCGCACATTATTTTTCATTATCGGATCAATAATTCATATTATTTGAATAATATTATCGGATAATATTATTGGCAATGTCTAGAAAGTTACATCTAAGAGAGGTTTGGTCACACTAATTGCTTTGTAAGGAGAAATCCTTATTGGAAAGCCCCCTCTTTCTGAGGAGCGGCACGGTTGTCGATCTTGTGATTCTGTAATATTTTTTTTATTGATTATTATGATAAAGAAAATATTTATTTTATGTGGATATAGATGGAGAAAATTTTAATGTGACAATTGTTGAAAATTAATATTTTATCTTTTTCTCGATAAAATAATTCATTTAAATATATTATTTTAATAATATATTACTTGGTGATATTTTACAATGAATGTGGGATATATGAGTATATGAGGAGGAAGAGTATTTTTGTGGCATTAAATGTTTAACATATGTTTTTGTGTGTCGGTGGACACTGATTCTTGACCAAAAATTGATTATAGGCGTAAAATCGCTCATTTATGGATTTCGGATAATTTTTGTTTGGAATTTGGAAAAACTTCCTTACGCAAAGTTGTAGAGAATTGAATTTTCTATAAAAGTCATGAGATTGATTTTTTCGACAAAAGGGCTATTTATCATGAATTATTGAAGTTAGGAGTTCAAATAATTGATTTTGGAAGTTTTAATTATTTTATATAAGAAAACGTTTTTGTGTGGTTGTTGGCACATGGGTGGTGATGTTTTTTGACCAAAGAAGGCATGCTAGAGTTTTCAAAACATGTGGGTAGGAATTTTGAATAAATAATAATATATTTTATTAATTTAGTCTCCTTTGGCGTTCTAATATTTTCCTATAAATAGAGGCTAAGTTAGAATTGAAAATCACACGAAACTAAGTTTTTCTCTTTTTCTCTCTATATTATCGGCGTATTCTTGTGAGTATACTTTGAGTGTTCTTTATCTGGCGGTGCGAGTTTACATCAAGACTATCTAGAAATTGATTAAAATGCGGTTATTTTGAGGTAAAGGATGTTATTTCTTTATAAATGATATTATTTTCTTCAATATCATTATGCCAAAATATTGGTTGAACTTTTTATCAAATTTGGAACTTTTTCATATCTGGGAGTTCTTATTCATGAGTTCTTATTCACGAGTTTCTTATTCATGAGTTCTTATTCACGATTCTTATTCACGAGTCTATTCACTTAAGCGTGAAGATGTTTTTATGAAATTTCTATCTTTTTTGTGTGGAGTTCTTATTCACGTATACGACCTTTATTCACGATATCGACTTTATTCACGAATACTACCTTTATTCATAGAAAAATAAAAATTTTTCTTTTTGTCCAAGATGTCTATTTTGGCTACTATCTTTGATTATATCCATGTTTTGATCGTTATTTTTTGAGTTACGCTTCAAAATCGTTTATTATGAAGAATTATCGATCTTGGATAAAGCTGTTATACGAATCCTTAATATTTGTCCTTCTATCTCACCGGATTCGTTCTTAAAATATTTTTCATCATCCTCGGTCCTTAATGGTGATACTTGATGAATATCTTTGGCTGTAGTGCAAAGATGAGCGATTAATCGATGAATATCTTTGGCTGTAGTGCAAAGATGAGCAGTGTTGAGATGAACATGACCATTTGGTGATTTAAATGAATATCTTTGGCATTTGTAGTGCAAAGATGAATATTGATTGTTATTACGAGGATAAAATATTGATGATGGACTTTTTAAACCTTAGAAGGCGGTAGAATTCTTTCTCTACGTGACTCTCTAATGGATTCTTTATTTCATTGCATTTGTTGATCTAAAACTTGTTGTCTATTGTATTCTATTAGATTTTTCCTGTTGAAGACTAACGATAATTTGTTGTATATTATCTTAGTCATAATATTCTTTTTTGGGCTAGTTGAGCTCACCCTTTTCCTTGTTGTTCCATTTTCTTCTCGGGAGGTGAGAACTTAGCGAGGATCGAGTCGGGGTATGGAATGAAGGTTCAGAGAGAGTTGTTTAGTAGTCCTCACCATTTTGTAAAATAATGTATCAATAATTATGATGGGAATTTATTTGCGTGTGGATATTGTCTAAGCGGCAATATCTCGTATTTAAACTCATAAGTATGTATTGTCGTATTTCACACACGACATTTGTATTATTGAAGTTGTAGTTATTTTTGTACCATGTATTTGGCGACTCAGAATGGGTTGGGTGGAATGGACCTATTTTGGGGGCGTCACAGTTGTGTTCTACTTTTATCTAAACACAAGACTCTAATATTTATAGAGTATCCACAACTTCTCTTCCCTAATCTAATTAGGACACTTTCACACAATAATATACCTACTACAAATAAGACTACTTTCAAAATAATACTCCTATTAAAAATATGATTCTTTCTCATAATAAGATTCAAGAAGTTAATTACCTAACAATTTCTTCCTCGACTCGAATTCTTAAACACTTCAACTTTATCTTTAAACTACACTCGATAGTTGTCTTTCTTGGTCTTCTTTCCACGCATAGACTGCCCATCTAACACACAAATTAATTTTTCATTATTCCTACCTTGGAGAATTAATTTATCTTCCTTGAACACCTTGCATGAATTTTGTTGACCCACATATGTATATCCACGTGTGGATAATTCTCCTAAAGAAATTATATTCTCACCACAATATTTAAGGACATAACATACCTTCTCAAGAATCCTTAATTCGTAGAACCATCATGAAATCTGAAACGAACAGTTCCAACGCCTTCAATCTTTATTCTCTCTTTATTCACCATATTAACGTAGCCAAATTCTCCATCTTCCTGCAAACTCTCAAAACAATCTCTCTCCTTCTATATATGAATAAAAACCGCATAATTCAATACTCATCCATCTTTATTATAATCACTCTTAACCGTTGAATTGAAACACCTTCTTTTTCAGTTTCACTAAGCAAATTAGCATCTTCAACTTTCTCTTTGACCTTCAATTTTTCTTGATACTTCCTTAAACTCACGTCCTCCCTTAATGTTCTGCATTAGTATTGGATGTAACCATTCTTCTCTCCACAATAGTAGCACTCTCTATCATTGTATTCTCTTGGTCTGAATCTTGATCTTCCTCTATTATTATCTCTCTATTGACATCTCCCTCGATTAGAACCATTCACGATTAGTTCTTACTCACCAGTGTTACTACTCTCTTCTCCCATCAAGTTTTGACTTTCTCGCAAAACAATAACCACCTCATCCAAAATCAAAGTTGATTTTCCCACCAATAGTGTTTGCACCATCGATTTGTAAGAATTGGACATAAAGATGACAATAAGAGCAATGACTTTTACTCATCTTTCAATTTTTCATCTATATTTAACAATTGAGATACTAACCTATTAAAAGCATTTAGATGATCATCAAGATTCGTCCCTTCCTCCATCTTTAAGGAGTACAATTTCATCTTCAAGCACAATCTGTTGGTTAGCGACTTCGAAGCATAGCTCTTCTCAAGCTGTTCCCATAATTTTTTCAAATCAGTCTCTTTTAACACATCATAATTTATCTCAGGTGCTGAAAACGAACGTATTGTGTTTACAGTCTTCTTGCTAATTGTCTGCCAATTTGCATCTTTCACCTCGTCTGATTTTTTCTCCTCCAAAATTTGATCAAGTCCTTACAACACCAAAAGATCTTGCACCATACTATGCCACAATGTGAAATTTATTTTCCATCGAAGATTGAAAACTTAAATTTACCCAAATTTTTGTTGAAAACTTAAATTTACCCAAATTAGCTGCCATCATATATACCTGGCTCTGTGACGACCCCAAAATCGGACCAACTTAACCCAATATTAGGATTAAAATTAATCTCGACCTTGTTCGTTCAATACTATCTCGAATCAGCTCTACATCATGCAAAGATGAAATAACAGCCGAAAGTGCGAATAATTAAATTTTTTCTTCTTCTTTCCTGCGTTCCCCGAATCACAACCTTTATGATCCCCCGTATATATTAGCATAGTAAGTGAACTATGAAAGTTCAAGTACCAATACTTATCATCTTTATATTGATGTTTCACTTGTATAGTTCTATAAACAAACATTCACCACAAAAATATTCCATTTCAAAATAACATTTCCTTTTTGAATATTTTCAATTGTACATATTCATCAACTTTTACATCTCAAACTATCAACTTCTAATTAAAGAAAGTATTGTTCTTTCACATATTGTCCGGTCCTCATCATCCGGATAGCAAGTAATGTCACATTCTATCGTTAACCTGCAAAAAGTTTATTTTTACAAGATTGAGCTCGACAGCTCAACAAATCTAACAGCTTTCATGCCGCACATATCACATAACTTTCATGCTCAGCGTATATCTCAATTTAAAACAGTTATAAGATATTTCATGTTCATCATAAATATCAGTTTAAGATAAATATAAGTTCTACATGCTCAACATATCACATATCACATATTGAGTTCCATAACTCAACCAAATATAGTCATAATTTGACTTTCAAGATTCATATACGCATCATATGTAATATCACATGCTCATTGCAATATAGTTATAGACAATCTATATCAAATTCATATAGCAAATAAGAACAGAAAGACTTGCCTGATGAAAAATTATAACGCGTAGCTACCCGTGCTTCATAAATCCTAGAAACAAGTTATATATACATGCCATATCAGTTATACATACCAAATACAATTACTTAGCTTACTTCAACCCTTACACTCTGTTTCTGAGTTTTGAACAGAAAAGAAAAGAATAGAAAACTTAAATTAGAACATAAAACAAAAGAATAGAAAATTTAAAGTTTTCATTTGTGTTGTTTCTGAGTTTTTAATGAAAAATGATAGAAAATTTAAAATTGAGGACATAAGTTGTAATTTAAAATTTATTATATTAAAAGTTGAGGATAATATGGGAATTATAAAAATATTACTTATTCTAATTTGTTTTCCGTCAAATCATGCCAATTTAGGCGGAAAAAACTTTGGCGAAAAAAAGTGGCCAAGTTTTCTATCCATTTCTTTTCTTTTTCGTTTATTAAAAAACACTGAAACATAAGAATTGGAAAGAAAACTTAAATTTTCCGTCCATTTCTTTTTTTTTCTGTCTATTTTAAAACTCAGAAACAGAGCGTTAGACTTTTTTTGTTGAGAGTTTTATTTGAAAACTTCTTATTCTACCTTCCCTTGATATAATCATCCTATATTAAACCATGCGTAAACATCTTATGTTTCATACATTAGAAATTATTTAATTGTTTAATTGTTCATGAACTACAAAACAAACACATGGTGGTTAGGGCAATGCATTTGCCAATTGCCGCCATAAACCCTAAACTTTTTTTCTTTTTCTTTTGTCATTATTTGTTTTAATAAAAGTTATTACTAATTTATGGTAACATATCACATTTATAAATTATTTGTTATTATATTTTCCTTTTTAACACTACAAATAACTTCTTTTGTTTACTTTTTTCTTAAATTTTTTTAATCTTTACAAAAAATATAGAAAATCTTGTCAGAATGGGGGTTGTGTAAACTGTTTGAGATCATGTTACGTTTTTGATAGTCATATTTTTATCTTAATGATTTAGAGACATTCATTCACAGAAAAATATATTAACTATTGTTTGTTTGAATAATAAAAATAAAAATGAATGGAAAAAAAGTGTTGTTGGATAAACTAATTAATAATTACTATTTGTTTGAAGAATCTTTTAACTAAATAGAAATAACTCATTTTTCAAATCCAAAATACATTATCTATGTCGTCTTATGTATCTTCTCTCTTTGCAACTCACTTTTTGCACACCATCTCCTCTTCTCCTTCTTCAACGGCGATAATCAGTCTTTTTTCATCAAAAAAGTCTTTAAATTAACATAAAATTTTAGGTTATTTTCTGCTTAAGTCGATCACAGTTACTGGACAGAATATATCCAAGGCGCTGAAATTTCCAAATTTGAACGAAACAATTTGAAGGATTAGGAAAAAGGGAGAGAGGAGAGAGCGAAAATGGGTCATTTTTTTCTTTTTTCTTTTTTAATTTTTTCCTCCTCATTTTGTATGCTCTTCCAATATAAAAAAAGTATTATTTAATTAATTAAATTTTGGGCACTTTTGTCAATTGTTTAAAAGTTTAATGTAATTCGTGTGAAAAATATAATTTGTATGTTTAAAAGTTTATTGATTTTTTTTGGTAATTAAGTCTTTTTAAATTTTAAAATAAAAAATTATATTTGGTAATCTTTGTATTAATATTTAATTTTAATAATATAACATATAGTATTTATTTATATGGATTTATACAGATTTAATACGTCAAAATAAATATTTATACAAATTTATACGAATGAAGTACTTGATGTAGTAAATTGTGAATTTGGTGGTACTTGATGTAATATAAGTGTTATTAGCTCGTATTCTATACGGTCAAACCGTATACAATTCTTATGCAAGAAATTTAGGTATTCCGGCAAATTTTGGTCTGATAATGAAATTGGGGGCTAAATTATATCAAAGTAGACACTTAATATAGTAAAGTGTAAGCCCAAATTCTTCGAGAACTTAATCATAAATATAATGGTACTTCATGTACTAAACTGTATTTAGCCCCCACATAATAATATACCTACTACAAATAAAATTACTTTTAAAATAGGTAAAAATGGAGGTACATAGCCGTGTAATTTTTAAAGTTACACGGTCTACGATCGTAGAGTGATTCACTCTACGATTTGTGAATTCACTATACGATCGCGACTACTTACTATCGTCGTAGAGTGAATTCACTCTATTATACGTGGAAACTTATTTATGATCGTAGAGTGAAATCATTTCTACGATCGTAGAGCAAATGTAACTTTAAAAAAGTTACACCATGGTATGCACTTCCATATTCCCTTTTAAAATAATACTCCTTAAAAATTTGATTCTTTTTCATAATAAGATTCAAGGAGTTACTCAACGTCTATTTATTGAATACAGAATAAAGCGAATGAAGTGACCAAGTCCAAATATAAGTTTATTTACACAAATATATTTCTTCATTTGTACACTAATTTTCATCAAATTTTTATTCTTAGATATTAAACAGACATATATCGGTAAGTATGAATTATATCGTGTATAAAATTTTTGTTCACCTCAGCAAGAATTTTCGGAATAATTTTGTTTAGCGACAACAATATTAATATTTCCCAACTGAATTCTTATCGATTAAACTCATTAAATAGTAATTATTATTTATATCCACCACTGAATGTATGTGATTCAATTTCAAGAAAAAATAACTGATAGTAATCCTAGTAGTCCGAATGTTAAATTAAATAATAGAGAGTCGAATTGAGCATTCACATTACAGCAAACAAATAAAGCATTTATTACATTTGTACCGTTGGTAAATATTACTCCATTCGTTTCAGGATAAAAGTCCTGGTTGATTTTTTGCACATATTAAGAAAGAGAATAAAATAACAAAATTGTCCATATTTAAATTCTCATTTAATTGCATAGTTTTCTGCACATTACTAGTGATGCTCCGTAAATATGCATAGAGAATAGAAATATAACAATTAATAATAATGATATTATAGGTAAATTATTATAAAAAATAGATCATTTAAGGTAAGTAAATATTTAACTTAGAACTAACTAAAATAAATAAAGATTTTCATTTAAGGTAATATAATGCTTTGTGTAATGTTAAATGTTAGATTAACTATATAGTGTAGTTTCTTTTACTAAAATTTTAATATAATAGTCATTTTATAACGGATTTAGATAAGAGAAAAAAAACAGAAGAAAAGAAAACGAATATAACACTAAAGAAGTAGCGACGGAGCTGATAGAAATAGTGACAGATAATGATATGTTTGTAACAAATAATATGTCATATTTTTAAAGCAAAATTATGACATATTATTGTCCACAACAGCTCCAATTGATCGATCTCATTTGCACGTGAGGCTTTTAGCCACGGACTTGTTCCTCCATCATCTGGCGTAGCAAGGTCTAGCTAGGGTGTAAACAAAGCCAAAGAATTTGCCGCAAGAGGCTTAAGAGAATAATGAGTTCCTGAAGACTCCCAGTCCCAGTCCCAGACCTTCCTTCCTTATTAGCTTGCTAAGGATGGGAAGTTCCCTGATTTGATTGTCGCCTCAGAATGGCCTAATTATATTGAAATGAAATTAAGGAGTTAATTAAATGGAGAATCATACGAGATTAGTCTGACTATATGATGATTAGCAGTCATACCTTACTTAGAATGGGCTACAAAATCATATTATTCTAGTTAATTAGTTCTTACGTGTCATTCTTTATATGTGCACACTTGGGGTGAATATGTGAATATGTTAGAAGTGATCAACATTGACAACTTTTTGAATTTTCCGCTTGGAGACTCTTTTTTATTAAACTTAATACTCAATCAATTTCAAAATTACTCTATACAAATTTAGAAGCTCATCTATGTGTTGGACACGATTGTTCCCTTGCACCTCTGCAACTTTCTCACCACTAGGACGTTTAAAGCTTCCTTTGTACAACTCTAACCGCGACTGGATCAATCAAACTAAGCAAAACTTGAAATCTAGTTTTGATAAGAAGAAAAATAATTAGAGAGCAACTATGATTTTCCAGCCAAAACAGATTAATAACAAAACAGTACAAATTGATTGGTGGAAGTATATATTTGAAACCCCTTTAATATCAGAAAATATAAGTCTTGAAGGTTCTCTATACTGGACTGAGTATAACAATAAGAGTTTCGTCTTTTATTAGCCGAGAAGGATGATGATATATAAACAGAGGTTCAATGGCTCTAAAATGTTGTTAGCATAAATCCCAAGATCACAGTTGGAATAAAACCCAATTTCAGCAGAGATATATGAGGATTTTCTTCAAATAAGTTTTTTTTAAGGATAAAGATATTCAAAATAAGCCATTTGAAAGAAGCTTAATTAAAGGAAAATAGATCAGCAGAGATTTGAAATGAGTATGCTGTTAGAGACCTAATCAAAACATATTGTTTAGTTTCCTTAATTTCAGGATATTAATCATTTGACAAGTTTTAATAAAACAGACTTTCAGCAACCAAATAAAGACTTAAAATAAAAATACTTTGGGCTAGAAAATCTTACATGAATTCTCAAGAACAGTAACACTCTAACAGACTTTATTTCCAAGTTGAGCTTTTATGAATTAAACTCTATTTTCAGCAAGACCATATATGATCCAAATAGTCCAAAAACCTGCTCATTCACATCAGCTTCATACAACACATATGGTCATCATTAAAATAAAAAACACATAAATTAACATTAGGGTCTTAGGTTAAAGGTTAAGATTGATGGTCTTGGGATTTAATGGTCCCAGATCTGATTATTACAATTTCATGAGTTTAATTTTCCTTCAAAGTGAAGGTGCTAGAAAAAGAAAAATAAAAGTTGTGAAAAATTGATGCGTCTGAGTTTGTATTTTCCCTCCAGAGTGCGATGGTGTTCAAAGGGGGTGGGGGTGGGGAAGTTATATATGTTAACATAATACTTGTTAACTATACCTACTTACTTATTATAGTATAAAAATGTTAATGTAAACATTATATTTGGGTGGGGGGCAATTCAGATATATATGCACATCATGATGCAGCTAGAGCACAAAATGCACATTAATTAACTACATGGTTTTCTATTTTCAAAGGTCAACAAGCTAGAATGCCGAATTATATAGCTAAAGTTTGGTAATTAAAACACGAAATATATATATATATATATATATATATATATATATATATATATATATATATATATATATATATATATCTTATTTGGAGTTCCATTCCCTAATCATACCTGTATAGACAGTAGGATTTATCTCAAACTTTGAAGCATTTCGGATGGATAATTTATTGAGTGAAATGGAAAATTCAAAATCATTTGTATTTTTTTATATATATATATATATATATATATATATATATATATATATATATATATATATATATATATATATATATATGAAAATGATACATAACACGTACGTGTTACGGACAAAAAAATGACAGACACAATTATTATCGTACAAAATAAAAACAAACAGCCATAATTAAAAATAGAAAATCAACGTCTATTAATATTAGTAGCGCATATTACTAATATGTTAATCCATCCGCTATTAATATAGTAGTGGGCGTTCATCATATATTTGACTCGACTCTTATTATTTAGGGTTTTGGGTTAATAACCATAACCCTTGGTTAATACTTTAGTAAATAAATTCTAAACTCTAGTTAGTAAACCTTAAATTTTAGTTTAATTTTAAGTCGAGAGAAATATTTGATGAGCATATGCTACTATTAGTAGGACGAATTAAAATTTTAAACCATGTTCTCTATTAAGACTAAATTGCAAATCTAACCCTCTTATTTATCATGTTTTTGCTAAACTGTTCCCTAAACTTTTTTTTAGCATTACTGTTCCTCATAGGTGCGTTAGTCATCCAAAGGTGTTCCTTCAGTGTTCCATAGACTTTTTTTTTTGCATAACTGTTCCTCATAGATGCGTTAATCATGCAAATGTGTTCCTCTAATTTTTTTAACCTATTAAATTTGATTTTCTCTCTCCTCTCTCCTCCCTCCTCATTTTTTTATTTTTTATTTTTAAAATATATGTAAAAAGTATACTCTTCTTCTTCTTTTTATTTATTTATTTTTATATTGACATTTTGAATTCAATATAAAATATCTTTAAATTCAAAATTAGTATAAATTAATTATTTTTAAACAATATAACTACTAAAATTATAAACTTTACTATTTTTTATTTTATCTAAATGACACTAATAAAAAAATAGTAAGGTTTATATAAACTAGTATTTATTTTTTTTTTTTATTAATTATTTTTTTTCATACCGTTATTAGTACCATTTAGATAAAAAATAAAAAAATAGTAAGGTTTATAATTTTAAAAATTATATTGTCTAAAATTAATTAATTTATAATAATTTTGAATTTAAAGATATTTCATATTAAATTCAAAATGATAATATAAAATAAGCAATTAAAAGAATAATAAGAATATACTTTTTACACAAATTTTAAAAATAAAATAAAAAAAAAATGAGGAGAGGAGAGAGAAAATCAATTTTTAATAAGTGAAAAAATTGAAGGAACACATTTGCATGACTAACGATATATGAGAAACACTTGCTTAAAAAAAGTTTATTAACATTGGAGGAACACTTTTGCATGACTAACGATCCATGAGGAACAATTGTGCTAAAAAAAAGTTGTTTAATTTAGCAAAAATATAACAAATAGGAGGGTCAGATTTGTAATTTAATCTCTCTATTAATAATAACGAATGACGAATTTAAATTTTTAATCTCATGCATGTTGTTGGTTCATGTATCGGGACGCTATTGATATTGTATGTCATGTAATTGCTATGGATTGTTTACCATAACTAGTTACTTAACAAAAAAATCATATAGATTAGGTGTAAAAATATAGTTTGTTGGCCCGGGCCAACCATTTGCCTATATTTAATTTTGTAGGAGTTGCTTGTTAAATTTCTTTAGTTCTATTGCGAAGGATTTTGGAAAATCTTTTGAGAGTTGAAACACAGTAGTTGTAGTATAACCAAATACAAGCTGAAAGAAACTCTAGTAGCTCCCTCCATTTAAAAATATAATTAAGAATCATTTCAACTTTTTGAACATCAATTTAATACATTTTATGAATTTAATTTCATATCCGAATATGTCTGGCTGCAGGCTGCTCTATAATTTATGGTGACAACTAGTTGATGTAACCCTACGACATCAGCATAACAATCAACAGGTTATGCTTGTTAAATATCAACAACCGAGAGTACCATTTCATATTGGAAACATATTGTCGATAACTGATCACAATCCACATAGATTTGGCGTGTTGCATGATTGTCAAAAGTAGTGGGGAAATAGCTAGCTAGTGATTTTAGTTTTAGGAATGGCCTAAAGCAATTCCCAAACTTTTTCCTTTTCCCTACCCTTTCTTCTTTTCCCTACCATTTTGCCTTTAATTTCTCAACCTTTCTTTTCTTGTTAGGATAATTTTGTTCCGAGTCAAGGTCTTTTTTAACACTTATCAATTCTATCAATTCTCTCTTTCTAATCATTCAAATTAAAACTGTCCAATATTGATGCAGGATGGCTCGAGATCGAAGACACCGAATTATTGGATAATATGTTGATGACCTTTAAATATCATGAATGAGATGGTCGTCACAAACGAAGAGGCCATTAAACACCTCGGCATTATTAATACCTTCAGTTTCGGGAGATGAGATCTTTAATTCAGCTTCGACTTCGGGTGATAGAATACCTTCATCTTCGGGAGTTAGAATGACACTTTCACCTTCGACTTCGGGAGACGGAATGACGTCTTGACTTCGGAGTTCGACAGACTAATAGTTTAATTGCTTTCTCTTTCTATTTTGTTCTTTAATTAATAATATTTTATTATTTGCAAGCTTGTAATTTTGTTTCCCTAAAAGTAAGAAGTTAGAATTATTTTTGCATCCCTAAGAAGTTTGTTATAATCTTTTTCACGTCCCTATGAGTATTTTATTTCTATATCTCTAGGAAGATTCTAGAGTGACTTGGAAATAAAGTTTTGTTAAACTATATAAACCTGGCTTGTGGGTTGAAATAAGGGATTTGATTTTTTGATAAATATATTAACACATTAGAGAGATTTCTCTCTGTTTTCCGGTGAACCTCTTTCTCATTTCCTATGATTCATTTGTTTAACTAGTCCGCAGGATAATCGCTATCCCGCCCGGCGTCAGTTGGTATCAAAGCTTAAGCATCTTTCTGGGAATAGACTCATCGGTTTTAATGGTTGGTTGTCGTGGTCGTAGAGGGCAGATTCCGGATGAGAAAGTCTCGCACTTTGATCGTAGCGTCCAGGACGTGATGATATAAATGTATGAATTAGGTGATCTAAGACCCCAAATATATTTAATTTGTTGATATTGTGAGAATTTTTTTGCTAATTAGAAGTCATTTGAATGAAATAAAAAGAGTATTCTAAAAAGTAAGATTCTTAAGTGATGAATTGGTGTGAAATAATCAGAGTATATGAGTACTTTGACTAAATTACAAATCTAACCCTCCTATTTGTTATATTTTTGCAAGTGTTCCTTAATTTTTTTTTTACCATAAGTCTCCCTCAAAGATATATTAGTTGTGCAAAATTATTCCTCCAACCCTTTTGCATAGTTTGAGACGTTTTCAAACTATGCAAACTCGCATGATACAGTTGTCTCCTCTCACTCGTACAACCGAAAGAAGCTCTTCAAACGTCAATAAATATTTTTTTTTATTGATGTATTTTTACCCCCCTAAAAACATGTTCTAGTTCCGCCACTGCCGTTATATATATGTTTGTAAGGAAGTATGAATGATCAATGTCCAATCCTTGAATAGATTCTAAGATCAATGGCTAAACTAGCACCATACTTGGTCTTCTTCCTTATCCTTGTAGTTGAGACTGTGCAAGGCCGGTTGTTAGGACTCTATTCCTCTAGTCAGTTAGTATCAGATGGAGCTAACCATATTCGTAGTCAATCATCAACTTCATTTCTTTCTCTCAATGATTTGTCATCTTCATCCGATATCTGCACGCACGTGTATGGATTCTTTCCATGTGCAGACAGCATAGGAGGCTACATTTTCCAAATGGTGGTCTATCAATACTTGTTGATCATTGGGGAAAAGTTTCTAACGAAAGGAAGCAAGAAGCTCTTCAAAATTCTTGGCACCGGTATATTTGGTGCTAGTCTCTTTCGTGTTTTTATGGTGTTACCCAGACTTGTTATGTTAATTGGTAAGCTTCATCAATTTACTAATTTTTTTTTATTATTATTATTAAAAAAAATCCTCATTTGTCAGTATATATCTTCACGAATATGTGAGGAATTTGTACTTGATCATTTTTTCTATGTTTTGTTTGCAGTATCTGGGCTTTTCACCACCTCAGAGGATGCTCAGCATCAGGTCTCACTTGGAGTTGCAGTGTATACTGGATCTACCGTCTTGTATCTTACGTTGGTGTGGGGAATGTGTGTAATATTTGGCAGAACCGAATTGCATGAAGACACTTCAATTTCAAAACCTTTATTAAAAGGAAAACTAGCACCTTTAAAAGGTTAATTTGGATCTGAATTCATTAATTAATTTCCTACATATGTTCAATAATTTAATCTTAACTTAGTTAACGTCGTGGTTATGTTGACAGATTCGGGTGTTACAGTTGACAAGAAGACTGGATATACAGCTGGAATTATGCTTTTGTCGTTGATACCGTTTGTCATATTGCAGTTAGCAAATATGTTCAACCCATTATCTGGGAGTCGGATAATAATTTTGATTGCGTTCATTGTATCAGCCTTATCACTGCTCTCATACTTCATTTACCAGGTAATTAATTAATAAAATGCTGCCTTTGAAATCACATGCATGCAGCAGACGTATGTATGTTTTATCTTTTATAAACTCTCTCCTTTACAAAATGAGAGCTAATTTCTCAAAGTCAAGTTTTTTTAAGGTTTGTTTTATATTTATTTAAATATTATAATTAGAATATTTGATGCACGGATTTTAAAACTAGACTATCATTTTCTTTCCTAGGTCTAATAAAGAAAGTTGGGCTTTAAATTTGGGAAGTAGGGAGTACATATATGTTCTTTAACTTAATGTTCAAAGGGAGCTTAAATGGAAAATCTTAATCACTATTACAAAGGGTCTCATTTGGGACAAAACTCTGCCGCAAAAGATTATTCTGTCGCTATATGTATTTTCTCTAGTACATTCCTTTCAAACGATAATAGATTGCAATAAACAAACAACCGTCACTAATGTCATTTATATAGTTTACAATGCAAACAATCCATCAATAACACTGAGGGATAAAATAAAATAGAAAATTCATTAGGGGCATCAGGATCGCGACTGGGACATATATCGTCCGGGCAGGGCCCCGGCATTTCTAAGTTTATTCTAGAGTTGCTATCAAGAAAAGAAGGTAAAGATGGGGAGAGAACCTGTATGTATAATGGCCACATAAACAGTGAATGACAAAATATATTTAATTTAATTAATAAATAAAAAATTCTCCCCATTTTCCATTTTTCAGACTATTTTGATTTTAATGGTATGATTTGATCCCATGCCGGGGAGGGAAATAAAGCCTCTAATATATAGAGCTCAACGAACTAACTAACTAGCTAGCTAGCTAGTAGTAGTAGTAGTATATATATATATATATATATATAATCTCACATTATAACATATATATATATGATCAGGATTCACAACTACCTTGCTCTAGCTCATTGAGCTCACCCCCATTTAGCGGCCATGATGGCGTGATTCGGTCATACAATCGCCGCTCATACTTTTAGTGATATTTATATGTTGTCCGTCGCTAAAAGTATGAGCATTGTATGACACCAACTGTCGCCCGGTCCATCGCTAAAAAAGGTGAGCTTTTGAGTGGATAAGGGTGAGCTTTTAAGATCGAGACTCTATATATATTTCATTTATTTCTTTGCAAATAAAACTAAATACTTATAGTACCGCTTAAAAATAAGGACATACCCATTATCTTAGTACCGCTGCTCATCCCTTTAGAAAGTGACATATGTCGCTCTATACTTTTTCTTTTCTTATCTTTGTCCGTCGTTAAAAGTAAAAGGTTATGACCCAAAAAACCGCTTTCAATTCTAAGATAAGAGGTATTTTGATCCCTTGAGCTATAAAACATCAGAAAGTGACAATATGACTTTTCTTTCTTTTCTAAAAGGTTATTTTCTTTTCTTCAATTCTATTATTTTTCCTTTATTGGTAGGACAGCTAGGTTCCTCACTTTCTTTCACTTATTCACTTTAGCCTAATCAATACATTCCAAAAATATATATGGCCAGCTCATTTGACTCTCATCTCATCTCCCAAGATGAGATCTAGATAAAGCTTTTCCAATAATTATTTTAACTTTTTGATTTCCAATAATTACATGTTTATTCAATTATCATGAAGTACTTAACTTCATTATAAGTTGGTCAATTAATTAACACAGTGCTATACGCAGATAGAGATCACCTCCCGACCTACGTGTCGATATTGTATTGATCAATTGACCAAAGTTAACTTCATACTAACCACTACCATGTTTATCACATGGTAGACACTATATTTGTTTACAATAATGATAGCTAGATTAATCATGGAGTAACATGGGGGGAGAATCCAAACAAGGGTACAAGGCGAATTGATGGACTAATCATGATTCCCATCCTTAATTAAAAAAAAAGGCTGAACACTATCTTTTAAGTCCCTGGACATGAGAATTAATCAAGTATACTTACCTGTTTTCTTGATGAACAAATTAATGCATAAGCCAAATGTTTTTGCAGGTTTTGGATCCATGGATTCAAGAAAGAAGTTTAGAATACTCCAAGTACGAGAGTCTTCTAGCAGATTTTTTGCATCATGTTCAACTGTATTCAAAAGGAAAGCTCATTAACCACAAAGGAAAACCAAATATTAAAGTCATAAAAAGGTGGTTACCAAAATATATTATCTAATTAACTTATTATATTTATGCATGGAACTTCCGGTTAATCCAGATATCTAATTATATATATATTCCATGCCAGCTAATTGTTATATTAATATTATCTCAAAATCAAATATGCAGATTATTTGCCGAAAGTGATGTAGACAAAAGCCAACACATAACATCTGACTCTGATACAACAAATCAAGGGCAGTAAAATGGCAGTAGACAAAGAATATGCGGTTGGAGTAATATTGGGGGCTTTCGATCAGAACAAAGATGGGAAAATTAGTGAGCATGAGTTTGTTGAAGGATGCAAGAAATGGATAGATGAAGCCAAGCAGTTGGCTGAGATTGACAAGGATAATTCTAAGTGGGGAAATGCTTTCCGCCAGCAGGCAAGCCATATACTCTTCTTCATGCATAATTAATTAATGACAATAATAATTTTTAATCTAACTATCTTATAAAACAACCGGTGATCATAATGGCCAATGGTTTTTCATGAAACTGAAATGACATAAAAATGATTTTCGTCCAAAAATAAGCCATTTTGTAACACAATTACTGATCATTTGGATCATTTCCGTTGCACTTTCCACTCCATTTCCACCAATATACATTAGCGACAAAAAATTAGATTCATGGATTAACAATACATTTTTGGTTGCTAATAATTGTGTTGTTAGAGTCGTCGCTACATGCAAATTGGAGAGGGAGAAAACTGCATAAAAAGTGTAATGGAGGGATCCTCATCCAACAAATCCATCACTGAATTCTCATTTTCTTGTAGTGTATATACGTGTCTGTATGTATTAACACACGTATATATATATATATATATATATATATATATATATATATATATATATAGAGAGAAGAGTCCAGCTAAAAGAGGTGAGCTCAGTGAGTTGGATAAGGTGAGCTTAAGATCTTGAACCGATATATATATATATATATTCTTACCCATTTTTTTTTTTTTTATTAATCCATTCAAACATGAAAAATAGAAATATCAGAAGTCACATAATTAATTACATGAAATACAAATGTAGGCTAGGATATATTAAGATATATATATATATATATATATATATATATATATATATATATATATATATATATATATATATATATAGGACATAATTGTCGCTAAAGGGGTGAACACGGGTGAGTAAGATAAAAGAAATTTATGCACTTGATGCATCAGATATATAATTAATTATATATAAAATAACTGTCCAGGTTGAGCCGATGATTAACAAGAAGAAGCAAGAACTTGCAACAATTGAGCATCTCATGGCTAGAATCTTGAAAAATGTCCAAAGCGAAGCACTTGATGCAGGATGCCTTCTCAAGGATGATGGAGAACCTGATCTTGATTACATTAAAAGGTAAATATATATAATGCTTCTCTTTTGTCTAGATATTTCAATTTCAAATAGTTACTCACTTGAACTTACATGATCTACATATATTGGCTTGCCAGTCTCTTCGACAAGTATGACTCTGACAAGAACAAAGTTCTAACTCAATCAGAATTAAAAGATCTGATCCAAACTGTAAAATTTGGAGAATGGAGGCCAGATCATGATGAGATAGTAGAAACCGTGATGAAAGATTTTGATGAAGATGGTGACAAAGAGATTACTAAGCAAGAATTTGTCGGTGGAATCACAAAATGGCTTAATAAGGCTACCCATGTAGCCAACTGTAGTGATCCAAAACGTTCCCTAGATGAATATGACAAGGTAAGTTTAATCATACTCAAATGACCAAATTAAAATATACTAGACAAATATATATGGTTCACCCAATTTTTATCAATACACAATTAGCTACACAAATATTACTTATAACTATTGCTTTAGTGATAATAATTTTTTTAGACGGCTTTCATTGTGTCGCTTAATACAATGTTTGTGTCGTAATTGAATGAAAGGTGTAACGGAAAAAATCTTTAGTTATCCCTCCTATACCATACCCTTATATATTTTCAAGCTAAGTATTTTACATTAATTTTGCAGATTTTGTGGAAAGAAGTTGATTCTATAGTTTACGAGGAGGAGCAAATTGGACATATCAACTATAAGTCAAGATTAACATGGGCATTTAACAAATCTGAAACCACTTGTAATAAGCACTCAACAATTCTCCAATGCCATAGGCTTACCGTCTTTCTTCATCTCGTTCGTCATAATTCCTGTAGCCCTGAACGCTAGGAGGGCGATTTCAGCTATATATCCCGCGAGTCAAAAGAGTTTAACAACATCTTCTTTAACATTTTCAGAGGTTTCAATATTATCTGATCATATATATCTCCCTTGCCTAGCTTCTTTTTTTAATTTCTTGAATTTATCGACTGAAATTATGTTTAAAATGTGCAGATTTATGGTGGAGTGGTGATGAACAACATAATGGGAATGACCACATTGTTAGCTATTGTATATGGGAAGGGCTTGAGATGGGATTATTCAGCTGAAGTACTAATAGTGTTGGTGATTTGTGCTATAATCGGCCTCCTTGCATTTTTGCGCTCCACTTACCCTCTTTCCCTCTTTGGACTTGTTTGTTAGCATTTTCTTTGTACCCATTCTCGCTGCTGCTGTTTTATGTCCTTCAGTATGTCTGGGGCTGAAAATAATCCTTAATTCTCTCTTCTTTAATTTAGTAAGTATTGTTTAATCTCTATCTAGCTAGCTAGCCAATGGTACGTAAGTTGAAGAAATAAATAAATTGCAACTCCCAAGTATATATATGTTACTTATTTTCTATCCATATATAGTTATAATTCATTTTCTATATATGATTAAAGTTGACATGTTGATTGTTGAACTCAAATAACAGGCTTTATATTCTTGACTTTCAATTTAGTTTAATGGAAGCAACATGATTGGGATATAGATTAAGAGAAGTGACCATAGTTATTGCTAAATATTATTTATATGAATTAAGTTTGTTGAGATTGAGTTATACTTTTCCGGGTTCGAAGAATTGTCACTACGACAGGGTAGTCGGGAGTCTCGCTCCCCGGTGAGCGAGTGGCTGCCCAACTCGCCGGTGAGTTGGTGAGGGTTGCAAGGGGCAGTGCCATCTAGAAGGCAAGCGCAAAGTGTAATTGGACTTAGAGATTTATTAGTAGTCCGATTTTGAGTTTTACTAATGTATTGAGCATCATATATGTTTGGGCTCATGTTATAGCAGTTAGGGTTTTTTCTAGTTACTATAAAAACATTGTTTGATGTTTAAATCATTGTAGGGTATGTGAGACATTTAATGAATACATCATAGGACTAGCCAAATGGTAACCTATATATATATATATATATATATATATATATATATATATATATATAGTGTTCTTATTTTTTCATGTTTTATATAATATTTGTGTGATTGCAATATTATTCGCTCGAAATTTTAACAAAGTTTGATATGAGTATAATTAATTAATTGATGATTATGTACGACGAGGACTAGTGTTAGTAGTATATTTAATTTAGATAGTATCATTAATTGTATTAATAGCCACTAGTTAATTGTATTATAATGATTGTTTAATTTCATAGCTTCATATTAAAATGCATGGCCAGCGTGCATGATAATTAATATAGCTACTGCGTCAAAAATAGTTTCTTTGCTTTGACAACATGAATCAACTAATAATAGTAGAGTTAAAGACTGATGTGGGAGTTTTAGCATAAAAATAGTTTCTTTGCTTGACAATTATTTTTAATTCCTTGCTAATATGTACGTTTTCTTACTAAATCAATTCTCAAGTCTTTTCCCTTTATGGCTCAACCCAACGTTCAACTAACTTCAGAGTTCGGGAGTGTTTGTTTAGAGCTAAATGAAGTTGAATCTGAATGACTGAATCGGTCAGTGCGTTTGTTTAGGTATGAATGGTTGAATCGGTAAGAAGATGAATGACGGAATGGTAAGTTTTTTTTTTTTTAAACTACATTTGAATGAAGCAAATTGAATGATGTAAATTTATTTTTAAAAAATTAAAAAATAAAATAAAAATATTAACTATTATATTAAGTAATATTAAATAAATTTACAACAATTTTAATTTTTTTCAGAGAGATAAACTAATAAAGTTGTCATTCAGATGTTTCAGACATGTCAATTATTAAATAACTTTTTTTATTCAAATTCAGATTCAAATTCATTCAATTTTTATTAAACATGCACCCCTAGATCCAGGTCCAGGTCCAACCTTACGGCTATACCAAACACAATTATTTCCCGAACTTATCTACAAGTATAAATAACTTATAATTATATCAAACTAATATTCTCTCATATCTTTTTCTTTATGCATAGTGGATCACACGTCACAAATTTCGAATTTAAAATTTAAATATAATGTTAAATTAGATAATTTTGTTAAATTATAATAATTTAATTATCATGTTATCAATATAAAATTATGCTCAACTATTTCAACTCTAAACATGTCAAAAATACATAAAGTTTTGAATATTTTTTTTTTGGACGAGAGGAGTATTATTATAATAATTTTAAAACTAAGGTGGATTGCTGATAATGTCATAATAATTTTATTTATGAGAATAAATATTTATTTAACTATATTTTTATATATTCTATAATTATATTTAAATTTTTTAACAATATTTATTGTTCTAGTACTACTAACATAATTATTAGTATCATTCGTCCAATTTAAAGTGGGGGCCATGAAAGGCATGAGAATCAGATAAAAGATATTGTCAAAGTTTGTTCTTCTGTCGCTGTAATCTGACCTCTCATTTGTCGAATAGTAAAAAACAAGTCTTGATTATTGGTTGGATGGTAGATTCAGGCCTATGATTAAGGAAATGGAATCAAAATTGGAGAGAGAAAGTGTTTTTTTGTTTGTAGTATTGTTTAATCTTTGTAAAAAAGAATGTTTAAAACATATGCTGATGAGAGAAGTGATGGGCCATGGCAAATATCCAACCTTTGTTCTTTCTCACCTTCTTCAAGTATTTCTTCAATTTCAGTCCTATTTCCCACAACCCACCACCATCTTTCTCTTTTTTTTCTCTTTCCTCTTTCTGCTGCAGCTTCTTCTTCAAAATTTGGATTTACCCATTTGCTAAATAGAGGGTCTCAAGGTTAATTTATTCTCTGGTATGTTACAATTGCTTAACCAAATCTTTGATTTCCTTCTTTGTGTTTGTTTTGATAGTTATTATATTATTTGTGCAGTCCACTCACATTTGCAGAGTGGGAGTTAATTGGATAGTTAGCTGATTAGTTTAACTACTATTTGTTTCTAGGATTCCTTCGTTTTCTTTCTGGAACCAATTTATTTGTTCAAGAATCTACCGGAAAATTCATTGATTGATTAAACTCATCTTTTCTGCTGCTATTAGTTTGAATACTTCAATGTTGAGCTATATCTTGTTTTTATGTCTCTCAGTATATTCAAATTTATATATTATTTTTTTGGATTTCTATGAGCTTTTTCTGATTTCAAGTTTCTGGTCACATTAAATGGAAATCGTTTGTTTCTGGTCATGAAGCTTTGCATATTCTTTTCTGATATGTGTTCGTTTTGCTGGTGATGTTGTTATTGTTGAGTATTGTGCAATCTATTCACATTTGCTGATTGGGACTTGGGGGGAGGGGAGTGTTGATACTGAGACAATCAAACATTGGATTAGCTGATTAGTTTAGCTATGGTTTTGTTCTGTGATGATATGATGGTTACTCTATTGTAACTTTTGTTTTGTTAAGCTCACTCATTTTGGGGAATTGTTCTGTTGTACTGTTGCACTTACCTACGTTTATATCATTTTCTTTATGGAGCCAATTTATATGGTCATGAATCTTTTGGAAAATTCATTGATTCATTAAAATTATGTTATTTTTTTTTCTTTTCTACTACAATTAGTGTGTATTCTTGAAAGCTAGTGTCCTTACCTTGTTGTTGAACTGTTTACTGCAGAGTGACTGGAATAGCATAAGAAAAACTTACTTGGAATATGCAGGAATGGTGGAATATGCAGGAATGGTAGGGTACATAGGCATTATCAGTTTTCAGTTAGTTTTGGTACTTTAGGGGAATGATGAAGCTCATTTTACATTGACTGGGTACTTTTACTGCCCTCCTCAACCTTCACTCATCAAGGTTGTCAATTGACAATTCTGTTTGGTTGTTAAGTTACTATCCTTATGTCTACCTACTACTCAAACTATAAACCCCTGCCATTGGCCAGTTAGTCAATAAACAATCATACTTTTGTGCTACTGATGCCGTATGTGTGTACACGGATGATCAGTGGTGCTTAGTACTTGTGAATATTGTTATGATTTGTTAAATGAAAAGCAGACATACCCCTAATTTTATGTAGGAGATAATTGCTGAACTTTTTCACATTTTTCGATTGGATTGCAGTTTTATGGTTGGCAGATGTTTGTTTGCATCTTTTGTTATCATTTCTTTTATTGAGTTTCTTCATTCATGTGAAAGTTGTGGAACTTCTACAGTGGTAGTAGCTTGATGTGTATTCCATTTACAATTTCTTTGAGTCTTCAACTTGCATTTATTTTTTGTTGCACAGATTAGAAAATGATTGACATGTCTGCATGTAGAACAAGTTTTATTTCTTGGTTGCTTCATAATGCTGATGCATTTTATATTCACCATATAAAATTTTGAGCAGGTCAAGCTACTACAAAGAGTAAATATCGATAATGGGATCTGGAGATTGGCTCAAAAATATAATTGGCTTAAAGAAAGCAAAGAATGGCAAGCCAAAATCTCTAAAGGTATGCATCCTATGAATGGATCAATCACACTATTTCTTTTTCTTATTATCTTTTTTCCTGCCAGGATTATTTTTTGGGGAAAAGGGGGGGTATATATGTATGTATGCTTTTATATATGTGGGTGGAGTTTTATTTTTATCTTTTAGTTTACTATTAACTTATTTATTTATTTTCATGCATTTTTATTCCTTTATTTTATTTCTATTCCTTTCTTCATTTTCATTTGTTTTATATATTATTTCTCTTTGTCTTTCTCCTATCATGAGTACATGTAGATTCATGTTCAGCCTACCCGGACTTGTTTGGGATCAAAGGAGTTGAGTTGAGTAGAAGGAAGGGATTTTTTTTTTGGTGGTTGTAGCTTCTCTACACATGATAGGACTGTCAGACTTTTTAAATTTTGTTTAAAATATTTATTTTGTTGAATATGTGCTTCTCTCTTTCTAATGGTTCTTTTATTTATCTGTATATCCACATTCATAAAACACCAAAAAGTAAAACTAGTACTTCCTCTGTCCCATTTTTTTTTCTTTTCTACAACACAGGGATCTTCAGCACTTCAAAATTCAAATGGGTTAAAAAAGGACCTCCATTTTCAGAAGGAGTCCACTAATCCTGCTAATGGCACTTCTAATGGGAATCCTGGGGATCTTGGTATGCCAGTTGAGGATATAGCAGCAATTCGGATTCAAAGTGCATTTCGATCTTACAAGGTAAAGTGGCAAACCTTGCAGCAAGTTATGCTCGCAACTGCTATTCTGTTTATCACAACGCTTCTGAAGTTACTTAAGAAATCTTAAGATACTTGTATAATGGTAAACAAGATTATACATTAGACCTGCCACAATACTCAAATGAGTTATCATTTGTAGAATCTAATGAAGTTATATGAGACTCAAGTTGTGTTACTCTCCTCCATACCCAGTATCATGTGTTTCTTTATGAAGATCATCTGGATTTTGAGTCATGATTGTAAGTTCCTGCATATAGCAAAGCCTTAGCTGAAAATGTGTCCACCTCCCTCCCCTGGTCGTATGGCTTTTGCTTCAAAGCTATCTGCTATTGCTTACAAGATTTATTTGCTAACTGCAGAGCTCTTCGGTCGCAACTGTAAAATATGACTGGCAGATTGATCACTGTTGGCCCTTCATTCTTTATTTACATCATCTTTAAATGGATTCAATGTTTTTGAACCTTGAAGTAGCTTCTTAACTATGCTGCGTGGTAGTTATAAGTAACTGTAAACAAAAAAGACCAGCTTTCATGTTTATCCCTTAAGCATCTTTAACACTTGTAGGGAATAAGTACATTACTTTAAAAGGTTTTGAATTAACCAACAACAGGATAAATTATAACTGCTTTTTAGATTGTCCCACAGAGATCTTTATTCACCTGTCAATATCTTATACTATATGCGACTGGTTACGTACTTTTCTCTTGTTGTAGGCAAGAAAAATTCGACGGCATTTGAAAGGAACTGTAAGATTGCGGACCGTGACCCTAGGCTGTTCTACCAGAAAGCAAGCTTCAACGACGCTGACCTACCTCCACACATGGAGTAGGATACAGGCTGAAATTAGAGCTCGCAGAACTGGTATGGCAGTGGAAGCCCAAATCAAACAGAGGAAGCTTGAGAATCAATTAAAGCTTGAGGCAAAGCTTCATGGCCTTGAGGTAAAAGACTGTCTCATGCATCTGGGTGCTAATTCAGTATTTCACAGACATTTCGTTTTGATAATTTAGATTTTCTTAGATGACGACGTCTTGAAGATACTCTTCTCAGGAACTTATTCATCTATAATTACATTATTCATTTCCTTTTTCCTAGGCAACGAAAGTACAAAGTAAACACATGAAGTACCTCTGTTTGATGCATAACAGTCTCATTGAACATTCAACTAGCATATTAATAGTTCAAGTTAACTATATATATTACAAAACACTCTTGTTGAGTTGTTATATTCCTCGTTGCATGGTTGCTCATAACCTAGTGAAGTGCCCATGATTGACACTACATTACACTACCTCACCAGTTACTTTATTAACTTGAGGAGGAAAAAAACAGTTTTGCATCATGTTCTTGTGCCCTTGGAGTTGGGATTAAGCAACTCCTGACAGCTAGATGCATACCCTCTCCTACATATGTACCTTAGTTCATGTAGCATTGTAAAGCTGTTTGTTGACCCTAATCCTCTGAGCTGTAATTATATTTTCTTATAACATATTCATTTCTATCAGATCTGGAGAACTTTAATGTGTTTGCACTCTGAGTGTGCTTACTTCGATGTTGAATCACTTCACTGGTTTAATTTTAACTCTCTCCCTCTCTCATGCACGTGGACTGGATGCTTGCAGGTGGAATGGAGTAATGGCCCCGAAACAATGGAGGAAGTTCTTGCAAGGATCCATCTAAGAGAAGAAGCAGCAGTGAAGCGAGAGCGAGCTATGGCTTATGCTTTTTCTCATCAGGTATGGCAACACATCAATACAATATCATCAATTTCTTTTGCTTAATGGTACTGAAAGAACTGAGAGACCCCATATTTTTACAGTGGAGGGCTAATTCAAAGGACCCTGTGTTGGGTAATTATGAACTTGGAAAAGCTATCTGGGGTTGGAGCTGGATGGAACGTTGGATTGCTGCTCGACCATGGGAGAGCAGAGCCGTTGTTCAGTCAACTCCAAAGAAAGCAATGAGTAGGCAGTCAAGCAAGACTGGTAAAAACTTGAAATCACCAACAATAAAATCATTGAATTCAGTGAAGTCCATTTCACCTAATGGGAAGGAAACTACAAAGGCCCGAAAGTTGTCTTATGGGGCAGCTGACCAAGAGGCAAACGCTAAGAAAGAAATGATTGTATCTTAGTAGCACATCAGTGAGATGATTTCCAATGGAATAAAGAAGATAGATATGCCAACCCGATGATCACATTCCGAAAGAAAAACTATCTTCATGTCTTTTATATTGTTGAGAAGTAATCCTTTTTGATCGTGTGCATATGGAGCGTGTGAAGATAGTATAAATTACGTTGCAGTTCAGAATAAAAGCAAAAACTGGATTTGGGACTGACCTTTCTTCTTCTGGTCTTATTACCTCTCCTCCTCCCTCTTTTTGAGCACAAGTATATCTTGGAGAAAATTATTTATTGATTTATTATTGGTAATGTAAATAGGCGAAGCATATTTTTCATTGGTGACATTGTCAAATGTGATTTGTCTCTAATTCTTTGTCAAATGTGATTTGTCTCCAATTCTTGTCTATATATATATATATACTGGTAGTGGAACTGAAAGGTAGCATGATTATATATGCAACATTACATATATAATCATGCACATATATATTTGACATCAAGACTTACGTTCGATTCCGATTTTAGTTTTTCGTTTCACAATTGAAAAAAGTAGTGTCGAGTTTTGTAGATGTATAGCGACGATGAAAACCGTAGCTATAGAATCTATAGCGATACTTTTGTTGTGGAAATAACATTTTTTGTTGTGGATTTAACCGTTTCTTACAATTTATTTACCAGGAATCCGAAGAACGTGACATTGATGTTGTAGTTCTAATCTTTCATGAGAATCTAAGAGAAAAATACAGTTGGTTAGTGGTTAAAAGTACTCTAGTCTCTGACAAATAGCTCAAGTGGGCACAATAATTGACTTTGCCTTTCACTTTTCTTCTCTTCTTAGTAATCTATATCTCCCACATGGATTTAAGTATTGACAGAGTATTATGGAACCATAATCACTGTTTCACATGTATAATTACTTGAAAGTAGCATTTAGGTCAAAATATCAAAATTGGAATAAAAACATTTTGCTTGTGGATTTTAACCAAGTATGCACATGTATAATTGAAATATTTGTAACCAAGGGTTCTAGTAGGTTAAAAATCTAGTCAAAGAGCACACCTTTTAGGCTAAATGTTACACAAATATTTAGGATTTCAAGTTTGTGTATCCAAACAGAGGGGCAGCCCTGAAGTTTAATAGGCAACATGCTTGTGTCTGAAACTCCATGTTAATTGCATTGGTGAATAATGTTATTTCAGAACTAAGTACCAAAGATTAAATTCACATAAAAGACAGCATAAACTGTTCCCCATTTGAGAAAGTGAGAGTAGAAAATCAAATGACCAAGAAACATTGCAAATACTACAACATTCAAATAAATATTGAGAACTATCAACCAAAAACAAAACAAAACAGAACAGAACAGAACAAATGCCAGAGCTTCATTCACTTCTTGAAAGCCCAAATATATCACAGAACCAAACGATGCAAGTGTTGGGGTTGAAGATGGATTGAAGAGAGTGGAAGTCTTTGCTAATCTTCATAATGTAAGATAGAGTTTACAGATGATAACCTGTTGGAGGTTGGATTACCTGCTACCTCTTGGCCTTGAATTTGTGGAGAAACAGAGAATTCTGTATAGGCTAATCCAGTGCTCGTCACTGAAGATGAGTTAAATGCAGACATCATATGATAATCTATGTTGGAAAGTTGGGTTTTCGTCGAAGAAACACGAATGGAAGGTAAAAAAGTGGACCGAAGGGGTTCCCTCTGATTGAATAATTGGTTTTGATCAAGAATTGGTTCCAAATGCGGTTCTGATGAGTCGATGACACAGCCTTTTGAGTTAGAGTTTTGAGTGATCATTTTCTGGATCCAACCTGTATTCGATGTGGTGTTCATGTTTACAGGAGTTGAGCCAGTGAAGCGGTAGGGACTAAAATGTTGTTGTAAAAGAGTTGGATCTTCTTGTAAAGATTGAAGAGATAGACAAAGATCTTGGGTTTGGCTTCTTATTCTTGGATTCAGGTCATGTTGATTGTTATGGAAATCAATGGAATTTGATGAAGCAGAACCACAAAACATGGAAATGAAGCTAAAATTGTTGATGGAGTTGTCATTCATATTCTGCTGATTCTGAATATCATATTCAGGATTCGGAAACTTACTTTCTTGATGTGTTTGATGATGAATTTGACTGTGGATATGGCCTTCGAAATCTTGATAAGCAAAATGACCTATTTTTGACTCATCACCAAGGGCATCAATGGCGACTTTGGCTTTCTTCATTAGCCAATCAATGGCTTTACTGGGCCTGTCAAAGCCAAGCCGGTCTTGCACATCATAGAAGTCAATTGCAGTGTTTGCTGATAGTCGAACTCGCCTGTCCCTCAGACCCTTTGAAGTACAAACCTTAGTGTGTTTATCTTTACTTCCGGTGGAGCAAACAATGTCCTCTTCTTTCTTCCCTTTAGTTCTCTTCAGCCTCATTTTTGGCACTTCCCTAAATCTCGTGTATTTAGATGCCAAAGGTGTACAAGAAGCAACCAATGTAGGCCATTTTTGTTGGTAACTATCTACTACTGGTTTTTCGTATATACTTCCACAAGGTGGTTGCGCTGACGGTTGAAAACTGCGACTTGAATGAAGCCCATTATCTTCTTGATCATCTTCTTCAGGTTCTAAATCATGACCTTGATCTTTATCTTCTTCTTCTTTATCTTCATCTGATAATTGAAGTTGATTACTTGAAAGATCTAGATTTGACATTTTCCCCTTCCTGCTTTTGCATGCTTATACTTATACAATCTATTTTGCTAATGCTAGACACTTGTGATTATCAGTGGTCGTCTTTGTTGCTTCATTGGTTTAGTTTCTGGACGGGAGAAACCTGTTAATTAGGACTTGCAGTGTTTAAACTATGTCCGCATGACTGCATGTGAAAGAAAGATAAATAATGTTGGTGTTTGATAGTATTGCTTGGTAATATATATATTGTTGGGCCATGATACTTTCACTATTGGGCCAGACTTAATAGACTCCTCCCTTACACCGTAATATATTATATCTTTTGGACCGAATAGATTGGGCCGAGTTATTTAATTATTCTATTGGGTCATTTCGGTTGGATCCAATCAGACGGGTCACCCTTATTATTGGGCTTAGTTGTTGGACTGATCCATTTAGTAACTAAATTTCCACCTTTGACCGGTAATGATGAAAATGTATGACAGTTGACTGTCTTACCTGCAAATCATTAATGTGGATGAGATTATTTTCCACGTAGCCAGAGAAAACAGTGGCCAAAAAAGGTGGTGGGTAAGATGCATGCGATCAATTTGAAATTATCAGAGATAAGGGGTTGTGTCAGACGGTAGTGGTTGGCACGGTAAACCGGGTTTAGAGTGTATATTGGACAACGATCACACACAAAGGAAAAAGGTAACAACAAACAAATCACTTATCTAAATTATTATCTCTCTCAATACACTAAACATTTTATTCCTCCATTGTTAACCATGGGATCGCCGATACTGACTCTCACACCGGAGCTATCCCCCGACGGTCAAGCCGTCAAGCTTTTGGTATTGACTTGTTGAACTGTGCAAGATATCGGACGCGTCTTAGGTGATTGGGACGTAAGGAAAGATGTTGGCGTTAATACATATATATATATATATATATATATATAATTGAAAAGATTTACTCCCTTCACCCACAAAATGAGTCATATATCACTTCTTGATTCTTTTTAAATAATTACTTAGATTTAAGGTTTATATATGAGACTCACTTGCAGATAACTTGTTTTTCTGATATGAAGAATCAAAACTACATTATTATTAAAAAAATAAAAATAGTATTGGAATTAACGACAGTGACTGCCCTTATGTTTTGTACCAGTTAAACCACTTGTGCATGTAATGCGCACAAATCATAGGCACAGGGAAATCCAATAACTGTTTTTTTATTGTTAAAAAATTAGTTAATAGTAAAGAAATATAGGTCCAAAAAAGTCCAATAGTTTGTTTGTTCATATCCCTAATCTTGTAGGGTTGCATGAAATGAATGGAGGAAACAGAGCTAGGGTTAAAACCCACCTGAAGAAGCAATACCAGATAGGAGAACTCAAGAAAGGACTCTATGTGTGCTTGTAATTTTGTCTGGATATATTGTCCTTCAGTGTGATATGTATATGTATATATTACCTGGAAACACAGAGATATCAGGGGAGAAGAGAGGGTTAGATCTACTAGTACTGCATGCATTGTGCTAGCTTTAGCTTGTGGCCTATGTACCAAACTAGACATGAAGCTAGCTCAGTTATCTTCTGATCAATCTCTTTCTATCTAACTTTTATATACGATCGAGTACTTGTGCACTAATTGCACAGCAGCTTTAGTGCACAACTGTTGCAAATACTTTCTACTCGAGCTCCATCATGTACTATTTACATTATAAACCAACAAACAGAAATGCATGCACAATTAGTGTAATTGATAGAATTATTCCTATAATATACTAAAAAGAGCAAATGATGTTATATTTTAGAACTGAATTATGAATAACTACTAATTGAGCTCCATTCTGCTTTGAGATGTCCCAAAATAAGTGAATTTATTGTTACACCTCTCCTAAAATATATCTGCAGATAAATCCAGATCAGTTAAGAGTCTTTGGATAGATGGAGTAACCCATGTGATCACCCATGGCTTGTAACAAATTAAAGAGAGATGAGTTAATATTAGATGGGACCTTGGTTGGGCTCAAGGAACTAGGACAAATGCATGCGTGCATGTGCATGGATAGTACTTCACTGTATCTTTTTTTTCTGTGCATGTTTCCCTTTCCTTCACTTTGTTAATTTATCATGATTGCAGACTGTTACTGTGTCTGTAATATATCTTCATCACCTTAATTCCTCATCTTTATGTATATAGTAAGTCAACTTTTATCATTTTATGATTAGGGAATAAATTCTATAAGAACTGCCAGTAAAATGGTATTTTTACCGTATTTAATAGGGATCTATCAACTCTACAATTTAAGAAGGGGTTTTGATTGTATTAAAATTATTAAATAGATTTTATAATGGAAAATTAATAACATTACATAATTTGTTAAATGAACCAAAACTCTTTGATTTTCTCTAAAAATACAAAGTTTTGCGATAAAAACACTAGTTTAATATAAAATTGATTCTCTTCTAATTATATATAAAGGCAAAAAGAGAGGTGAGACCTACCTCACGCTCTTGCATGAGGTAGCCCTCAATATGACATTGTTTTGCACAATTTAATACATTCTCTCTCATATTATGTATAAAAAGATATTTTAATAATTTTTTAAAATATTGTTATTATAAAGGGTTATCTCACGCTCTTAACCCTCACCTCCTGTTGTGGCCTCATTTACAAATATGTGTGAACTATAAATTTCAGGTCATCCTCAGGTCAAGCTACGGGCTATATAATTTTGCCCTAGGACAGTACTGGATATATTATAGAGTGGATGGTTCGATGTATATGTGGATCATAAATTTTAGGTCATCCTCAGGTCAAGCTACGGGCTACATAATTTTGCCCTAGGACAGTACTGGATATATTATAGAGTGGATGGTTCGATGTATATGTGGATCCGGTTATCATGAAATTAACTTCATGATAAGTTGATCAATTGATAAATACAGTGTTGATCAATTGATCCGGTTAGCATAGCTGACACCCCCGCATGCCTGTCGACATTATATTAATTAATTGACCAAAGTTAACTTCATGCTAACCACTCACATATCCTATCCATATATGTGGGCTGGGGCTGGGCTGATAATTGTAAGAATGTGAAAGAGAAGAGTGAATTTGATAAGTCCATAGTACCTACATGGCCACTTTCTGGAGTTGGGTTGGTCTCCTATCCTGCAATTAGCAGTACTGGATATTAAAAGCCAAACCAAAAACAACTTAGATTAATGTCAATTAAATCAAATTAATATTAAAACTAAGCCTAAGATGCTTTTTTAATTAAATAAAATGACTAGTTTCATTGTTAAGTCATCTTCAATTAAATAAAATGGCTAGTAATATTTTTAATTAGTTTTTTAATTTATCTTAAATAATTTTAATATGAGGTGAGTAACAAATTCTACAAAAATAACTTTGATTAGAGGCTGGGTAAATATTTTTTTATTGTTGTTATTCTTTTAAGACATCAAAACAAATAAACTTTGAAAGTTGTGTTTTTTTTATATATATAAAAAAGAAACTCACATAAAAATTAATATTTTTACATAATTCTTCTCTATAGAAACTCAAATGAAAACATCATTTTAATATATGAAAATATTAATTTTAAAAAAAAATACTAACTGTTTAATTTATTTTGTTTTGTTGGTGATCAAGTCTGAAACAAGATTCAACCTCAATTGTCAGATCTTGTATAATAATAGTATTAGATTCCAAATAATGGGTTATGGGTGTCCCCAATTTATATTGGATACAGCTGATAGTCGTACCCAACGAAATTATAACAAATTAACAAGGACATGATGTCATTACTGAGACGGGTATCATCGGTATCAATGGCATCAATCCCATCATTACAGTCATCTTCTATTTCTTCCATTTCCAAAAACATCATGGATTCTCAAAATTGCTTTGGGGGTTCGGCCAGGCTCGTGGCCTTAGCTCAACAGCTCCGTCTCTACAAACACACTCCGATAGATACAGACATTGAAGAAGAAGAAAAAGAACAGAGAGTTGAAGAGAGTGCAGGGAAGGTTGTGTCTCAAGTGGGTTTTGCGGAATCTGCAACCCCAGTTGCTAATCAGCCCGAAAAATTCAGGCCCAAGAGAGCTGCGGTTCTGATCTGCCTCTTTGAAGGGAATCATGGTGATCTTCGTGTCATTCTCACTAAGAGATCTTCAAGACTCTCTACTCACTCAGGTCAATAGCTCCTTGTTACATTTTTCTTTTTGGTTGATGATGATCTTTTTTTCTTTGTTTGGATAGATTTTTGTTCAATTATCAGAGTGGGTTTTTATATTTACCAAATGGGTAAATTTTTTTTTTTGATGATCATTAGTTATGCTTGTTTTAGCGGTTTGCACAATTACTGTAGTGGTTGTTTTGATCATTTAGCAAGTGATTGTATATTTGTATTTTGATATTAACTATCATATTAGTTTATTTTTGGTTTTGGGCATGTCAGTCACTCACACGTAAGTTTTTCATCACTTAGCTAGTGTTTTTTTTTAATGTAATCAGGTGTGTATTTGTTTTGGAGGTTCGGGGAATTAACATGGTGTATTTTGTCACTTACCTAGTGGGTATGTGAGTTGTTGATGATCATTGTATGTTGTATTAAGAGTATTGAATATAAACATAGTGTGTTTTGATAATAATGGTGTATTTTGTTTTAGAGATTGAGAGATTAACATGGTGTATTTTGATCATTTAGCAAATGGGTATCTGTCTAGTTTGATGATGATTGTTTGTATATATTTACTGATTTAGGACAGAAATTTGTTTCCAATAATGTTGATTATGGAAATTGTGCGTTTATTTTGTTTGGTTTTTATATTTTCATTCTAATGTCGGTTTTTGTTTTATGATGATGGTGTTTGTACTTTGTATGGGGTAGATTTTATTTAGCTCATAGGAAAATAGTTGGTTTGTGTGTGTTAGTTATTGTTGATTCACCAAATTGGGTGTTTCTATTTTCAGGTGAAGTTGCATTACCAGGAGGGAAAGCAGACGAGGCAGATGCAGATGATTCTGATACAGCAACTAGGGAAGCACAGGAAGAGATAGGGTTGGATCCTTCACTTGTGAATGTTGTGACTGTCCTTGAGCCATTTTTGTCTAAGGTATGTATGCTATATTGATCTCTCTTATGCAAGTGAAACCCTGTGCCAATTAAGCAAATATGGTAAGTAGATGAGAAGAGTTATAAAGTTCTTTGGAACTAGCAAAATGTATGATTGAGACATTTACACGTGTATTAGAGTTCATCCACAAATTTCTCAGATTTTTCATCGTAAAAGGCTAATGTTTCCTTGTGGTAATTGTCTTCTTAAAAGTCTATTTTATGTATGCTTGTAATTTAAAGTGTCTTTTGGTAGTCACAATTATGTCTAATGTAATTGTTTTGCATGATTATAATGTATTGTCTTTTTGTACTCGCAATTAAATACCGTTGTTAAATTTTCCTTTAAAGCAAAATCGGGTGCATGTTATCCAGCTTCCTAAATGCCTTCTTGAGTAGTGAGTACTATAAGGACATGAATTGGATCCCAACAGTTAATTCTCCTTGTTCTTGAATGGACTAGCTGTTTAGAAGTTAAAGCAACAATCTTTCTGAACATTCATACATTTCACTTTTGTATATATGTGAATCACAGATTTCACAAGGTTTCTGCCACACATTGGAACCTTCAACTTACATGCCTCCATAATTTTTGTTCACCCCAATACTAATTTTAGGCTGCTATTTTTCAATTCTTTTAGTGTTTTTCAAAAAAAATTCTTACAAGCTTTGAAACACTAGTTTTCTACAAGTGCTTGTAAGAAAGTGTTTTCGCACAAAATTCTGAAGATATACTTATCAAATAAAGTAGTTGAACTACTTTTTAATTTGATTACCGATTACATTTGGCACTATATAACATATATTAATGATGCAGTTTGTGTTGCAATCCTAGTCAGACGTAGTTCTCTTTGAGAAGTGTAAAAATCTTCATACCTCTGGAGATGTATAATTACTTGGCTACTAAAAGGCTGAGTTAATCAGTTTAACCTTGAGTTTATCTGAAGAAGTGATTCTTTTGATATTTTTGTACCTCCTATTTGAAGTTTACCTTTGCGCCATCAACATGTGGTTGCAAGTTACTGCAGTAATTTTGGAGGAATGATCTTATTTATATTGAATGTCAAACTGAAGATAGTTGAAAACTCTGGTTGCTCTCAGGGAAAATGCAAATTTTTCACCACAAGTATACAGATTATTCTAATATCTTTATATAAGTTAGTTTTTTGGACGAACTAAGCAGAGATTTAGATAGATAGCTGTATATTCTTCTCGTCTACGTGTATTGCACCCCATGTTGGTGTGTTTTGGATACAATTATATATAGACTGAGATTACTTGTAAAAAAATGGATACATGTATTTTAGGTAAGAATAACTCTATCAGTAAGTCCAGCATTATAGCTTGCATAAGTTTCAAAATAAGGTTGAGGGCTTATATCATTTTACAATAGACCATTAAATGGACATTGCTTGTATGTTTGGTTGGGTTTTTTCCTTGTAATAAGACAAAAGTGACGTTTGGTTGTTTTTTTATGCAGCACCTCCTCAGAGTGATTCCTGTCATTGGCATACTTGCGGATATAAAATCATTCAAGCCGGCTCTTAGCGTTGCTGAAGTGGAAGAAGTATTTGATGCTCCATTGGAAATGTTTCTGAAGGTTTTTCTTTTCAATTCCTATTCTCAGTGTTTGGTTTTGGTCCTGTAGTTGACTGGATTTATAAATGACTAAATCATTGATTCAGGATGAAAACCGAAGATCAGAAGAGAGAGAGTGGATGGGAGACAAGTATCTAATTCATTTCTTTGACTATGGAACGGATGATAAGAAGTATGTGATATGGGGTCTAACTGCTGGGATTTTGATTAGGGCAGCATCGGTTGTGTATCAAAGGCCCCCGAATTTCCTGGAGCAGAATCCCAAATTCAAGGTTCCCAGGCTTGCGAACAAAGATACTATAATGCCTTGAGATTAAATTTAATTGGGTAAATCCGTGCAATTGCAATTCATTCAAGATGAATGATCTGATTACAGTATATATAATGGACCAAAAATCCCAATTCAGAAATTCAAGGTCTCCTTTGTATTATGATCCAAAAATGGAAATAATTCCTCATACTTAGTTTTATTAGACAACTAAATTCATGACAATCCAAACTCCATCCTGCTAAACTTATTCATCTCACCCCTAAATCCAGACACCGCATTCTCTTGCAAATGCACAAGAACCTTAAACCCATCTATTTTCTCCTCATTTGCGGAAGAATATGGCAAGAAATAACAAGGCTCGACGCTCCCAAGAAGGTGTCTGGTAAGAGGCAAAACAGTAACTGGACCTCCCCATCCGAAATCCACAGTCGAATGGCCTAAATGTCGCCAGTCAGTAAATCCACTCACCCCTTTTCCTGCTGTGATCCCTTTACAATAATTTAGCTCTTGGAAGTCGATAAATGAACTAACGTACTCATCCGTGGCCTTGTATTTGCTCTTCTTGATCAATTCTGCTGTTTCCCAAAGGGGTTGTTCCACCAAGTCTTTAGCATTAATTTGAGCATACATTGGAACACAGCCATTGCCCCAGTAACCTGCTGGTAGTGGAGGCTTCACTAGCTTTCGGATATTGATTGAATATGCAAATTTCACCTTCTCATCACTTGGAATTCCCAAGGATTTGACCCTGTTTAATTAATATAGAAAAATTATGTCAAGGATATACAACTAGAATTCAAATAAATTATTTATCACTCCAATACTTACCATTACATGTATATGGAAAATTAAAGTTCCAGACATGCATTAATGTGTTGTGTCGTTAATGCATATTCTAACTATGAATTATTGGATATTGATCCCAATTAAGCAAGCTTTTGTAAACATATATACCTTGCTCGCCATATAAAGGCTCCCAATGCTTCAAATGTCGTAAACTTTAACCCTGATCGTTCACCTAACCATGCCTTGAACCGGTCCAACCACTCCTCTTTCATATGAAACCACTTCTTAACAACTGCTCCATTCGACTGCAAATAAGGTGAAAATTCCTTATCCAAGTTGAGAAACTCCTCAACCTGGAACTCCAAGCGGACCGGGTCTCTCGGTCCAAGCAAGCTCGAACGATCCCAAACCGGCTTAACCGTCAAACTCTCGGCTCCACGGGCCAACTCTGCCATAGCATTAAAGATCATGGACCCACCGACTCCATCACACAACGAGTGGTGCAGCGCAGCACCAATTACATACCCACCACACCCGAATACGGTGACTTGTAAAGTAAACGGGTGGGTCAACGCATCTTCTGAGTTCCAGTCGGGTACCAATTGCTCAACAAATTTCTCATCCGGGTCGTCTAGATAGTTAAGAGAACTTAACGAACAGACCACCGTGGCGCGAACGACAGGAACGCCCCTCCCGACGGCGCAATGTAGCTCCAGCCGGCCATCCATGTGGCGGCGGTGGAGTGTGCCAGTTAAAGGGTAGTAGTGGACGAGAGCGGTGGAGAGCGCGGCGGTAATGACGTGGAAAGGATCGGCCTCGTGGTGGTGTTGGGCGGTGTTGACGTAGGCACGGAGATAGCGGAAGGTGACGTGGAGGTTGCGATCGGTGTCAAGGTGAGAGAGAGAAAGGACGTGATCATGGTGGAAGCTGGGTGGCTCAAAAGGGTGGACTGTGGTGGTTTCTGAAATGTTAACTTGCATTGTTGGTGGCGGAGTGGTGAACCGGTGGCAGTTTTTACCTTTGTGCAGGTTGGGTTTGTTGTATTTATATATACTAGTAGTATCTGTTTTAGTTGTTGGTGAACTGAAGGTGGCTGTTTTTTTCCATTGATGTTTCAAAGGCAACGTGGCTCTTGCCACCACCTCATGCTAAGTTAGGTGAGGAGGCATGTAACAACCACTGACCACTCAGGTCAAATCTGAACAAATTTCGGATAAATTCTAAATTCGAATTGAATTAAATTTATCAAAATAAGGTCAGAGAGAGAGAGAGTGGGTGGGAGACAAGTATTTAATTCATTTTTTTGACTATGAAACGGATGTGATATGGGGTCTAACTGCTGGGATTTTGATTAGGGCAGCATCAGTTGTGTATCAAAGGCCCCCGAGCAGAATCCCAAATTCAAGGTTCCCAGGCTTTCGAACAAAGATACTATAATGCCTTGAGATTAAATTTAATTGGGTAAATCCGTGTGATTGCTTTTCTTGCAATAATTCCAATTCATTCAAGTTGAATGATCTGATTACAATAGATGTAATGGACCAAAGTATACGCGACTTTGGACCTGTTGAGCTTCTGAAGAAATGTTTCTATCTATATCACCTTAACAAAATTTAAGCCAACTGGTTTTACTAGATTTATTATTCATGTGGATGAAAATCCAAGATCAGAGGAGTGTCCATGGATGGGAGACAAATTTCTACTTCATTTCTTTCTTTTAACGTCAGCTGCATCAGCTGTGTACCAGCGACCACCTGCTTTTCTAGTGCTAAGACATAAATACTGGGGTGGAAATTACCAATCCAAATATTAGTATTCTCAACTTTGTAAACATTAATCAAAGCATAGATGTAGCAGAGTACATGTCCAAAATGGAAGAGTATAACTTTGAAGAGAGTACAATAAGCAAACTTGTATGGAAAACAGCACAATTACTGACAATTTGGAAACTGCAGTTTGAAGTACCCAAAAAAATTATCAGTATCATGTAACCATTGTGAAGCAAAAATAACACAAGGGTCCTCTTAATCCCTCATGTAAAAACCTCATAGAATTTCTCAATGACAAGTACACCAGAGTATTGATTCCAAAGGATCCTTCCAAAGTCGGTGTCTCAAGCAGTTGGGAATGACAGTAGCGATATCATCCGGTTGTACTTTGTCTCTTCCTTTTAGAGCAGCTAAAGCCTTTGCTGCCCTATTTGTCACTATATCACCTCTCAATCCGTCAACATTCAGCTCAGCACAGACCTTGGAGATTTTGACCCGAAGCTCGTGATCAATCTGAACAGAAGAAAGAGAGGACCTAGCTGCAGTAATTTGCTCTTGGAGCTTATCTTGCTCTGCCAAGTAAGATTCCCTGAATTCCTTTGGATTTTTATCAAACCGAGCTCTTTCCTCAACAATTTTCACTCTGAGCTCCGCATCCCTTACAGTCCGCACTTGATCATGCATTCCAAACCTGTCAAGAAGCTGCGGCCTAAGTTCACCTTCTTCGGGATTTCCTGATCCAATAAGAATAAACCGAGAAGGATGTGATATCGAAATCCCCTCTCTCTCAACCGTATTCCATCCCGAGGCAGCAGAATCCAAAAGAACATCCACCAAGTGATCATCCAAAAGATTAACCTCATCGACATAGAGAATTCCTCTGTTAGCTTTAGCAAGAAGGCCTGGCTCAAATGCCTTCACACCCTCAATAAGGGCTTTTTCAATATCAATAGTCCCGCAGACTATCTTCTGTAGCACCCAATGGCAAATCAACCATGTTAATTCTAGTTGTCGCGAGAGGAAGTTCCTCACCTTGAATTATTTTCTCTCGTACTTCCATGCCCATAGCTTCCGGATCTTCTGGATCTGAGTTAAATGGGTCGCCTACAACTACCTTGATCTCAGGAAGCAAATCTACCAATGACCTGACAGTTGTCGATTTCCCTGTCCCTCTATCTCCCATAATCATAACACCTCCAATCTTGGGATCAATAACATTCAGCAAAAGGCATAATTTCATCTCATCTTGTCCTACTATAGCTGCAAATGGATACACTGGCCTCTGGCTTTGCTTAGCAAGCTTCCGGGCCTGAAAATTTTTACTGAGTTCATAAATTCTTTTCCAATAAATTAAATAACAGACTTGGCTGTTTTTTTTTCTTTTTTGTGCACGTCATTTTCATTAGTCTTTCTTCCATCAGCATAAATTTTTCTCGTGCAAGACATATAACTCATAATTTGAAACCATGCTATGAAATTATTTCTAATTATCAAATAATGACAAAAGTATCCTCCGGATGAAGTTAGACCAATCTTTTTAAAAAACATGATCTGAAATGTGCCCTCAGTATTCCTCAATTCTACAATTAAAACATAAAATAAAGAAAACCTCAAATTTATAGGTGAAAGGTAAGGAACTGAGCAATTAAAGTCACTATGCATTTGTAGTAAAGTCATCAAAATGTAATTTAGCTCAGAATGTATATAATTCAATAACACCCATAAAAGAAATTGATACCTGTGTTTGGGCAGGGCTGATTTCAGTGGAAAAATTGGAAATTGAAGCATGAAACTGGGACCTTCCTTTCTTAACCGGAAATACAATCTCTCCATAGAACTTCCTCCCTTCACTTTGCCCTGTAAAAAAGACAGCTTTTTCAACCCGAACACACAACTAAAATCTGCTTAAAACCCCCCATCTTTGTATTTTCATTATTGACCTCAAAACACAAAAAATAGCGAAAAATTAAGTTTAAAGAACCACACGAAGTGAACAATGGGTTGAAACAAAATAACCTAAATCCAAGAATGTAAGCTCAAAAACAGTAATTTGCAATTATATCGAACTGGGTTATTATAGAAACTAGAAAGTGAATATACCTAGAGATGATGATGACGACAGGGAAAGAATGGAAGTTTTGGAGGGGCGAGAAACCAAGAATGCTGTAGAAGAACCGCCGATTACTCCGGTCATTGGTCGGAAGAATCTGTTTGATAAAGTGAAAAAAGACAGTCCGGTGATTTCGTTAAGAATCTGTTTGGTGGTTTATTGGTTACTTTACTTGAAATGATTCAGTAAAGCAGTCAATTACCACATTAACCTCTGTTTTTTTGGGGTGCAAACCCCTGTTGTTAATTTCACTATAATCAGGCCTTTGCCATCATATTTCTCAAAATACCTAAAATGGCCCGGCTCACAGTGTATATAAGCTCTTGCAAATTGTTAAATTTGAGCGCCAACTCCAACTCGCTATCTTCATCTTTCTCTCTCTCTCTAGAAAGTTTCAGTCCTCAGAATCTGCGAACAACAGCGAGAAAAGCTCAAGGTTCGATCCCTCTACCAAACACACGTTCGCACAAATATATCTGCATATCGAAATGTATTTTTTGTGGTGATTAATCTCTCTCTTGTATTCCCTAAGTAATGAGCTTCGTTAATGCCGGAGCATTAATTTGTAACAATTTCAGTACTACGACTCTTTTTACATGATTTGCAATTGTCGTATTTGATTGATTGAAATAAATTGCTTGAAATCAAGCTCCTACATGTTTTAACCGTTGATCTGCTTGATATTTCAAATCTGCTCCATTTATTGTCACTAATTTTGCTTAATCCATCAAAATTTCGATTCGCTGAATTAGATGTACCCTATATTATACTTTTTCTTCAACTGTGAACTTTATTTTTTAAATTAGTTTCTCTGTGATCATTCCGGATCAAGTAATTTTCTCTTGTGTACAATTAATCTGGTTCATTTAGCTCACGAACTTAAAAGATTTAGTTTTGGAATATATTAGTTCCACTTTTGTGGACTGCTATTAAGTGAATTCTGGCGATAATGTGTAGAATTTTTCTATTTAATTTTTTTTAATTTGGAATAAAGGAGTAATATGAACTTTTTTTTAGGAATTCCGAAGCCGATCTACTCGTTTGGTGTTTTATTCTCGAATTCTCTTTTTCTACACCACTGCCTAACTTAATCAATCTTATTTTTGAGTGGATTCATTAAAAATAAGAATTCATGTTGTTGAAACTCGGGCAAATTAAGCCTAGTAGTTGCAAGTCCTCACAACAGCAGTTTCCCCACCCCCCCCTTTTATTATGTATCAACTTCCAGACCTGAGAAAGTATCATTAATGATGCATTGTCATAACTTGGATGGAAAGTAATAAACCAGTAAAAATTAAAGCTAAACTTAATATAAGCTCCTTCTTTGGGGATAGTTAGGAAACCACAGGCGGTGTTAAGTTCAAGCCAGATGTTTTAGCACTGTAATGATAATTTTGGGCCACTTGTTATTTAAACTGTGACCTTATAGCCCTAAGACTGATTCAATCAGTCTTTGCATTATCTCTTTTGCGAAATTTCTCTCCCAATTATCAGTTTCTATTGTAATACTTATCAGTTACCAGAAAGATAACCACTCTATTGTCTGTCAGAAGAGTCAGAACAAGGTACATACCTTTCAACAACATATTGACATCTGTGCTTTCTTCCTTACTATTTTTGGAACTGCTGCTAACTATGGCCTGTTGTTACTGAATGATGTTTGTTTTTCCTATTCCACCTGTGAAGTTGTAATCCGAGAGCTTGTTATAATTGTGTAGTTTTTATGTGTATTCCCCCTGCAAATTGCCATTTCATTGTGCAAACATGGATGATTTTATATCTCAAGGAATCTTGGAGTTGTGTATCATATGCTGATCAATTTAATTTCTCAATTTTAATAGTTAATAAATGATCTATTTACTCACGGAGGTTGTGAAAGGTGTAAGTCACATGATAATTTGTTTATTATAGAGATGAAATTCAAGGCTATGTAATTCATGACTATATTTTAGAGTCTCATTTTATTTATGATTCTTTGAAGAAGGAACTCTACGTGAGATGTAGGAGCTGCTAGTTCATTCTCATCACTAGTGTTTATACCTATGACTATCTGAACTATTGTACTGCAGACCTCTTTAACTGAACCATAGACTGCTCTTGCAGACAGAAACTATGATAAATAATCTTGTTTTGGTTTGTAAATGACATAAAGAATGATCTAGATGTGCAGATGGCAGAAAAGCAGAAGGGAGCTTCCTCACCCACCAATTCAAAGGAGAAAACATCATTGCTAGGTATTTACTTCAAGGACTTTTATTCATTCTTTTGGGTCCTTGTACTAAAAACTAAGATCAGGAATCTTCATCCCGCACAAATTTTTTGTTAGTAATTACAACCAACCTTTTGCATTTATTGTTATGTCTGTTCTGAAGCTGCGATATCGTAGTACTAAATAAAAGTTAATATCCGTTTTTTTTAATAAATGAAGGCAATGAAATAAAAGTAATAAACTTATGTTCTATGCTTTAGCAGATCTGGACATTGGAAAGGACTTCCTTACGTCATGGAAGTCAATGTCTGTGACAGAAGATGATTCTATGGATTTTGACTTTTCAACAGTTGCTAAAGGCAAGAAAAAGATATTCAATTTTGACAACGTGTAAGAACTGCTTAACCATTGGGTTACTATTCTTAATTTTGACGCAGAGTGATTTTTCATCTGTAAATCTTGGTTTGCTTGAAGAAGGAAAAATTGTCTTTTGTTTCTATGAATTCTGATATTTCATTATGTCAGCAGCCTGAAACTTCTGTATAATTTTGTCATCCTTAATTGTGCCCTTTGTGATAGGTGATCAGCACTCTTGTGATAATTCATCTTCTTTTATGTACCCTTAACTAATGGGTGGATTTGATAGCTTTATCATTGGTAAATAGCTCTTATGAAGAAGAATTTCTTTTTCCAGGGACATGGATTTCACTCTTGATGGTGATTTTGGCAAGATATCGTCATTCAAAGTAGACATGTCAGATCTTGATGTTTCTAACTCAGTGAAAAAAGCTGGAAAACCTGAGGAAAGGTCTAAAGAAGTATCAGCAGATGGGAAGCTTCAAGGGAAATCAGACCGCTTTACCTTTCCATTTGATTTTAATGAGTACGTGTACTTTTGAACATACAACATTGTCAGAAAATTGTATTATCCTATCATTCGTTAGTCTCTAATCATATCATTTCTTGACTGGTGTTTTTTTACGTTTTTGGATTCAGGTTTGATAGTTTCAATTTTGAGCCAAGCTTAATGAAGAAGGATAAACAATCTAGTAAAAACCAAGATGCTGAAAAATCTTCAGGCCAAAGTGGGAGTCGAGGCTCTGGAATCCACTTGAATGAACATATTGGTGCATTGGAAGACAATATATTCCTGAAGCATGGAGCATCTGAGGGGGACACCACTTCAAAATTTGATGGCCAACTTGGAAGAAAATTTGACTCCCCAAATAAGGATGAACCTCTTAAATCTCTGATAAATGAAAAATGCCTTTCAAAATCAACGACCTCTGAAGATGTGGTTGGGGGAGCAAGAACTTCACCAGAGAAATCAATTTCTTGCAGCACACATGAACCAGGTCAAGAAAGTTGCCCGCCAGAGAAGATTACTTCTCCAGAATCATATGCTCAGGAAACATGCAAGGATGTATCTGGGAATTTGTCAACTCAAGATACTGCTACAGATTTACAAGAGGAAGTTGGTTCTCAGGCTAGAAAAGATGGTGCGGGCACTGGTGGCGATCAACATATAATTTTGAAGCAGGATGATTCTGTCTTCAATTATGGGAATGCACAGTCAGATAATTTGCCGCCAGATATGGTATGTTCGCAGAGCAGCAATGGTGAAAAGAGGAAGTTTGAAGGTGATAATCATGTCCAAATAGGCTACAAAGATGGCGCTGAACCAGCTCAAGGTGATTCACAGTTCGAACAAACTTCCATTACAACTGTCTCAGGGGAATTGCTCCACGAAACAGAGGCTGATGGGGAGATTCTGGATTCAACTTCAGAGTTCATTGCTTCCCCATTGAACAGGTCAGACAACCTACTGCCTTATTCTATCATTTTTTCTCCCATAAGTTTATCAATGTTTATTTGAACTATAAGGATTTAAGACAGATGGTAGTGAAACCAGAAAATATGGTTTATGAGTTTCACTAAAAAATATGGATTATCTGATGCTATAAACTATGCTGGTGAACCTTTGACTGTAATTGTGTTTTGAAAACCGTAACCTATATGAAATGTGTAGATCTTTTACGTTTGACTTGCCTTAAAAATTTGAAGAACAGATAGCCAAATGCTGTTCAGTTAAGAAAAATAATCAACTTTGGTAAGCTTGATAAAGGCCATGCATTTAAGTTTGTTCACTTGATGCAGTGCAACCACTGGTGATAAGGCAATGTCAGATAAAGAAAGAGAAACTGGTGTCAGGTCAAAATATTTCAATAGATCTGTTGAAACTAAATCTCAACTGCAGCCGGCATCATTATCTCACATAAAACTTACAACTTCTGGTAGCAAAAGGATTGGAGCTGCACATCAAACTTCTGCAAATGAAAGGTAAGCCATGCTTTCAATAGCAAGTAACCAAACCAAGTATCAAATGACAGCATCCATTTTAATTTTCAGTAGGAAACTTCAAACTAAAGATGCACAAAGTGGGAACAAATTGGTTGGTCTTCCAATGTCACTTCCTAGAGAACTAACCAGAGGTGAACCAGTTAAGATAAGAAAACAAGGGAGCATTAAAGATCTTACAAGTAATAGGTTAGGCTTCATACCGTGTGTTTGCATTTCATGTGCAAGTATTCTACTCTTCATTCTTACACTTCTCTTGCTCAAGAAAATGTATGGGATCAGGAAAGTTAGGAGTAGTATAGCAAAGTGTTCTAATAAATTTCCATGCCTTTGACCACAGTGGGGCCTTTAACATTGATAACGCTGGAAGTACTTTGACTGGTACATCATCAAGGCTACATGATAATGATTTGACAGGGCAACTTATGTTGAGTGGAACTGAAAACAACATTAAGGGCTTTAATACTTTCAAGTGAGGAGACTATACTTGGCTACTCCTACAGTTTTTTTACAGTAAATTATTTTTGAGTATTGGACTTCTCCACTTGAGATTCAATTTAAATTTTGAGAAGTCCTATAAATTATTATTATTATTATTATTCTTTTTGTTATTTTATTTAGGTATTCATTTAGGGAGACTGTCTTTGGGGATGTAAAGACTCTGTTATTCACAGCGGTTTTCTAGATTTGCTTAAATATTATGTTTTCAATTCTGAGATAAATACATAATTCTTTTATTAATAGTTATAATTATTAGTTGAGCATTTTCTTTTCAGTCATATATTGTAAGCAGTTTTTCGTTTGATGGATGAAACCTGATTGTACAGTCCAAATAAGCTTTGGGGATTGTTTTTCTGCAGTTCTCATGTCCTACTTTCCAGTTTAAATGAGCAGGCAAATAAATCTTCTTCACAGAATTGCCAAAATCCTAGACTTCCAGTTTCAGGCATGAAATCTATTCAGAATACGAAGAATAATTCTGCTGAAAAGAACAAGCTTTCCCCACTTAAACCTGTTGGGAGGACATCTGATCCCTCTAACCTGAAAAATATGAGGTAACATTAATTTTAATAGTTTCTGTAACTGATCTCTTTATTTATTTTTTTCACTTATCTTTAAGGACCACTTTCTCCTGATACAGGACTACAGGATCAAGTTGCGCTCCATTGAAATTAACATTGCAGAAGGATTTTATATCCTTGACCAACTCAGAAAGAAGCATGGCCTTAAAAGGAAACACAGAATCAAGGATATCACAGGCTGCAGATACAAAGAAACAAACATCATCGAGCCCAACACTAAAGCGGAAATCGCTTGAGGTTCTCTTCTCCTTTCAAAATCAAATCTCCCCTCCCCCTACCTCTCCCCAACACCCCTCACCCGCCCCAAAACAAAAAAAAATATCCTGGTTGAAAATGTTTTTGACAATGGTGCAAGAATAACACTGGTTGAAATTTAAAACAGAGAGAATATTCGTTCATTTGAAAAGTACCTTGTCTACGTAATCGATATGTATCCTAAAATGCAGGAGGCTAGTGCAGGTTTGCTAACGTTGAAACCAATGAAACGTCTCTCACAGTCGCCTGGTGAAAGCAGGTTCCATCATATCATTAGATCTATATTTGGAAAACTTGTAGTTCCAGATTGTTCCTACTCTTACAAATGTTTCCCTTCAAATATGCAGAAATTTGAGAGAATCTTCACAAATAATTGTTGATAAACAGGTGCCTTAAACACACAGCTCAGAGAATCATTTATATAAGACATGTTGCCTATTAATTTAATAAATATGGAGAAGTCTGAAGTCTGATAGCAAGATAATCATTTTTCTAGTACCAATTTCCTATTTCTAGATCTGCAACAATGAGAATCTGGCTGATGGTACCAAGGAGAATGTTTTCAACAATCACCAAAGCCCTAGACTTCATACTCCACAAGAAGTAAATATGAACGAACTGGAAACTCCTTTAACAGAGAGCGATACCAATGTCAAGAAAGCTGAGGCATGTGCAAAGGAGCTTGAAGATGTAAGGATAGATACCCTTTATCAATATAATTGGCAATTTTCATTTATTCTTTATAATTTTAACTTCAAATCAACTGAGTTGCACCAAAGTGGAACCCTGTAACATCATCTTAATTGTGTTTATACTGTTGAGTATTAATCTCCTCCAAGCTTTTTAATTAACATCTCAGCCTCGAAGTTGTAGTGAACATCAAAGCTATCTTTGTATTGCAGCTTTTTCCAAGTCAAAAGTATTGTATCCATTTTTTAATAGGACCAAATCTAGCTTAAAAAACTTGATTAAAATGAGCGTTCTTTCTTTTTCTTAATGAGCATCGTTTAAAGGATTTAAATGTGATGACCTAACTCTGTAATCATGAGTATCTAGACCGTATTCATCTGGGATTGAGTCTTGCGGTGCTTGGTTCCTCAGGCCTGGGAATGTTATGGATACAGAGGGTATCATATCTCCCAGTTTGCTAAGAAACTAGCGATGTATTGGAGATTTTTCGCCGCCTATCTCATGCCATGCTTCTTCCTCTGAATTGCTTCTGCATAATTTAGCGAATGAGTTGTCTTGTTTTGGAAACATTAGTCCATGTTTTTTTTGTAAGTTCCAGACATTAGGAATCGAATTTAGAACATTGGACATGATGGTAAGAATGCTATTGTTTCTGCAGATTTGCAACATGCTGAAAAAGAAACATGAGGAGGCAAAGGAAATTTTAGTTCGAGCTGTTGTGAACAACAATAATCTGCTGATGCTGAACCACCCCATCTATGAGGAGAAGATATCCTTTCAACAGTTTTTTTTTATTTGTTTTTTGGCTACATTTTCTTTTTATTTGATTCAATTTGTGCCACACAATTAAATCTTATTCTTCCTTCACATTTGGAAACATCTGCATGATCCAGAAATTTGCTGCCTCATTGATGTCTAAGTAAACTTCACACTAGAACATTATCAGCTAAAAGAAGTTTGTTGTACAAGGTACCTTCTATTTTCTCTCTCTCCCTCTCTCATGCACCAGATATTGCAGTTTTCCATGTGTAATTTTGCACTTCATTTATGAATTTCTGATAGTTTCCAGTGTCTGTTTACTTTCTTTTTAATCGTATGTCATGCTTTTCAAATTCAGGTACGCTTTTTGTTTGTATTTCCTTCTCTATCTGGGCCAGAAAGTGGTTTGTCTCCCTTCTCACACTTTCAAGTAACAGACCTAACTCATCATGGTCGGTGACAAAGACGTGATGCTTAGTCCCTTTAATGCTACCACTTGCCAGCTTTTGCTTGTTCATTGGTCCTGTTTTAGTTTCATAGAGTCCATGTAAGCCAATACATGAGCCAGATTATCCCCTCAATAGTTTGTACAAACTCGTACTGAATCCGTCTAGATGTATGACAATCTAGACGGAGTGTTGATCTCATTCTCGTGTTGACCATGTTAGAAATTGTTACTGGAATATATGTGTGAAACATGTCCACACTTTTAAAATGAAAAAATAAATAAATGATAGTTCCGTCTGCATTTTATGTTTTAGAATAAAAACAGTTCAATTCAGTTTCTGTTGTAACCTGCTTATGCATTGCTCTCTGATTTGTGAATTGATTACGATGTTCAACTAATATGTATGCTACTCGGAATTTAGGTAGAAAATATTTGACCCTTCAAGAATTGTCTTTTGTAAGTTGCTTCTAGGCAGTGTAAAGATACTCAAACATAGGCTGCTTTGGACAACCTGATCCTTATACACAGTCGATTTAGGTAGCCTGAAATGTCAAGAGTTTACTCTTTTTAACAATCTCATTCATGCTTGCTGGAATCACGAGCTGTATAATCAAATTCCGTTTATTTTTTATTTGTTTAAAAATTTCGAGAAGCCAAAATACTAGAAGTGAACTTGGCAGTATAAGGAAGAGTAGGAGACATTAAGTGGTGGTAGCAGGTAGGAGTTGGTAAAAGAAGCCAAAATATGTGTGACCAATTCAAGCATCATAAGCAATAGTAGGCGAGGAACGAAGACCATCTTTTAGCTTTCTGACATAACAGGCTATACACAATTGGGTAAACAAGAAACGACAAATTATTCTTTGTGAAAAAAATCAAGGCTTTATAGTATATTAAGATAGAATTTCCATTAGTCCATGTATCTCTACCGACAAATTAATTCTAGTAAGCACAAACATATTATATATTGTTCTAAATTGGTCAGTCCCATTTATCTCTGCCGACAACGTAAGCACAACCAGTTCTAAATTGGCCAGCTCTGTTTTCTTATGTTCATCCAAATGATGTTATTACTTGTTAGGATAAGAAGAAAAGCAATCAGGCAGACAACAAAAACAATTACAAGATTTTGTTACTCGAACCTTTTCACCCATTTTCATATATCGTATATAGAATTGGAATTAAAGAACTTCCTAGTTTTAATTAATCATCCCGCAGGCCAAGAATCCTTAGGAACCTTACGAGAAATATGGTTACTTGTATAATTTTTTACCAACTACTAGGTTTAATTATTGAGGTTCATGACTTTGATGTTGCTTGATTTGTTACTCGTATAATTTTTTACACCATGCTAGCTATTTGAGTGCTCCTCATACCTTTAAAGGGGGTAGTTCAGCTTCTACACAAATTTAAACGTTGATTTAGTACTTCTCATGGCGTATATGTATGGGCAGTTCGAGAGAAGATAGCAAAAAAAAAAGAAGCTATTGCGGGTTATAGCTATGTGAATTTAAACTAATAACTCAATAAATTTAGGTACAATTTTCTAAAATTTTGCAAAATGCGATTTTATTTGTGAAACCACGGATGGAGTAGTAGTACCAAAAGAGAGATTTGATATTAGTTCACACAAATAGCTAATTACAAGGAAACCATATTTTTAATTAGACGGAATGAACAGATAGGACGACTACGGGACTTAACTTAAGAAAAGTCCTAGAATTTTTTTTGACTAATTGCTTGTGTACCAAGAGGGTGGGTTTCACAAAAAAAAAAAAACTTTATATAACTAGGGCTTGATATTAATAACTAGGAGGCTACGAGAAGGTCTTGCAGCTTCTCCACCAAACCTTCAATGTAAGAAATCTCAAGCCCCTTGTTTAATAGAACTTGTCTGAATTTAGCATGGTTTTCTCTCACCTCTTTCCCAACCTTGCTGTCAAAATCCATTACTGATTGTATTGCCTTGCATACACTCTCTTTAGTGAACAAACCATCTTCTTCTCCTTTCTCAATCTCTACTCCCACTTTTAGGTCTCCACCCATTAATCTTGCATTAATAATATTATCACCCTTATGTGGAAGCAGCACCAATTGGATTAATTCACTCATCAAACCCTCTGTTAAAGTCCCATAACCACAATGGTTGACAAAACACCCCACAGAAGGGTGTCCCAAAATTAGTTGCTGCTGAATCCATCCTCCATAAACTATACCTCTCCCTTTATTTCTCTCTTCAAACCCTTCTGGTAAGGCTGATTCGATACTACCCTCGGCTCCTATAGGCGGTTTTAGGGCAGCCAGAAAAGGTAGGCCTGTTAGCTCAAACCCTAAAACCAGTTCTTGAAACTGATCCTTTTGAAGCACACACTCACTTCCATATGAACAGAAAATCACAGTCTTGGGTTCGAATCCATCCAGCCAGTTTGCCCATCGTTCTTCGAGTGCTGAATCTGTTGGCTCCTCCGGCACAACCGGCCCTGATAGTAGAAGAGGCTTGTTCAAATGCTTTTCGACATATTCACAGTATGGCCCTTCAATTTCTCTACAAGTTTTGAAACAAATGGCATCACACTCGGTGGTAGAGATAAATATGCGTCTTGCAAACCATATATTTCTACCGAATTCTTTTGTAAAAAAAGTGACTAGTTCTCGAGCTTCATTTTCCCTGAGCTTGATTGAGGAATGGGGAGGAAAATCTGGAGGAGGTTTCATAAAATCAGCTTCTGTCAACTGGTTTCTTTGGAGATCATTACTTCCATACCTTAAAGCGTAGGCCATAGCTGCAGAGCTTATGACGGAATAATAGATGGCCTTAATACCTAAAGGGCGTGTTACTGATGGCAGCCAATGGGTCATATCGTAGAAGATGAAATGGGGTTTTAGTTTTTGGAGAGAAATTTCAATGGCTGGTCGGGTCAAGTCCATGGCTGTCATGAGTAAACTTAATAGTGGAAAAGGGACGTCGGCGGTTGTTTCGGCACCGGGAGGAAGACCATCCACGTGTGGAAGGATGATTTGTATGAAGGTGATGAGGTGTGGGTGAAGATTGAGGTGCTCCAACTTGTGTAGTGTTTTGGGGGTTACAAAGAAGGAGATTTTATGGCCTCTATCTGCAAGCTTGTTGGCAAGATGAAGAAATGGAATAAGATGTCCAAATCCAAACCATGGGTACATGGCTATGTGAAGGCTCTTGCCATCCATGATCAGAGGGACTTGTTGGAAGCAAAAGTCTATACAAATATTTATATAACTCAAACCTGCAAAAATCAACTTAGAAGATTATTGTTTAACTAGTAGTAGTGTAAATCTCTCTCCATATATAATTATAAGAACGTGAGAGTGGGTGTGCGATCGAACCTTAATACTCCCTCCGTGCCGTGATAAAAGTCTTTATTATTTTTTTAGATAATTCCATGTTAAATATCCACTTTCTTTTAATAACAAAACTTTTATATATTTTTTCCTATTATGTCCGTAACATTAAATATCTCATACTTTTCTTATTCTAATTCTCTCTACATATTTAATAAATATGGAGAGAATATTTTGAATTGAATAGCTAAAAAGTCACTCTCTCACTTATATTAAAAATAATTAATGACATTATTATGGGTAATTTTGTTATTTTATTTCTCTTCTTAATATGCGTGAAAAATCTCAGGACTTTTATCTTGAGACGGATAGAGTAATTAATTAGAAAACACCAAATAAGTGGGGAAGAAAGTTTATGTAAGAATGAATTACAACCAAATATAATGAATCATTTGCATGTGCGAAGTATTAGCGACCGTTTCAAACTAGTGTCACGACAACAAATTCGACCCTGCATATATAATTGATTAACAATAAATGGACGAAGCAAGAAGCAAGAACCGTCGCCACAGTCTGTGACAGTTTGAGCTTTTCGCGACATATTCCAATCTTGAAAGTTTATTTTTTTGTAGTGATTTTCTCACCTATAAAGTGTGGTATAATTAATGTTGAGAAATTCTAGAATTGTTGAGATTATTATATATAATTTATTGTACTTACACTCATATCCCTTCAAAATGAGGACGCTAAAAAAATTTACTTAGTTGATTCCTCATGAATCTCTAGTAATTCTTTAGTTTATTAGTGTTTAGTATGATGAAGTTGATTAATTTGGATAGAATAAAATTCTCTACAGCTGGCACATGATGAAGTTTATTACACAATTTGCATGATAATGAAAAAAGTCTTGGAGGAGAGTCCTCGCCTAGTTTGAAAACGTTTTAAAATTTTAGTCAACATCAAAATTTATGTAAAAATATTATTTTTTTATTTCATGTAAAAATACGTGAGAGGAATTCATGTAGAATATTATTTTTTAGGCTTAAATATGAATTAGTACCCTAAACTATAGGCCAAATTTCACTTCGGTGATTTACCTTTCAATTTTTGTCAATTAAATAATTGAACTATTAATTTTTTCCAATTACAACAAATTAAACTTGCCACGTCAAAAATTGCTGATGTGGCTACTTGTGTGGGGTCATAGGAAACTGGTGTGAAAAAAAAATTTGAATTATGAATTAAACAGATTTAATAGAGGATAAAATTGTCCAACAACAATTAACATTAAACAAACATTAACTTAAAATATATCTTCATATCAGTACCCTTACAATCGATACTTCCTCTGACCCTTGGGTAGCCCTAATCTTAGCCACCATTCTTCGAGATGGCCACCAAGGTGGGGGAACGCCCTTCTCTAGTGGATACTTCCTCTGAGCGAGGTGGATCATAGTGCTGCATCAAAGAAGACAAAAGAGATCCCAAAGTTGCATCTTGTAAATCTTGCAGAACGTTTTGGGGGTTTCTGTTTTGACAGTCAACTCCCTCACCTTTAGCAAAAAACTCGGCTTCGTACTTGGCTATGACTGCGGGTCCATTCTGATCAAACTTAACCTTCTCTTTCCACCAAGCTCTAATATTAATGGTAGTAATCGGTTCCTTCTTCTCCATCGAGACATTTTTCACCAACTGATGATGATTGTGATTGTGAGATAAAGGCAGAGGTATAGGCATGGGAGGTAAACGATGAACCGGAGTGGGACAATAAATTCGGGACACATTAGAAATCTGCTCCTTCTCTCCGTCGTTTGATGGTGATGCTGATGGGTAACCGACTGAATCATCGGCTCTGATTCGTGGGTCTGGGTTAGATCCGGACGATGCTGGTTGTTCAGGATTGGGCCTCTTCTGAACCGGGCGTGACCGGTTCTGTTCCGATCGAGCAAGGAAATGAACTTCTTAAACTTGTTAACGCGCGGCGACATCTGTAACAACTCTGTAATCTGTATTACCGGAATCCATGGCGGCAGTAGCAGAAGAAATATTTGGGTTTTGATGATTATATTGTAGGGAGGAGTGAAAAAGAATTTTGATGAGACTTTTGGTACCATTAATTTTTCCGTGTTGGCTTTGGGAGGCGATGGTTTTGTTCATGGTGGATGGTGTTCATGCCAGAATAGTTGATTCTTGAGCTAGATCGACTTTGGGGTTTGGTTTAGATCCATTGTTATTGATCTAAAGATTTTAATTTGTTTAATTTGTCTGAATCAATTTTGTTGTGACCATTTTACCCTCTATTTTTATCAGAATTGTTTAATCTATAATTAAAAAGTATTTTTTAGCCACATCAGCTGACTAATGACCCACCTAAATAACCACGTCATCAATTTATGACATGGAAATTTAAATTGAACCAAAGTGAAAAAAATTAGTACTTCAATAATCTAATTGATAAAATTAAAAAGTAAATCACCGAAGTGGAATATGACCTATAGTTTAGAGTAGTAAAAATAGGTTAATTAGTTGAAAATCGACATTATTAGTAGCACCGGTACTACTGCCATTCTTGCATCTTTGAATACTCCACATACAGTGGCGGAATCATAACGTTTTTAAAGCGGAGTCAAAATACATTAGTAAAAAAAATTATTTATTGACGGTTTGGAGTGCTTTCTTTCAACTGCACGATTGAGAGGAGGTAACTGTATCCTGCGACTCGATCTTCATAGTTTGAAAACTTCTTAAATTTTTAGTCAATATCAAAATTTATGTAAAAATATTATTTTTTTATTTCATGTAGAAATACGTGTGAGGGATTCATGTAGAATATTATTTTTTATATGAAAATATCAATTTTCTATATATAACAAAGAAAATTAATCCAGAAAGAAATCAACAAAGGGGAGAGTCTCTGAAGTAAATTAATGATGTTTAAGAATATAAATATTTGTAGAAAATAATTTGGTAAATAAAGAACTTGGGTTTTGTGATCATTCTTTAACCACAAATAGCGACCTAGATTTGATTGTGTTTTAAGTTCTTTCATTTGAATTTCATTGTAAAATAAAATTTATTCTATTTTTTAATTTATGGAACGCATGTAGAAAATTTTGGACTGCTATTATAAACTACTATTATTATACACAGTGGCGGAACCAGAATATTTTTAAAAGAGGGTCAAAATACATCAATAAAAAAATTATTTATTGAAAACATATGAACTATGAGTCTAATAATTTTTTTTGCCCAATTATAGTATTTCACAACATCATATTCCAAACCATTGTAAACATATGAACTATGAGTCTAATAACTTTAAATGTATATATATATATATATATATATATATATATATATAATAATAATAATAATAATAATAATAATAATAATAATTTCCCTAGAACTATGAAACTATTAATCGGACTTTAAATTTTTAGTCAACTGATTAGCTACTTTTATAAATAAATTATAAATTATAATATTATATATTCAAAATTTTATATTGTGGTTCGATCATCTTCTTTGGAGACAACTGAGAGTAATCACTCAAAACAAGAAAATGAATTAAGTTATTCTCATTTATAAAAAATTGAGACCAATGTATGATTAAGTCAGTAAGACAAATGAGTGTAATATTAATTAATTAATTATCAAATTTATTTAATATTATTTTATCTTATAGTAATATTGTTAATTTATTATAGGTGAAAAGACATAAAAAAAAATAAAAATTAATACTATCTCATAACAAAAATCAAATTTAACTAATATTAATATGCTTCAAATTATATTCCAGGATTAGGGGGTCATATGACCCCCCTCGACCCCCCTAGTTCCGCCCATAATTACACAAACATATATATGACCTGTGCAGAATTTTGGTTGGGGACCCTCACCCTCGTTTGATTTCGCGCGCGCGCGCACACATACATATATATAATACTCTCTCGGTCCTTCAAGTATATTTTTCATACATATTAAAAAATAGGTTAATTAGTTGAAAATCGACATTATAAGTAGCACCAGTACTACTGCCATTAACTCGCATCTTTGAATACTCCACACGCGCGCACACACATTTATATATAATACTCCCTCGGTCCTTAAAATATATTTTTCGTACATATTAAAAAAAGGTAAAATACAAGAAAAAAATAAATAATGTTTTTTAAAAATTTATTCTTAGTTGTTTCATAATATTACATAAATTAATGAGTACTTTTATTCTTTTTATATTAACAGATCTTACTAAATGACATACTTATCTCTTACTTTATATATCTTAACTCATTCTTTTCAAAACAAAAAAAAATTGTATTTTTTATTATTTTTTTTAGAAACGAAGGTAGTAGCATCTATAATATCAGCTTTAACTTTAAGACAATCAGAGTTGTTTTTAAACTCAAAAATGGATGTAATTTATTTACTTTTTGAAAATAATAAATTTTAAGTATAATAGAACTTTTTAGATATAGTTTATAATTTTTATGATTTTATTTTTTAAAATGAAATAAATTTTGTACAAATTTGAATTTAAAAATAACTTGGTTTACTTTTAAAAAACAAACTTTATTAATCATATTATAGAATGGATGGACTATTAAGCTTCATCACCGCATAGATAAGCATGATGATTATATTCCTAATCGTAAATTTGAGTTCAAATTTATTGCTTAAAAGAGGTCTTCCTAACAAATTATATAGAGAAAAGGTGGCTTGCGTGAAATATATAATTAATATTAATAAATTAGCTGTTTTGATGACTGCTTACCGCAACTCCTTTAATCCGAATATTTATTATATAAGTCATCTGAGAATTAATGTACTTAACAAATATTGATAGGTGCAAAACCCAAATGAACAAGCAAATTATTGAGGGTAAATTAAAAAAGGGTGTTGGGTCGTGATATTTCTTATTTTTGGGCCGGGTATATTGGGCCTACTCATATAAAGAATCCACTGGACCCAGTCACCATATTATATCCGTTTTAATTTTTAAAGTCGGGTCGGTCCAGTGGATCGACCCATTAGATATTTTAATATCTCATTTTTGACTTATGATGATGAAAAAAGCATGATCATTGACCGAGGCTCCCGCCATGCATTAATGTGGATGGGATCATAAATGGCCGTGTTAGAGAAAACGAGTAAAAAAAGTAGATAAACCTTATCTGATTCGGCAGAACCCATCAGTCGAAAAGGGTGTCGTAGTAGTAGTGGGTGGCACAGTGATCCAGGAAAAGATAGTATAACCTAGCAAGGAAGCCATCGTCTAGAAGTACGTTTTCATACATATCATTTTTCAGATTCCCACACATATATATTACTGAGAATTATTATCTCTCTCTGGACATTAGACAATACATTTCTCCATTGTTAACCTTGTGAACACATACTAATTCTCACTTTGAAGCTATCCCCAAGCCGAAACCGTAAGTCAAGCTTGGTGTTCTAGTGTGTTTATCTGTGCGAGGATCGGGGACGTCTTACGTGATTGGGACGTGGCAGAAGATCCTGGCGTTAACATTGGCGTTAGAAGGAGGGTTTTTTCTAGTGTTCTTGAGTTATCAATCACAATATTTTTAGTTGTTATACATCGGAAGTTATGGCACAAATTAGGGGGTTCTCGTTCGAGATCCCCCGCGAAACTCGAAGATAGTTGGTCTTTGCTGCTGACAAAGAGCATGATCACGGTAGAAAGGCAAGTAAAAGGCATCCCGCTTTAGAACTACAAGACCAAAAGTGGTCGGTGATGAAGAAGATGGTGACGAAGCAGATAGAGCTTTGAAGGTTCTCTTGGAGCGGAGCAAGGATGTAGCTGTGCGGAGCGAGGATGTAGCTGAGGAACAAAGCATTCAATTATGTCCAGTCTAAAAGACGTGGTACGCCTAAAGATGGACAACCGTGAATTGGAAAGCAGTCTATATACTTTAAAGACATGTCTCGAGGCCGTCCTTGGGATCGAAGCAGACCCAACAACCATTTTCTTGATTGACTGAGAAGGGTATTCCGCCCTATTGGTCTTCGGGATTATGGTCGAAGCAGAGTAGATGAAGACCAATGACCATTTTCCGATTGATTGATCGAGAGAGGGTATTTACCCTATTGGTCTTCGGATTATGGTCGAAGCGAGTAGATGAAGACCCAATGACCATTTTCCGATTGATCGACCGAGAAGGGTATTCCGCCTATTGGTCTTGGGATTATGGTCGAAGCGAGTAGATGAAGACCCAATGACCATTTTCTTCGATTAAGCGAGGGAGGTACTTCACCCTATTGGTCTTTGGGATTATGGTACATAGCATTTAATAAAGCGATCCAGGAGCATGCACCTCGAGAATACAAATAAGGCATTCGCTTGAGTATCCTCACCCACGATGTGAAAGTTTCATCAAGTAGATCCGAAATCATACTCACGAGAATCCCCGAGGGCACACAGCCACCATGAGACACTTGTCTTGGAGATGCCCATCTAAAAGTCACATCGATTTGATTCAAAGACACAAAATGCACCTATATTCCTAAGCATCCGAAGAAGGTACCTCATCCTAGGGGTTCTCGGGACTATGGCATAATGAGACGAGGAGTAATTCAAGAATATATTCACCCGAGAACACAAAAGGCACTCTGCCTTGAGTGTTCTAACCAACAATGAAGGACTCGTCACCAAAGCAGATCTATAAGTCGCACTCCTAGAAATCCAAACACTTAGGTAAATATTTCTAAGGTCGGTTGGCATTGTGGTCCAAAGTCGATAATAGTTAAAAAGAAGTCGAGGAGTCCGACAAAGCCGTTCATATTTCATTGAAGCGAGTTCGTGGATATTGCATGCAGATGGATATTCTATTTCGATCATCAAGACAAAGAAAGCTATCGAGTCGATCAATAATAGCAATTCCACCACGGGTGCATTATCAAAAGCTGGCCACTACAGATGCTTGTAACTTCGATGGCAGATGGCGTCTTTCCTTCGGATCAGATGCTGGCAAAGAAGATCAAGTACAAGAGTGTCCATTTTGTTCTCATTGATGATAATCTTTGTCGAAGGACCTTTTTCGTCATCATTGCTTAAACATTTGGTTCCATCCGAAGCAGAGTATGTTCTTCAGGAAGTTCACAAAGACATTTGTGGCAATTATTTGGCCCGAAGTTGTTGACCTACAAAGCACTTCGGCAGCGATATTCTTGAAAGAACTGGGGATTCAAAGATGAAAAGAAAGACTTATTGGCTCACCCACATTCCTTTTTTTCACTATTGGTCCACGGTCCTATTTGTCCTATGGTCACTATGGTGTAAGGAGGTATGGTAGGACTCATTTGGCCATTCGATGGCGACCCATTTGTCGTTTCTACCCCGAGTGGTGAGCGAAGGATCTATATTGATTTTACCAGGTGGTAAATCAATGGTCACTATTAGTCCTGGTCCTATTTGTCCTATGGTCACTATGGTGTAAGGAGGTATGGTAGGACTCATTTGGCCATTCGATGGCGACCCATTTATCGTTCTACCCCGAGTGGTAGACGAAGGATCCTATATTGATTTTACCAGGGTGGTAAATCAATGGTCACTATTGGTCCTGGTCCTATTTGTCCTATGGTCACTATGGTGTAAGGAGGTATGGTAGGATTCGCTGGCCATTCGATGGTAGCCCATTTGTCGTTCTACCCCGAGTGGTAGACGAAGGATCCTATATTGATTTTACCAGGGTGGTAAGTCAATGGTCACAATTGGTCCTTATATCTTGATCCTTATAACTTGGTCCTTATATCTTGATCCTTATATCTTGGCCCTTATATCTTGATCCTTATATCTTGATCCTTATATCTCGGTCCTTATATAATTGTTTCACCTTGAGTGGTAAACAAATGACCGATCTCACACTTCGGAGCCGATGAGTATGTGTTACTTTATTTTTATTTAAGTGTTGAGTTTCATCCTTTCGATTCGATTAAGTTAAATTTCATCCATGAAATTCAATTCCCTTTCGTCTCATACATTAACTATTATATATCTTAAGCGATTCCTTTATTTAGGTTCATTTTATCGATATTGAATTATTGACAAGAAACTAGCGAAAACATAGTTCACAATTAAGGAAATTGCAGATTCATCAGGAAAAATAAAACATTCATTCGATCTATTCATTCATGAACAAAAATACACCAATATAGAAACATAAAAGTTTAAACAAATAAATTTTTACATAAGTCGAGAATGAAAGCGGGAAAAACGCCTGGCACCACCTTCGTCTCTTGAGTTGAGCAAAGTTGGGTCCAATTGAAGCGTGAGCGGTTTTTCTTTGCCTCTCTCGGCATTCTTCGTAACCTTCCGAATAGACTTTCATGATCTCGACGTTAAGCTCGTCCGAATCCCTATATTCTGCCTGTATCTGCTTTCTGAGCTCTTTGGTCAGAAGAGGACCCCTTCCCTCAAGCTCCTTTATTTTAAGACGAAGCTTGTGGCGTTTGTTCTTGTGTCTCCGTCCTTTATCCTGGGCCTTTGATTGAGCCTTGCCAAGTTGAATAGCCAGGCTTCGGTTGGCCGAAGAAAACTCCTCATTCTTGGCCCTCGGAGCGGAGTTTTCTTCACGACCGTGCGGCGTTGAGATCGGTTAAAGTTTGTTGGTCATTTGGCCGGAAAGGCGCCAACCTATCTCTTGTGGCCCTTAATTCATCATCAGACGTCCTCAAGTCCATCTTAGCTCGATCCAAGTCTCGTTGGAGGCCATCGATGACATGAAGAGCGTCTTCTCGATCGGCCCTTTCTCGAGCCAAGGTCGATCTCAGCATATTGATCTCCTGTCTCATGAAATCTTCCTCGGCTTCCCCATTTATGTGTCTTGGACGCAAACGTCCAAAGACAGCATTAGCCTGCATATGTCCAGACAGTGCTCAAGCCAGTACCCAGATATACAATTAAGAACAGAAAGACAGAAAAATAAAGAAATGATTATTTACCTTAGCCAGATAGCTCATCCCTTCATCGAGCAAATTCCCGTCCGTGTGATCACTGAACCGATGATCGTCAGCGTTCCTTACGAAGGCCCCGAATAGGTCGAACGGAAAGTTAGCATTGAATCTAGGCCACAGAGTCGGAGATCCCACGGCCTCGCAGATGATAACCACGACTGAAGGACCGGGTCGTTCAGGCGAGGGTCTTGACCTTTCTGGGGAAGGAGCTGGTTGCTCGGGAGGAGTAGGTTCAGGTTCAGCGTACACGGTCTCGGGAGAGGGAGATTTGTTTGGACTGGGTTCTTGGAGAGGAGTGGCCGTCTGAGCTTAGGTGCATTTTGTCGGTGTCGTTTCCTCTTCCCGGGCAGGTTTGGGCGGCTTCATCTCGATCACCTTCTTCTAATCTGTATTTCTACAAAAGACGAAGGGGGTATGATCAAGATTGGGGCACCCTAAGCTCTTGGTGATCAAAGGCGTTATCTTACTTTTGAGCTTTTTGGTTCGGAGGATGCTTTTTCGATCAGGACGATCGAGTAGGCCTCCTCGTCGAGGTACGGATGTGGTGGTTGGTTCAACTTCTGGGGTGACTTCGGAAGGGCTTGGAAAGGGTGTTGTTCTGGGTTTTCTGATTGCCCTCCTCTTCTAGCGAAGACGGAAGGTCTCTTCCAAAACAGGAACCTCTTGACCTTCGGTTCGTCCGGTCGGAACTCAAATCATGTATGTTTAAGGATTGGTTCGGCCGGGAGCGAACCTTCTTTGCTCGAGTTTCAACGACTTAGAAAGAAGGCTTCCCAGACAAAAAATCTTCGAACTCTTTTATCTCTAACGAGCTCGGTTTGATCAAAGATACTGCATAACCAATACAACTCTGTGTTAGAATCCACATTATAAAAGCATTTTTCAAAAAATTCGTATACATATAAAATAGACCGATACTTACATTTGTGGTCATATAACCATGCTTGCTTCGAGAGGAGTCCGTACTTCCACTCCTCCTTGGGGAAATAGTCAAAAAGTTCCATCATTTCCATTTCTCTTTCTTCAGAAATGTCTCCAAAGTCAGCAGAGATCTTCTCGTCAGTGGCCCAGTTCGGTAGGGAAGAGATTTCGAGGCCTTTGACGATAACCACTTTTCATGCCCGATTGTTGCTCAAGGCGTGTTCACCAAATAACGCCTCTCGAACTTCTCTCTCCGACTTCGGAGAATGCTTACTAATGGCCTTGAACCCCTTCTCCCTAGATTGTACTATTTTGTATATTGTGAATAAGGAGTCCAGGGAGGGCTCCACGCCCAATTCATGACAGAAGGCCACGAAGGCCAAGATGTGAATGTATGAGTTCTAAGATTAGTTGAAAGCGAACCCCACCCCGAAAACCCCAAAGAAGGTTACTATGAAGATATGCAAGGGAAACGAACCCCTTCTCCAACAGAGTCACAGAACGACAATGATCCAACCTTCCGCCGTTGGTACATCTTTTCACCGGATCTAGGAACCCTATTTGCATGGGTATCCCGGATGTGGTATCGAGACCAGAATCCTCTTTAGTTCACCTCTGTGACGATCGAGGAGTATTGGCATGCGAGAATCGCTTCGATATTCTGTAGTATTATTCGGAGGGGTTTTGGGATTTATTGGGGAGGGTTCTTATCGATTTCGACCCCTTTGGGTTCGATGTCGAGGCTCGCTCTTCATGAAAGAAAGCGGTGGTAGGATTTGGTGGAGCAATGTGAGTGGGGTTACCAATATAGGATAGCCTTATCGCGAGAATCACAGGAAGCCATTGTTGATTAGTTTGAAGAAGAAAGGAGAAAGTTGAGAGAAAGTCGAGAGAGTTGAAAGCGCTTGAAATTCAAATGGAGCAGTAAAAGCGTCAAAGTTGATAAAGTTACCTTTTATCTTGTGATTTACACGGTGTTCAAGGCTACTCATTAAATGTTAGTAATGATTTGGAATTTGAATGGGAAGGGTGGGTTACGGGTCTATGTATCTATTAAATAGGGTTTTTCTGATTTGGGCCTCCATTCTCTTCTCCTTTCATTTCGTGAACAGCGATTGGGTACACTTCAATTATCTCTCACTATGAACCTTTATTAAATTATTTTGGGCCATTCATAGTTTTCTATTAAACATTCTGTTTAACAAAAAAATTAGGGGGCAATGTTGGGTCGTGATATTTCCTATTTTTGGGCCGGGTACATTGGGCCTACTCACATAAAGAATCCACTGGGCCCAGTCACCATATTATATCCGTTTTAATCTTTAAAAGCGGGAATTGGTCGATTGGATCGACCCATTAGATATTTTAATATACATTACTTTGACTTGTGATGATGAAAAAGCATGGATCATTGACCGAGGCTCCCGCCATGCATTAATGTGGATGGGATCATAAGCCGTGTTGATGAGAAAACGATGCACAAAAGCGATAGATAAACCTTATATCTGATCGGCAGAACCCATCAGTCGGAAGGGGTGTCGGTAGTAGTGGGTGTACGATAATCCGGGAAAAGATAGTATAACCTAAAGCAAGGAAGCCATCGTCAGAGAGAGTGCGTTCTCATACATATCATTTTTTGATTCCCACATATATTCTTTGAAATTATTATCTCTCTCCGGACATTAGACAATACATTCCTCCATTGTTAACCTTGTGAACACATACTAATTCTCACGCCTGAGCTATCTCCCGACGGAACCGCCGTCAAGCTTGTGGTGATTACCGTGTTTACTGTGCAGGATCAGGACGTCTTACGTAATTGGGACGTGACAAAAGATCCTGGCGTTAACAAAGGGTATATAAAGATCATATACCATTTAAAACCACATTCAAAAGAGGAAGCAATTTCAGTTAGCAGATACCTATTAAAAGCTCAACTGCTCAAAATTTAAGAGCCAACTAAGGGGTAAAAGATATAGCTGCTTCTTATAGCCACACTCACAACATTTCTCTCTCCTAATCTCCAACCTCAATGGTTACCACGAGAACTGTTAATTTTTCCCTTGCTTTTTGTTTCTTTTGGACAGTTTCATATGCTACTAGTAGTCCTTTAAGGTACAATTCAATTTTTAGTTTTGGTGATTCACTTGCCGACACCGGAAATTTCCTACTTTCTGGCGCCCTCGCATTTCCGGTCATCGGAAAACTCCCTTATGGCGAGACATTCTTTAAAAGTGCAACGGGTCGGTGCTCTGATGGACGCCTAATAGTTGACTTTATTGGTAAGTATCCCATTCTTTTCTTAAATTGAGAGTTCTGTTTGACTTGCACAATTAACTTATTTCAAGAAGTCAAATAGTACTTTCATTTGTAATAAAAGTATATAAATAGGAAATTGATATTTCTTGGCTTAATATTTTTGTATAGAATGAAATTTTGTATGCTAATACTAAGTTTATGTTTTTTTTTTGTTGATCATAAAAATATAGCTGAGGCATATGGGCTACCATATTTGTCGCCGTACCTAGGATTTGCCAAAGGCTTGAAGTATGAACATGGAGTGAACTTTGCTATTGCTGGTGCTACTGCACTTGATGCAAAGTTTTTCTATGGCATGAAATTAGGACGAATTCTGTGGACTAACGATTCACTAAGCGTTCAGCTCGGCTGGTTCAAGAAGCTAAAATCTACCATATGCACCACTAAACAAGGTAATTAATTAAACATGAACTCATTATTTTTCAGTCAAGTATATAAGATGCCTTATAATTGTGTATATTAGGGCAGTAAATAGTGACAAAAAAATTTGTATTCCTCCGTATCTGTATTCGAAAAAAATAGATATTATTCATATTCAAAACAAAACATATATATTTGTATTCGGTTTTTAAGGTTTTCGTAAATAAACAAATATAAGGGTATTCGTATTTGTTTAACATCCGATTCTAAATATATCCGACAATATATTCCGTATCAGATATTTGGATTCGTATTCATATTTGGAATTTGTATCTGAATAACTTGTATATATATAATAATTTAATTATCAATCATCATATCTTACGTAAACATAATTTTTTCAAATAAGCTTACTTACATATATAATAATTAGTTTTTACTATCATATGAAAATTAATTTTGAAATATATCTCTTTACGTTTAAATATAAAAAATAATACTTTTAAATCCAATATTAATAAACTGAAATAAATTGTATTTTTACTACTGTAAAGTGTAAAATATCTAAATTGTATCGTTTAACGAGAAAATATATTACATGCAAGAATAAAATCACATGAGTTATTAGTTTGTTACAAATATTTTATTTTAAAAATTTACGTGCAAAAACAAGAGTGGATGATAAATTAGTACTTCCTCCGTCTCAGGATAAAAGTCTTCATCATGAATTTTTTCACGCATATTAAAAAAAAAGAATGAAATGACAAAAGTACTCATAATAATATGTCATTAATCATTTCCAATGTAGGTGAGAGAGTGACTTTTTAGTTTTTCAATTCAAAATATTTTTAACATATAACTAATTATACTTATTGAATATGGAGAGATAATTAGAATAAGAAAAATATGAGATATTTAATGCTTAGGATATAATAGGAAAAATTGTGTAAAAGTTTGGTTATTAAAAGAAAGTGGGCATTTAACATGGGACTACCCAAAATAGTAATAAGAACTTTTATCTTGGGACGGAGGGAGTATTACTTTTCATTGAAAATACTATTAATTTAATACTTTCTCTAGTATGTTTAAATTTTGATTGATTTTTATGATCAATAATGGATGACGACGTGCTTGATATTTTCCTCTCATTTATGATTAGGATATTTAATTTATATGTACTATTTAATCTTTAAATGGCGATAAGTGATTATTCAATTTATTCTTTTAAATTTGTAAATAATTTGAATGAATTGTTTATTAGGTAACTGATAAATGAATACAGATACCCATATAACCGAATAATCTTTTCGTTCAAATAAAATAAACAGAAACAGATATTATTCGTATTCGGATATTATTTTGAGTACCGAATACGGATAATATTTTAAAAATCCATTGAATACCAGATATGAATATGGATAGGGTACGTATTAGTTTTTCAGATACGGATCCACTGTATCTAGATCTGTATATATTCGTTTACAACTTTATTATATATAAACGCCCCTTATTCCATATATGCTAGCTCCTCTCCTTTCTATCTATCTCTATTTAGAAGTCTTTCATATATTCAATTAAAGATAAGATCTATATTTTTTTAAATGAGATTGTTGATTTTGTGTTCAGATCTATTTATTTAAAGGTGAAAATTTCGAATATTATGTTGTGATTGTGAAGTTGAAGATAAGATTAGATTCGGAGATAAAATTGGAGAGTGAGATCTATATTCACATAAAAAAATTTAAATCTTAAGGTGGTGATTTATGATAATGGTGGGTTTGATTTGAAGGGTTTTAAGAGACAGGGATGATTGTGGTTGTGATGATCATGGTGGTTTTGATTTTATAGGTTTCAAGAGGTGGGGATGATGGTGATTTGTATATATTTTAAGGGTTTTGATGGTTGAGATGATGGTGGTGGTTATGAGTTAACGTTTAAGGGTTTCAAGAGATGCAAATCACTCTCATGGTTGCTTGCAAAATTAAATAAAGTATTCCAGCCAGTTTTTGTCAGAAAATGATCTTGGAGTCTACATTGTATGCAATAAGATAGTTTATGTAGCAATTTGTAAGCCAAAATACTTTGGGACTGAATTATAAATGTAGTGATACTTGGTGTGTTAGCAAACTAAACCAAATGAATAAATATCTTCTAGATTTTTCACGAATTGTCTTAATTAGTATTTATATTAGTACATGCATGGGTGAGTGTCCAAGTACATGAATGTATCTAGAAGAGTCTTGGAATATATATGTGACAACCCCAAAATAGGTCAATTCCATCCAACCCATTCTGAGTCGCCAAATACATGGTATGTAGAAAACAATTACAACTTTATTACAACAATTGTCGTGTAAAATACAACAAACACATATCTTTGTGAGTTTGGATACAAATATATACCAAATGTGACACATGTCCCAATAGTGGAGAATGACACCTCGCGATTGACACCTTACATAAAGGTATAGTCAAAAGCATTTTAGAAACTAAAATCTTTGGGAAGTGCTCAGGAAACCTTTCGTACATAGGAGGCCATGCTTACAGGTTATGATAGATATCATATATATGCATGTAATTATCCTTGGTTGACCAATAGACCCAAAAAAAAAACGAGAAGATTACTATCATATTCTTCCCAATGGTGAGTCTTCTCTTGATTTATCATTATCTCCATCGTCTCAAATTGAGAATTATACTTCAAACAAACACCAAGATTATATAGGTAGTGCTCAAAAATACTCAAACAAGTGGATGAGCACAACCACATCTTATGATGACACGAGGTTGTATGTCATTAGACATCTTGTATGATAGTGGCAAAACACCCTTCCAACGTTGGGTTCGCCTCTCCCTATATGATTCACCAAATATAACTACTAAAAGATGTATACAACATACTTGTCTAAACTGTTTAGGGAGAACTTCACAGCTAGAGACCACCGTTCTATTCCCTTGTTACCCCCGCTCGACCAGCTACACTTTTATTACCCAAAAGGAATTGTGAAGCAAAAGGGTGAGCACAACTAGCTCAGTAAAGAATATCATGACTAAAGATAATTAAATTATCAATAGCCTTCATCAATAACAAATCAGAGATTTAAAACATATGGTAGATGATAAAAATTTTAACCATAGTTGTAGCGGAACGAACAATCCATTAGAAGAGTCAAATAGACAATACAGTCTATCTTCTCCATGTTAAAAGTCCACGAACAATGTTTTATCCCAATAACATCAATCAACAGTTCCTTTCCACAATTATATGAATATCTCATAATCATAATTGTAATTCTAAATTCCTCTTCGTACCGGAGGCGAATATAATTTTCATCACATGTCTTTACTCCGAAACATCAAAGATCATGGTTATACCAAATCACAGTTCATGTTCATAATCATACTAATAAATTCATCTTTCTTTACTACAAAAAGATATTCATCCACTGATTCATCTTCGCACTACTTTCGGCAAAGATATTCCTCAGCAGTTCATATTTGCGCTCTGGGCCAAATATATTCATCAATGATTCATATTTGCATTACAGGCCAAATATATTAATATCTCAAAGAAATATATAATCATTTCGAATTTATATAAACAATAATTATAACCATGTTGATCAATTCACCTTTGACTTAAGCTAAAGATATTCAATTATAAATTCAATGGTCATGATCATACGATCACAATTCAACTTTCACTTTCTTGGCCAAAAGAGAACCCTAGTCATGATCATACCAATAAACTACCCATCTTTATACTCAAGTGAAAGAGAATTTCAACATCAGGGTTATAAAAATATTATATATGATAATAAAAAATAATATGATCAACAACTGCATTTAATCTTAAGAGCAATATTCATAAATCAACGATAATTTGGTCAGAAAAAGAAACCAACTTTGTCGTGAATAGTACCCGTGAATAGTAACTCGTGAATAGTAACTCATGAATAGTAACTCGTGAATAGTAACTCGTGAATAGTAATCCCGACTCAAAAAGGTAGAAATTCTACAATAAAATCCATACCAATATTTCGGTATAATGATATTGAAAGAATAACATTTCTTAAACTTATAAACAATTTATTTTAATTGTTTACACTTTACTAAATAATGCATTTAATCATCCTAAATTGCCAAACTCATAAGATTTCATCACCAATAACCAAAACCATCATAAAAAATCTGCATATACCTCATATAGGATTCTCAAGCCATAAAATCATATTTTTCAATTTTCTTCCTTCACATAACATATTTAATTCATTTATTTATAACTAGTCCATTTTCATAAAAAATACCAAATCAGTTCCAAAACTATTTCTTTTCTGAGATTTAGCAGAATATAGTCCCATATTGAACATATATTTTTCTCAGAATTTTAAAAATTCATTTACTATTTTTCATATGACCAAAACCGTCAAATATTTAGACATTTATCATAAATTGTACTTTTATCCAAAAATTTCGAAATTCATAGAGTACACTGATATTATATAGATGTACTCCCAATAAAAATTTCATCAATTTTGGAGTTAACCACAAGGAGTTATAAGCGGTTACTTTTAAAATAGTCTTTTCTCATAAAATTCATAAATCTTAATCTATACATCCAAAAATCACCATTTTTGGACACAAGCAATAAAACTCATCAACATATCATTTCAAATTTTTCCAGAATTTTACGAAGGTCAAGAAGTACGAACTAAAAATATAATAACCCCTTAAAATCCTTACTATCCCTTACTCAAAAAAGAAGACTTCATTTGGATATCGGATATATTATTTGAAAGAAACTTGCTTTGATGAATATAAACTCACCAAGTATCTAAATACTCACAAAATACACTCAATAATCTAGAGAGAAAAAGAGAGAAAGCTTATGTTTCTGGTGTGATTTTCAATTCTAACTTAGCCCTCTATTTATAGGAAAATTTTAGCAGACTTGACACTGCACTTCGATAGCTTTTTACCGCTACTATTCCCACCCACCACATTTGAAATAAAATTCAGCACATTTCTTCACCAACCACAAGTGGGGCCCACTCAATTCTAGATTTTTCCACCAAAATGCTAAATTCGGATACTTCAACAATTTTTGAACCATTAACCTCTTAAAATTCATAACAAATCATACGTTCATTTTTAACGGTTCAAAATTTGTGGACATATACTCAACTTATATATGTATAAAATTTCCAAAAATTACAACAATCAGCGGTCGGATTAAAAATTATAACTCACATAATATATCTCAAAAACTTTGGTTTAATTTTTAATACCTTCATTCAAACAAAAATCTTGATAAAATACCTCAACATTAATTCCTTCATTTATAACCACATAAATAAATCCATCATTTATATCCACATCAAATAAATATTTCCTTATCATATAAATCAATAATTAATTATTCACAAATAATATTACAGAATCATAATTATGACAACCGGTAGTTCCCAAGAAAGAGGGCTTTCAATAAGAATTTCTCCTTATATTGGCGCATGATTAGGTGACCAAACCTCTCCTTGACAGAACTTTTTAGACATTGCCAATAATGTTATCTAATAATATTATTCAAATAATATAAATTATTGATTTGATAATGAGAAATATTGTGAAGTGATAATTATTGAAACAACAATAATATAAAATATCAACGCAACAATTATTGAATCAATAAAATAAAATATTGAGCGATAATTATCGTAACAATTATTGAGTAGTGTCTTCTTACGTAAGAATCAATAATTCAAAAATCATGTAATGTCTGGTAATATTTCAACACTAACGCGTATTACTCTATTTTTCCAATCGGGTATTCCAACAGTGTTAACGGTAACTATTACGCCGTTATTTATAAAAACTTAATTTTGTCGTTTTCTTCATCCAACAGTTATTCTGTTATGGGGCCCACAAATGGTTTTGCTGGTCGTGCACGAATATTCTCCAAGCGAGAAAGAATATTCCACGACCAAACGAATATTCCCCGACAACAATGAATATTTTATAACCACTTGTGTATTTTGAAAAAAAATTCATATATCACCCTTAACTTTAACTTTTATCAATCTAACCATTTACTGAATAGAAATTATAAGATAAATTGAATACTTTTATTTCATAAAATTCGGGGTCTTACAATATATGTATTTGGTCATGTAGTAATTATCCTATAAATAATCTTTAATGAGAGTTATTTTAAGTAAGTGAGTTGAATAAAATATTTTAAGGTTTAAACATTCTTCCTTACTTCTCTATTTTTTATCCTCCATTGTCAACAAAGTGGTATCAAAGTCGAGGTAATTTCAAAGTTTAGAGAAGGTTAAGCCAATGTGAAGTAAAGGTAGACAACACAAGAGAGGTGACTTGGTGCTATTGAAGTGTTTCGCTGAGCGAGTGAAATTGTGCGCGTTAGAGCTCCGGAATGCAATCTAGCGAAGGTGCTAGTTGAAAAGAAATTTAAAAAAGAAGTTTGTGAGTTGAAGCACGTCACAACGGTCATTATATTGATAGTGTTCAGGAGAGGTAAATTATATAGAAATGATGTTTCTTAAGTTTGAAGATAAAAAATGAGAAATTGAAGAGACGTCAAGTGAAGAAGCTTTTGAAGAGGTAAAAGAAGATGGAAAAAAGGAGGAAGTGATTAAAGAAATTGAATTAATTGACAAAATTATCAATGGTGGAGAAATTGTTGAAATTATGAACATAAAATTTTGGAACTTGTGACTCATAATATAGAAATCCTTTGGAAAAGGCTAGTCTTGAACATAAGCGTGTGAATTTCAATTTGGTGTGCAGCGTAGGCGCCTTGAGTGAAGGTTTGGAGTGGCTTGAAGTGCGCCAGGTGAAACTCTTCGCTTGTGTAGCGGGCGCTATCCACAGGAACCTAATAATGAATGCAGTGGTAGTGCCGATCGAGAATGAGACTTTCTGGATTATTTTTGGAAAGGTCATTATGGGTAATTGAACATAATGTGAAGTAGGGTTAGAATATAATTAGTAGGTATATATACTATCTATTGTAAAACCATATATAACCAAGGAATCATTAATAAACAACTAGTCGCCCGTGGAGTACCCAAATTGGAGAACCACGTAAATCTCTTGTGTTATTCTTAATTCTCTATCGTTTGTGTGCGTGTGTGTGATCCTATATTCTAACATAAAAGAAAAGATTGTTGATCAAAACTTTATGTTTGGAAATTTAGAGGATAATGAGAAAACTATTTTGTGTGTTAAAATTGATTTATTTTTTATAATGGTAAATTTTGTGGAAGACATTGAATGGATTAACATTGAGAAATATTTTGATCAAAAGGAGTTTAGAAATAGTGAACTGGAGAAGAAATACCAAGCATGTAAAATATGAGAAACTAATAAGTAAGATCAAGAAGAAAAAAAAAATGGAAACTTCAAGCATATGTGAAAAAGAAATATGGAGGCATGAAAGTGAAGAAAAGACAGAAAAATCTCATGTCGTTCAAGGAAATTGCAAAAATGATGAAAGTATTCCAATGTGTTAAATACTCGAGCATGGCAGGACAATTATTTGTGTCATATAAATTAATGGAGATGACAAAAGAGTTTCTTGCGTTTAAAGGAATCGGAATATCAAAAGGTTTTACGACATTAATTGTGAAGAATAAATTTAGTTTACGGGAGGCCTTGTAATTAAGAAACTAAACCAACATGGTGTAACAAAAGTGTATTTAGTCATATAATTAAAGGCATAACACGAGCTTTATTTTGGTCAATTTTCAGCCGAAATTGAATATGGGGTTGACCTTGTAACAAATTTGGAACTTCATATATCGAATTGTTAGTCCAAATTCTTCAGGAGCCGAATTATGAATTTAGTGATACTTCGTATAACAAAAGTGTAATTAACCCTAAATACAAATAGCAAGAATTATAGTGCTTTACAAAGTAACTTTGTCATTTGAGTTTCTAGGAAGAAAGAAGTCTATTTGTGGCCTATAACAACCATACCTTCCATACGCCTTAGGCTTTTAGCTTGAGGCGAAACTAGAAGGGGCTGGAGGCAGATTGACCCCTTGAGGAGGCGATCAAGCGGAACTAGAGGAGGCGGAGAAGGCGGGAGGCGACAACCATGTGACATGCCATGTGAGGACTCTCGGTCTTCTTCTTCTCTCCTCCGATCAACTCTCTCGATCTCTGCGGTTTTTTAATTTTTACATGAAACGACGTCGTTTCATTTATAACAAAAAATTGGTGTAGGGCTTCTTCAGTACTCTTTCACTTTTAGACTTCACATTCTCTTCTCTTCATATTCTCTTCTCTTCCCTCAAACACTAGACCGCGGCTTCCGCCTCCAGCCCTCCACCGGTGGACCGGACCACTTGCTTGTCATTCTCTGCCATTTGCCATGCCCTAGCCATACTGGCCTGACCCACCTTTGCTTCTTCGGTCTCACTCTCTTCTGGTGTAACAAGTTTATGATTTTATTTTTATACTTGTTGTGGAATGTGGATGATGATCAATTTTGTTTTTTTTATTTTTTTTTCATGGATGATTGTTGTGGATTGAAGAATAATAGAAATAGAAGGGGGCGAATGAAATTTGTAGTGGATAAATTATATAAAAGGGAAACAACAGAATTGTTGGGGATACATTATTATTTTTTTCAATATATACGTTTATATATTATAAAATATTAGAAGTATGATATAATTTTTTGTTTGGGAGTTCTTTAAAGGATTATGGTAAAAGTCATGGTTAGGGAATTTTGTCATGAAAAAGAAAGTGGAAATATATTCGGACATTAACAAATTTTGGGTTATATATATATATATATATATATATATATATATATATATATATATGAATGATGAAAAGGGGTTGAGTTGTTTGTAACCTTCTCAAATTATTCCTAACTAGGAATGCTTTTGTTTTGGTAAGAGACTTGATCTCTCAGTTTGGTCACAAACATGTAAACGAGTAGGAATTTGTCTATACTTGGGTGCTTATATAAAACTATTGAGAATATGTTCAATTTACAGTTAGAATGATTAAATCATTGTGCACAAGCAACATCATAATTGGTGTAGTGAGCATTACTTACAACACGAGATTTCCGACTTATTCTATAATTTGTATACTTATTTGATTCTTTTTCTTCTTCTTTGTGTCTTGGCTTGTATTTTCAATGTAATTAGAATATGGTGAGTTATTTGAAATTTATAGTTTTTCTCTAATCTACCTTGGAAAAAGGATTAAACTTGCAAGTGGTGGTATTAATAATTTCGGGCCGCTTTGTTTAAAAAATTTGACCCCTCTACAAAACTGTTCTGGTTCCACCACTGCTTTTAGCCACTAGTTTGTCGTGAGAAACGAACAAATATTAATATCGATTTACAAGAGGAAACTAGTTTGTCAATAATGCAATTTTAATATCTACAAAATTAGCCCCATCATTCGATCAGCGTAATTACATTTTTAATTCATTTGGTTGAAGATTGCGATAATTACTTCAAGAAATCGCTATTTCTCGTGGGAGAGATTGGTGGAAACGACTACAATTACCCTTTCTTTGGTGGTGGAAGCATCAAACAACTTCGAGCATTAGTACCTCCAGTTCTTGAAACAATTGTTTCAGCCACTAGTGTAAGTTCTCTTGTTGTTTGTTTAACATTTACCTACTCAAAACTAGAGCTTCCTTTTCTTTTCTAATTTTAATTTGCCTTAAATGTTTTCTTATCAGATGCTAATAGAGGAAGGTGCAGTTGAATTAGTTGTGCCTGGAAATTTGCCTATCAGTTTGCAACTCAGTGTACTTGACATTGTTTCAAACTCCTAATAAAGCTGCCTATGACAAAAATGGGTGCCTAAAAGCATACAACAATTTCGCATAAGTATCACAATGCTCAACTCCAACTTGCTCTGGAGAAACTGCGACAAAAGTACCCACATGCAAAGATTATTTATGCCGACTACTACGGTGCTGCTAAGGGATTTTTTCACACGCCAAAGCATCATGGTGAGTTTTACTCCTATACCAACCTAACTTTATAGTACACTAATCCGTCCCAAAATAAAATCTTATAGCAAGATATATATATATATATATAGGATTGGACATGATTTTATTCCATTGATAAGTAGGATTCACTACTGAGGAATCCTATTTTTTAAAAATGATACTCCCTCCGTCCCGTATTAAACGTCCTAATTAATTTCAGTACGCTAATTAATAAATTTTTTTTACCTAAATTGCCCTTCTAAATAACTTTTTAATTAAAGTATCCTTTCACTTTTCTATAATTCCAACATTAATTATTTTTTTGTTAGTTCCCACATAAATCAGCTTTCTAGATCATTAAGTATACATGGAGAGAATTAATTGAAGCAGTACAATCGTTTGCATGCATGAAGAGTTTATATATGGCTTGTAACAAAACAATAATTCTAGGGGGACATTAAAGTAGGGACATTTCTAGCGACATTATATTTTTTGGTTTTTTTTGTAGTACCTCTTAAAAAATGTATAATATTTATTCCAACTGATTTTTTTTTTTGTAAAAAACAGTGTTTTAGGTGTAATTTGGATACATACAAGAAACAGGGTCTTGTACAGACCCTGTTTCTTGTATGTATCCAAATTACACCTAAAACACTGTTTTTTACAAAAAATTCATTTGGAATAAATATTATACATTTTTTGAAAGGTACTACAAATAAAAAACCAACAGAATATAGCTAGAAATGTCGCTACTCAATGTCGCTGTAGAAGGACTCGTAGCAAAATGATAAAGTAGATTGATTGCATTAATACCAATAAATATGGACGGATACTTAATGATCTAGAAAGCTGGGAACTAACAAAAAAATAACTAATGTATAGAAGTTAAGTACTACCTCTGTTCCTAAATAATTATTCCCTCTGTTCTTAAAAGATTGTCGTTTTAGGAAGTAATTTTTGTTCCAAAAAAATTGTCATTTTGAGTTTATCAATACACATTAGCTATTTTTTTTCCTACTTTACTCTTATTTAAAGCTTTCTCCTATTTAAAGTTTTCTTCCCTTCCCAATGATTCTTATTCAATTCAATGCTATAATCCAAGTAGTAATTGGTTGAATAAGAAATAATTGGTTGACTTGAATAAGAAACATTGGGAAGAGAATAATTGGTTAAGATAATTAATAAGGGTAGTATAGTATTTTCGCTAGGTATTAATTGTATTCCTTAATTTGTGTGCATTAACCTTAAACGAAAATCTTTTAGGAACAGAGGGAGTAACGTTTAAGGATGTTGCACACAGATTAAGAAATTATTTACTCCCTCCGTTTCTTAATATAGGTGCACAAGTATTAATATAATGATTGTATAACATTAACTATAATATCAATTGTCTATATTGCCCTTGTATTGAAATAAGAGATTGTTATTTATTGAATAAAAAATAGTAAGAGAACCAAAGTTATATTTAATACTTGGGGTAATATTGGAAACTAAGCAATTAATGCTTTTTTTACTTGAAGTTCTCAAACAACTTATATTAAGGAATAAAAATATTTCTCTAAAACGATTTATATTAAGGAACGAATGGAGTAATATTTTATAACATTCCTAATATACCCTTGATTAATACCCTATTAAATTATTTATCTCCACCATTTCTCCACAACTTTTCAATTTCTTGAAGTAATGTTAAATGGAGTATAATTTAAAGAATATGAAACATCAACCTTGGAAAGAGAAAGAGTGTGAAAATAATTAAGGTGAGTATTAATTAAAATAATAATGACAAGGGCAAAATTGGAAAAAAGGTAATAAAAATATATTGATTTCTTAAAACATTAAATATTTTGGAACAAAACCATTCTTCTAAAACATCAGTAACAGAGGGAGTAAAAAATTATGAAGGGTATAAATGGAAAGATAAAAATAGTTACTAATATAGAAATAAAATATTTATTGTGAAACATCCTAAAAAAGAAATTAGGACATTTAATACGGAACGGAGGGAGTACATTTTTAGAAATACTATATAGAAGGCACGCGATTAAGTATATATGTCGCATGCAATGATCAATAATGCATTACCCCAATAAGAGATAGGCAAATTGGATTGTGCCATCATAGACCTAACCATGTCTAATAATGACTGGTTCCTTCTCTCCGCTACACCATTTTGTTACGGAATTCTAAGGATTATCAGTTGATTGATTATCCCCTTTTCCTCACACATTTCTTTAAACTGATCAGATATATACTCGCGGCCTCAATCAATGTGAAGTGCCTTAACACTTTTATCTTACTATTTCTCGACCTCAATCAAATAACTTCTAAAACATTCTAATGCCTCAGATTAATGAGAGATCAAGAAGGTGTTCCCGAAGCACGTATAGTCATCTATCATTATGAAAAATTTGGAACGTCCATGTCTGTTTTTCGCATTCATAGGGCCATGGGTGTTTGAGTGAATGAGTTGAAACTACCCTAGTGATTTTACCAAATGGTTTTCTAGTTGATTTCTCTGTTAAACAATGTTCACAAGTAGGTAGATTGACCTTAGCGAGTAGGCCTAAAAGATATGCTCGTGCTAACCTGACCATTCTATCTTGTCCAATATGGCCTAATCTAGCATGTCATTGAATTGAAGTATCATGATCATTTTCAACAAGGAATAAAAATCATTACTATTAATGCTAAAATTAATAGTATCTAAAACCATAAAACCATTGAAGATAAAACAATTTCCTAAAGTTTCAGTCTCACGTGAAATAACAACACCATTATTCTCAAAACAAATTGATCAGTAGCCTAAACTGAGTACAACAAGAACAAAAAATAAATTATGTAGGACATCTGGTGCATACATGGATTACATCGTAAAGAATCAATGCAAAGCATCCTCACATCTCCAATTTATAATGGTCAATTCCTAGCATGTCTACACTGGAGTCATTCCTCATTAATACTTTGCTGACATAATGGAAGTCAACGACGGGTCAAAAGCGCAGGTTGGGTCTAACATGTCCCCGTCAACCGCGGGTAAAACCGTGTGGACGCGTGAAGTGCAAGCACCAATTGCAAAATCAACAATCGCGCATGGCGCGCTTGGGCTTGCGCTTGGTCATCTCGGTGCTCCGACACTCGCATTTAGACCACGCGGGCCTTTCTGAAACCTTTACGCGACGCAGTTTATAGGGTTCTAATTGACTTAATTTTTTGGTGCGCCCACCTACCAATTTGGGAGCAACCATAAGCAAAGTAAGACGAACGTGCGTCCAACTACGAGTGGGGCTGCACTTCATCTTCAATCTTCAGCCACCAAAAACTTTAATTTGCGATCAAAACTTCGACAATTAACCCATATCTCATCCATTTTAAGTCCAAATTAAACGTATAATATATCAATGGAAAGCTCATAAAATATTTTACTCCATCATGCTAATTGCGCATGAATAGGATAATCACACAAAAAGTTGTGGTGAATTGAATAGACAACTTTATAACTAGGGTTCCAAATAGCCTTTAAATTACAATTCCGATTAAGCCCAAATTATATAGATCATATACACTACACATTGTCTATAACATACTGCAATATATATTTGCCCCTAACAATAAGTGTAACGTAAATTGTCACGATGTATGATGTTTTCAAGCTTTTAAACATGTTTTCATGACACACATCGTGTAAACAATTCATACATAGCATATATATGATCAATTAAACCATGTTCCCCATACTAATGAAAGATTACAATACATGCATGTTATTACTTGTTTACACATAAATGAGAACCAAAAGACATATCTCTTGAAGAGTGTTAGCATTTGGTGCGAAAAAATCTCGTACAATTCCATGTACTCTACAACCTAGCGGATTCTCTGAACTACAATCCTTATGAGATGAGAACGGAACTCAATTCTAAAGTACGAAGCAACTAGAAATCCACTCAGTATGTTGGGAACTCTTTGTATTGACAATATGTCTCACTTTTACTCTCTGTAGAAGTTGTGAAACTGATGATATGATCCTTGCGTATAATCTCAGAGACGTGTTTATATTAACAACGTGATAAGGTTGTTATGCCCACTTTCCACTATCTCTCCAACACTCGGTCAAGATAACGGGAATTAACCAAGTAATGCGCATGATATTTTGGCCAACAACTAAATGGGTCGGACCGTCCATGGCGCCCTATTTGGATATACCAAAATTCCAATATTTAGTATCAAGAATAGTTAATTATTATGCATGTTGATTTATTCAAGTATGCACTGTATTGTGGTACTTAATTATGCAGGATTTTCAAATGGGGTATTGGTGGCATGCTGCGGAGGAGGTGGACCATTCAATTTTAATAACACAGCAAGATGTGGACACTTAGGCTCCAAATCATGCAGGGATCCCTCAACTTATGCAAATTGGGACGGAGTCCACTTAACGGAGGCAGCTTATGCCTACATAGCTAAGGGTTTGATCCACGGCCCTTTCACTTCGCCCCCACTCTAGCTAGTGCATGCATGAAAAAAATTCCTCCCACAGAAATATGTTGCTGTTTTGATCGAGTTTACTAGGTTATATATTATGCAAGAAATAAATGCATGGTTTTCACTTTTCAGTTAATGAAATGTAACATTTTATGGGTTCACAATAAATCATTTCTCTATTCCATTTCCTCTATCCAAGCCTAGCATTAGAGATATCTTACAATCTATTGATGTGAGCATATCAAATATGATTAAATGGGGAGTTCAAAGAATAATAGATGTACGTGCAAAAAAATAAAGATTGTAATAAATTGGGAAGTAGGATGGAGAGGATTAATGGTATTCCTCTCCACCTCTGGCCTAGGGAGACTTTGAAGAATATTGTAATAATTCAAATTTTTGTTGATAATTAAATATTAATTTTATTTTTTTTAAAATTATCTATAGCGCGAAGCTATTTGGGAGGCGAAAGAGACTATTCGGCAAGAGTATCCTCACCTCTTTAATGTTAAGTAAATCTTTGTTACTCTTTTGATTCTGGGGACGAAATCCTTAAAAGGTAAAGTAATACTCAGAAAAAAATAAATAAATAAAATTTTATATTCTTAAAACATATTGTTTGGACTTTATTTTTTATTTGAGTCAAACTTGTTATTTAATTAATTTGGGCTAATAAGTATTAATAAGTGATGGATAATTAACTTAGTAAAATTGGACTTTTCATATGTTTTGCAATTTTGGTCAAATTGTATTTAATTTATGTTGACTATAATAAGTATGTGGTTACATTAATTTGGGCATTTATACTAATTGGGTCAAACTAATTCTTAAATATTTAAGTTTGGGCTTGTTAAATTATTTGAGCCCAAATTAATTAAGGTGATGGGTTTAAAAACCAAATTGAAATAGGAGTAATATATTAGGTTAAATTCATTCCTAATACATATACTGACATAATCGACTAAAGAGAGTTTCTAACGTAGCGAGAAACGAAGAAGAGGCGGAAGAAGAACGAGGAGAACGAGAGAACGTGTTTAGAATTAAAAAGGGTGAGAGCAAGATCATTAAAACTTTATTCAATATTCTCAAAGGTAATTATTGTACTATTTTTAAATACAAAATAATTATTTTTGCTACTATAATTAGATATCCATTTTCTTGTTGTGTTTGCAATCCATTTAAAAATTTTGTTACGCCACTTAATTAATTGAGTTTTTTAATAAAATTTTGATTTACAATTGGGATATATGATATATTTATAAACACCGCAAATTTGCGTTATATATATATATATATATATATATATATATATATATATATATATATATATATAAAATTTAAAAAAAGTGATAAATAATATTATAATATTATTATTACAATTAAAATGTATCTTTTGATTACAAACTGAATAATATATTAAAATTATTGAATTTATAAAAATATAAACTATACAAGTTCATAATTTAATTAATTATATTATATTTTTTTGGTAATTAGATCGGATTGAGGGAGTCTAGCAGGTGATGTTTGGATTCGGCGAATTATTTTGGTACTATATTAAGGTACGGATTTCGTACTCTTTCAGCGATACTTTTGTTAAATTTGATTTGTTCGTTTTGTTCCTCGTTTCGAATTTTGTTATTATTTCACATAATTGTTTCAATTCTTGTGAAATTCATATATTTGTTTTGTTTTGGAGTTGACACATTGGACTCGTACTTGTACTCTTTGAATTAGGTTATCATGTCTAGTATTTATTTTGACATTTGTAGGGCGATATATATTGTTACCTTCTTTTGGAGATATTATGATTTGATCTGGTTCAACATATACATTAGAACCCCATTTATGTGGATATTGTGTTGCATGTGTTGTGACACGGTATCTATTTTATTGGTATTATGTCGCATGTATTGTGACACGGTATTTTTTTTTGTATTATATCGCATGTGTTGTGACATGGATAATATTTTTATTAGAATATATCGTAGGGTATACCTGAGCTATAACCACCTGTGGGAGTACCACATGCAAGTCGTCTTGGCACGGGAGGCATGACACTTTCCGTGGCGGTGTGATTAGTCCACGGCGTCTCCGTTTGGGCTCCGGAGGAAGTGGGACAATTGGTGTTTTATTGTGGGAGGCGTATGGGTCGGCCCTAGTTTTCTGTTCTGCGGATTGGTGATATTGTGCCAAACACACCTATCCGATTTGCATACATTTGGATTCGCATTTCAATGTGTGACTTGCCTGTGTGACAATGTATATTTCTGAGCTCACTTGATATGAAATAACACCCAGCCATTTGATTCAACATATTATTTCATTTTATTAGTTTTGTTTGTTTATGTTTAGTTTAATTAATTGATCGAGTTAGTTACTTCGGTTTATTCTTTACTCTTCTGTTTGTTTTGTTAAACATGTTGATTCAGATATATTCTATCCAGACTTTGGATATCATAATTTCGTCGGTCTTTAAGCTTGAGCCTTCATTAAGTATGTTGCTTCAGTTGATTTCGTATTTCAGTTATACATCTTTATACTATCTATATCCGTACCGGGCCATTGGCTCATGCTGTGTTTTTCTTCCGGCAGGTTTGCAGGCAGGATTCAGGGCTAGTGTAATCAGAGTGTTGCCTTTGACCATCTAGGTTGTTTCGATTTTTGATTTTGGTTATTTTAACTTTGTTTGGAGAATTGCATTTAGTACTTTATTAATGGATCACCACTATTAAAATTTTTGAAGTTATTAGTGCTCTGTTTACTTATTTTTGAGATTTGTTGTGCTTTGCATGTGACCTCCCTTTCCTTTTCGGGAAGGGGGTGTTACAGATATGGTATCAAAGCTTAGGTTCTTTCTTGTAGAAAACCTATTTAGGTTTGACCTGTGAGTTATGGGTAAACCATTGGGTAGACGTAGGAGTTTGATTCGATTTTATTATTTGTTTGGTTGGTCTCTATTTTGACCAACTGTCGATTTCTTTTCGATTTGTAGTTGATTTGAGGAAAGTGGAATAATTTGTTAAGGTGATTGAGTAATGATATTAATTAAGAGTTGTAATTTAATCATTGAGGTGAATAAAGTTATACTTTGTACAGATAAGAAGTGATCTTATATGAGATGTGATTATGATGTGAGTATTTGTATTGACGAGTATTTGATTTTGGAAAATTATTTGTTAGAGTTTTTTTTTTGTGACAATTATTATGATCGTTGAATTAAGGATTTGATTTGAGTTTGATTTTGATTTATGTTAAGCTTGTGGATAATTTGAGTTTTGTGTATTGATGGCATACTATGATAAAAAAAAAATTAGTAATTATATATGATTTCTTGTAATTTGAGTTGTTGATATTCGAGGTAACTAGATTAATCATTTAGAGTTAATGATCAATTTTGTGGCTATTTTTTAAAAGGATATTGGAGTTATGTCCTATGAAGTTTCTTTGTGATAGTATGGGGAGACATTGAAATTTATTGAAAGGTTTGCAATATGGGATGATTGATTTATTATATGATTAGATAGTAAGTGATGAAATTCAATCGATTTTGAGAGATCTTGAATAGTTGTAGTTTGCTTATGCAGATGGTAGAATGTGTGATTTGGAGTTTGATATGGTGATAAAGAGATCTTAGTAGTATATTTTTTGTATAATAATTTTTGAGAAATAGTTTAATTTGAGGTTATGATATTTTGAAACTATTGAGTTCTTAGGGTGTGTTGGTGATATAATTTGTACAATTATTTTGTTTATCCGATGTCATTGAAGTTATGCATAAATTTATGTAAAATAAATAAATAAATGAAAATAATTTGTTAAATCTTTGTCATGTGTGAAACATACACATTTTACGAAGTAAAGATAATTTTAAATATTTTGGGTATTCGAATCTTATTTAAATAAAGAGAAAATTATGTGTTTTCGAATTATGTTCCGAAGATTACGTACATTTGCAAGAATGAAACTCAAAGATATTAACAGGGGGACCACACCAACAGTGGATCATGTGATTTAATGTGAAGAACCATACCAAGGCTTGACACGATAACTGACGAATCTTTTACGAGTACATGGATAATTGTGTGGACCGATGGAGTTACCAGGCTTGATCGTTACAAATGGCAGCGCTACGTCTTAATTAAAGTTTATGAATAATTATGTAATTTAAATAAAAACTAAAATAAAACGTTATGTAACTTATTTGAATTCTGAGGACAAAATTATTTTTAAGGAGGGAAAAATGTAATAATCCGAATTTTTGTTAATAATTAAATATTAATTTTATTTTTCCTAAAATTATTTGTAGCGCGAAGCTAATTGGGAGGCATAAGAGACTATTCGACAAGAGTATCCTCATCTCTTTAATGTTAAGTAAATCTTTGTTGCTCTTTTGATTCCGGGGACGGAATCCTTTTTAAGGGGGAGGTAATGTAATACTCGGAAAAAATAATTTTATTCTTAAAACATATTGTTTGGACTTTGTCTTTTATTTAAGTCAAACTTGTTATTTAATTAATTTGTGCTAATAAGTATTAATAAGTGATGGATAATTAACTAATTAGTAAAATTGGACTTTTCTTATATTTGGCAGTTTTGGTCAAAATGTATTTAATTTATGTTGACTATAATAAGTATGTGGTTACATTAATTTGGGCATTTATACTAATTGTGTCAAACTAATTTTTAGGAACAATTACATTTTATATGACATTTTAAAAAGTAATTGAAACAAAAGTGCACTCATTAAATATTTACAATATTAATGTATATAAATTTTTATTTTAATTAGTAGTGAAAAAGAAATATTCCTTTAATTATGGTGTGTTATTTAATGTGCTGGTGACATTGCAATTCAGTTTTTTTAAAAAAAAAATTGTTCATGCTTTATGTGGGAAAGGGGGCTCGTGTTTCAATTTAAATTTTGTTATTATCTTTGTTCGTCTTCTTTTTTCCATTTGGAAACCCTTATTATGTGTTTTGGGAACTCTTTAAGCAAAACCCTTCTTTTTTAATCGATTGGTGATTGTTTTTTTTATAGAGAGATTCGTTGTCGGCGTTTTTTGGTTATCTGGTTCGTTGTTTTTCGTATTATTCTTTTACTCGTGATTATTTGTAAGTTGTTTGGTGTGTGTTTCATGTGTTGGTTCTACATTTTTTGATTTATTTGGTTTTTGTTTGTGATGGTGTCTCTACGAGGAAGAGAATGGAGGAGTGGGGCATAAGAAGAGTGATGGGAAGGGGTAAGCGAGTTAGGGATGATGATTATAGAAAGGATTTGAAGACATTTGTAGGGGAAGGATAGTATGGCGAAGTCTTCAAAACATGGGAAGTTGTTAATGGTGAAATCAGAGGTTGAAGATAAGAAACTGGGGAGACATACGAATAAGAAGGCTAAATCATTGGTATGTATCGATTCTAATTTTGAAGGTTCTGCAAAAAAAAGAGGGGAAAGAAGATGCAGTTGAGGCTCACAAGCGAAAAATTGTTCCCCGGCAAAAACAATTGAAGGTTTATTAATTTTTTTTTTAAGAATATATATTCTTTGGTTGTTTTTGGTTACCTGTGTTTTTGTTTTTGTGTATGGTGATGTTTTAACCTTCCCAGTGTTGTTTATTTTGTTTATGAGTAGTGTCATTATTGTTGAGGTTGTTGTTTGGTATAATTTTTGTTTTCAGTCCGTGTTTAGTTTCAGAGATTAGTATCTAGATTACATTTTTGTGATTATGCATGTTGATTATGTTTTAATGGTAACTTGCTAATTGAGTTTTGGTTGCCAACATTTATATGTTTGGAAACTGATGATTTCATAGTTATTAAAATGTATTATATTACATTAGAGTTGGAGTTGTTTTAAGGATTGTTCAAATTGTATTTGTTAACATTATTGTTTTCATTCCTATATGAGTGTCAGTTATTAGTATATTATGTTTTGGTAAGTAGTTTACATTATTGTGATTATGCATGTTGATAATATTTTGATGATAACTTGCTAATTGAGTTTTGGTTACCAACATTTATATGTTTGGAAACTGATGATTTCATAATTATTAAAATGTATTTTTTATTATAATGGAGTTGGAGATTGATGCATATTTTTAATGTATGTGATAAAATGGTTATGTTGTTTTCGAGTGGATGTGTTGTTAGTATTATTTTCTAAATTTGTTAGTTTATAATTTGTTATATATTAAATAGTTTGATTAATTTGGGTTTTGGTTACTTACTGATATTATTTGGTTATTAGTGTTAGTGTTTTTTGGGTATTGTTGATTTAATAGTTTTGGTTTTAAAGTTTTATAGATTTTATATTTTGATTTGGTTAATGTGTTTGTAATGTAATTTTTTGCATTTTCAGATTTGGGAGCTATTCTATGAGGAGCATCATCGAAACTTTTCTGCAAAAGTTATTTATTGGTGTGAAATGGAAGTTCCAAATATTATTAAGAATAAATTATCTGTAGTTCAGTTGGATAAGTTTAAGTTGACTTGTTTTGGTAAATTTTTAGATTTTGGGCAGCCCCAGATGTTTTCACAAATAATACATCATGCTTTGATTAGGGAAGTTTATCAGAGGGATAGCGGGGAAATGTGGTTTATATTTGGTGAGAGAAGGGTAAGGTTTGGATTGCCTGAATTTTGTTTAATTTCTGGTTTAAATTGGCAAGGAGATGAAGACATTGGTAGTTTCAAGGGAATTGAAAATTTGTTGGTGGAGAAATTTTTTCAAAATGAGGTTCTAACCCGTTTTAGTATATATATGGAGGATTTATAGGAGTGCTTGTTTTGATGATGATGATGAGGCAGTGAGGATGTCTATCATTTTCTTGGTTTTTAATTTCATACTAGCTACTGTTTCTGACAATTATGTTGATGAAGCTTTGTTTAACTTTTTGTCTTATGGTGATGTTGCAAGTTATCCATGGGGAAAAGTTGCTTTTGAACAAACAAAGAATTCTCTATCCCTTGCTGTAAAGGGACATGTAAAGAAGGATAAGTACGGTGGGGTGATATACAATTTTTATAGTGATAGTTATTGTAAATCTTACAAGCTTAGTGGTTTTTACCTTATGTGTTTTCAGTTTTTTGTTTGAAACAATTCCTATATTGAAAGTTAGGGGTTTCTGTATTGATGATAATGATTCAGAATTCAGATTATTAAGATGGAGGGAGTTAGGAAAGGCTCCCAAGAATGAGAAGTTGAACAATCTGGTTTTTGGTTACAGTCGGTATGTTGGTTACCATTTACATTATATTATTGGTTACCTTTTACATATGTTATTAGTTTCTTGAACTTTTTTTTTGTGTCTTGTCTTGTTTCTTTTTATGTTCAATGTTTACGATATGGTATATTTGTTGCTTTTAATTTGTTTTAGTTGATTATTCAAAATCTTGTTCCTACGGAGGATGAGAAGTTGCGGTTGGATTTAGAAGGTTTTTATTTTTTCAGTGGAAGTGATAGTGGAGCTAAAAGGTCTAATATTAAAGTTGAATCATCAAGGAAGGTTAAAGACCTTATGTTTTCTATTTCTGATGTGGAAAAAATTATTGATGAACAGGTGAAGCCATTGGAAGGGAAGGTGATGGAAGTGAAGAAAGAAATTGAGAATTTGGGTGTTGAGTTTAAAGATCAATTGCAAGTGTTTCATATTCAAATTTGTAGGGACATAAAAAGATGTTAGAAAGCGGTTATATGGAAAGTCTAGTTATATAAAGCGGAGAAATGTAAGCGATATTGATTGATGATGATGATGATGATGATGATGATGATGATGATGATGATGATGCATATGATGATGATGATGATGATGATGTTGAGATGGATGAGAATGTTGATGGTGATGATGTTGAGATGGATGAGAATGTTGATGGTGGCAATGTTAATGTAGTAGTTGATGATGTTATGAAGGTTGAGGATGATGTCGTAATTGAAGTTGGTGACATTTCAAAAGCAGGTTTCATGGAAATATCACTTTGATGTTGGTGGAGTTGGTGTGATTCAGTTTGAAGAAGTTGATGCAAAGGTTTATATATATGTTGGATTTTTTCATTTTTATTTCATGTTTATTAAGTAAATCTTTGATTTTTTTCCTATTTTTTTTTGATTGAGAACAAGAATGACAATTTTAATTACGATGGTAAAAAGAGATTGTTGTTTTTACTCTGAGCGGGTCCTAATTAATGTTGAGAATGAAAAGGTTAAGCATTTTTTTTTTTTTTTTATGTTATATTTTTACGTCTTATATTGATCAAAAGTATGTTTTTTTTAATAGGTTGAAAAGATTAATGAAATTCCAAGATTTGATATTTTAAGTCAGTGCAGTGGTCAAGAAATTGTTGTTTTTACCCCGATTGAGGTTAGTAATTTTTTCAACAGTAGTTACCTTTACATGTTGTATTAGTTACTTAGATATGGTGTTTATGTTACTATTGATTCTGTTTTGGATTTTTAATTTGATATTGTAATTATTTTTTGTGTCATGTCTTCAAATTCATTACAGGGTAGTAAAAGTGAAGCACCAGACAGGTTGATGCTTGATGACATGGTTTTGATAACACAAGATTTACTCCATTGTGTTGAAGTTGAAAAATCTGCAACTAACCCACTTGGTAGGCCTGTCCGCACGTATGCGAAGAGTGCGGTGTTAAAGAGTCCTTATACGTCGAAGTCGATTCAGCTGATTCAACTTCGTAGAGGACTATCTGCATTTCCAGATGTTTGTATGGGTATGCCTTTGAAGTTTGAAGATGTTATGTTTGAGCAGTGGTTTAAAATTGGCTTAAATAACAGAAAAAAGGTATGTTTATTGGAGTTTAATATATTTATATTATGTTTTTTCTAGGAGATAAAATCATTTATTTTCTCTTTCCAATATGTTTTTGTTTTGAAGGATTGAAAAATTTGCGGGAAACAATGGCAAAATAGAGCCTTCCTTTAGATTTGGGTCTATTTCAATATCCTCAAAAATGTGGTTTTACAAGCTGAAGACCCCTGGTAAGTGGCTTGATGATGATGTGAGTTTTTTTACTATTTTTTAAATTATGTTTGTTAGTTTCGGTTACCTTATCTTATTATTTTGGTTACTATATATGTCTGTATTGGATACTATTTTTTTTAAAGTTTTATTTTTTTATTTGTTAATATATCGATTTATTATTATGGTTTTATTTTTTGGTTCAAAGACATCAACATCTGTTTGTATTATATATGCGAAGCTGGCTAGATACTCAGAACAATATTCAAATAAGGGTTACGACAATGATTGTTGGTTTCATGTGAAGTTGACTAACTTATATGGGGAATATTGTAATAAAAATGGTGATAAGACTTTTTTGTTGGGAAACGGTGATGTGGCTGAGTATATTCATGGTTTTTTTAAGGATGTCAACATAACGTGGGTTGATGTTGATTTTTCATGTTTCCCGTTAATATGACAGTTCCTGAACATTGGTTTTTACTGGTTTTTAATGTGCATCGTAGAGTGTTAGTAGTTTATAATTCTCTACAGCAGAACATGAACATCATGCGAACAAATATCATGGATGTATGTGAGCCGTATATTTTCATTCTTCCGATAATATTGTCTGGATGCAATTTTTGGAAGAATAGATCTGATATTGATTTCAATAGTGAACCATATCGCACCAAAGGAGAACATGATATTATTGATCTTGAATTTCTTTGAGGGTTTACGAGCAAATTGAAGGAGTAAGTTTATTTTTTTTATTTTTTTAGTTTTCCATATATTATGATGTTTGTATTGATTTGCTTTATATCTTGATTGTTTTTTAATTTGATTGATTGTGGTATGTTTACTATTTCTTTTTTGGAACATATTCTCCATGATTTTACGCAATGCTAAATCCATTTCCAATCATTCAATCTGCAAGAAACTATGCGTCAATTTGTTCATTCATGCGAGGAACAAGCAAGTAGGCGGATATGAGTCTGATTCAGAACATCCAAGCAGATTTGTTAGTGAAGACTAGTTTTGTTTTGCATCATGTTACTTTTTTGTTTGGACATTTGATACCATTTGATATGGTTATTGACTGTGAAATGTTTTTGTAAATATTCTGATGATGGAATGATGTAGTAATTTTTACTATTACACGTATGATATTGTTTTGTTGGTTCAAATTGTTGTTTTTTTGTCTTGTTTTTTTATTTTTTAAATAATATTGTAAAATTTTTTTTGTTATGGTTCAGTAGGTTGACAAATTTGCATATAAAGGTAACAATTTTAATTGTATTTGGTAACCAATCAATCCTAACAGTCAATTATAAAAGCAGTTAACAATTTGTATCATGTATTTGTTTTTTATGTTTTAGTTGGTTGCCAAATTTGCATATAAAGGTAACATTTGTTTATTTTTGCTGGTAACCAATTAGTCCTAACAGTAAATTCTAGCAACAGTTAACAATTTGTATCATGTATTTGTTTTTTATGTTTCGGTTGGTTGTAAACAGTCATACCAAAGTTACCAAGTAATGTTGGTTACTGTTATGATCATCAGTATTTGTTGGTGAGTATATACTTATAGTTATGTTTAAATTTTATTTTTTTATGCTTAAAAAATAGTAATAAAAATAAAATATAAAACAATTATCAAGTTTAAAAACATATGTTCTTTATATGTTTCAGTTCGTTGCCAAATTTTGAAACAAAGGTAACTATTTTAATTGATGTTGGTAAATAAACAGTGCTAACAGTAAATTTAATGACACTTAATAATTTCTTTTATGTTTTTGTCTTTTTGTTTCAAATGCGTTGCAATCAGTCATATAAAGGTTTCCAAATAATATTGGTTACTGTTACAATCAATAGTATTTGTTGGTAACCAAATTGTTCTAGTAATTTAAAAATCAGTTAAACAAATTCTATGTGTTTTTTAAGGTTTATAGTGTAGCCAAGCATACAAAGAAATGTATACATTTTATATTCTATGCTTTAAAAATAATAATTAAAAAAAATACAAAAAACAATTACGAAGCTTAAAATTATCTTTTTTTTAATACGGCATAGTTGGTTGCCAAATATGAATACAAAGGTAACCAATTAAATGTTAGTGTGTAACCAGAATGTCATAAAGAAGAATTACAACTTAGTTAACCAATTATGACATGTCTGTCTTTATTTATATTGTCATTTGAAGATAAAATTACTTTATGTTAAAAGTAAATTAATGAAAATAATCATCTTTCAATACTGTGCAATTGAAATTTATTTTTATTACACAAGTAAAATGATTACAATATGTATGGCTATAGAGCAACCATAGTAAACTTCAAGGAGTTTGTTACATTTGTTTTGATGTTGTATTATATCAAACCTTTTGTGGTCTCAAAATTTGTGGATTATTGCATGTTTTCCTGTTGTGTCCTTTTTCTTGGCATCTACTGCACTTATTTTGAAATGTATTTTCAGATTCATGCTTGTATCTACCTTTCTTTGGTCTTCCAGCTGGTCTTCTTGTATTTGGTGGTTTGACACATATGTTTTTAATCTCTTCTGGAACATCCCAACTCTCTTTGTCATCTAACGGCATGATGGAAGTTGAATACGTGTCTACCAAAGTTTTATTTGAATAATATTTTGAGCAAAAATCATAGCAGCTCAAATTCCTTTTGCCAATAACAATGAAATGACGTGTGTGAGCAAGGCATATGGAGTTAATTTGATATAATACTTTGGTTATGGGTGAAATGTGAAAATTTTGCAAAATAAGCAAGTGGTTATAAAATATTCATTTTGTCGGGGAATATTCGTTTGGTCGTGAAATATTTTTGATGTCGGGGAATATTAAATGCGATGCCAGCAACCCATTTATGGGCCCCATAACGGATAACTGTCGGATGAAGAAAATGACAAAATTGAATAACTGCGTAGTTATTACCGTTAACACTGTTGGAATACCCGGTGGTTAAAATACAGTAATACGCGTGGTTGTACAGTAGCACACGGTATTGCATAATATTGTTGAATTATTGATTCTTACGTAAGAAGGCACTACTCAATAATTGTTACAGTAATTACTGCTCAATATTTTATTTTTTTGGTTCAATAATTGCTCCGTTGATATTTTATATTATTTTTGTTTCAATAATTGTCACTGCACAGTATTTTCCATTATCGAATCAATAATTCATATTATTTGAACAATATTATGAGATAGCATTATTGGCAATGTCTAGACAGTTCTGTCAAGGAGAGGTTTGGTCACCTAATTGCGCGCCAGTAAGGAGAAATCCTTATCGGAAAGCCCCCTCTTTTCTGGGAACGGCCTTGTTCTCATAATTGTGATTCTGTAATATTATTTGTGAATAATTAATTATTAATTTATATGATAAAGAAATATTTATTTGATGCGGATTTAAATGATGGATTTATTTATGTGGTTATTAATGAAGGAATTAATGTTGAGGTGTTTTATCATTATTTTGTCGGATTGGAGGTATTAAAAATCAAACCAGTGGTTTTTGAGATATATTGCGTGAGTTATAATTTTTAATCCGACCGTTGGATCGTTGTGATTTTTGGATATGTTATACATATATAAGTTGAGTATATGTCCACAAATTTTGAACCGTTAAAAATGAACGAATGATTTGTTATGAATTTTAAGAGGTGACTGATTCGGAAATTAGGTTATAAATCATTTTGGTGGAAAATTATAGAATTGAGTGAGCCCCACTTGTGGTTAGTGAAGAAATGTGCTGAATTTTATTTCAAATGTGGTGGGTGGCAATAGTAGCAGGTAAAGCCATCAGGTTGCAGGTCATGTCTGCTTCGGCGTGCTAACATTTTTCTATAAATAGAGGGCTAAGTTATAATTGAAAATCACACCAGAAACATAAGCTTTCTCTATTTCTCTCTATATATTATCTAGCGTATTCTTGTGAGTATTTTGATACTTTGAGTGTTGCTATCTGTTTGCAAGTTCCTTCAAAGACTATATCCGAAAGATTCCAAATAAGTATTGTCTTTTTGAGGTAAGGGATGTTATTTTCTTCGTAAGTGATATTATTTCTTCAATATCATTATGCCGAAATATTGGTTGGAACTTTTTATCAAATTTGGAACTTTTTATGTCTGAGTTACTATTCACGAATACTATTCACGAAGCATGATGATTTTTCTTGTGGAATTTTTATCTTTTGGTGTCGGAGTTACTATTCATGTATACGACACTATTCACGAATACAGCACTATTCATCGAAAAATAAAATTTTCTTCTTTTTGTCCAAGATATCTATTATGGTTACAATCTTTGATTGTATCTATGTTTTGATCTTTATTCTTGAATTTTGTTTTCAAAATTGGTTATTATGGAGTATTATTGATCTTGGATAAACTTTGAAACGAATCTCTAATATTTGTTATTTTGTTTCACTGGATTCGTTTCTTTAACATATTTTTCATCATCCTCAGTCCTAAATGATGTTATTACTGAATATCTTTGGCCTGTAGTGTAAGACCCCAACTTTTTATAAATAAAGATTTAATTTCTCTAATTATTATTTTGAAAAATAGTAAGGGGTTGATTTGATTAATGTGGTTAGTTATGGGTAAAATGCGCAAATATTTTAAATAATCAAGTGGTTATAAAATATTCATTGTTGTCGGGGAATATTCGAACGACGGCACAACCTTGTGTGGGCCCATAACGAAAAGCGATTGGATGAAGAAAACGACAAGTATAAGTTGTTTATAAATAACTGGTAGCTTGTTATTCAAGATTATCTTTGTTGGAATACCCGGTGGTTAAAAACATGCGATGTCTGGCGTTGCACAAAGAAGACATTACCAGTATTGCACCAATTATTGATTCTTACGTGAAGGCACTACTCAATAATTGTTACATAAGTAATTACCGCTCAAGATTTTATTTTATTGATTCAATAATTGCTACGTTGATTTTTTATATTCTTTGTTGTTTCAATAATTGTCACTTTACGATTATTTTCCATTATCGAAGCAATAATTCATATTATCTGAATAATATTATTAGAAAACATTATTGGCAATGTCTAGAAAGTTCTGTCTAAGGAAAGGTTTAGTCACTTAATTACGCACCAGTAAGGAGAAATTCTTATTGGAAAGCCCCCCTCTTTTCTTGGGAACTACTTTTGGTTGCCAAGATCTTTGTGATTCTATAATATTATTTGTGAATAATTAATTATTGATTTATATGATGAGAAAAATATTGATTTTATGTCGATATAGATGGAGAAAATTTTTAATGTGATAATTGTTAAAAATTAATATTTTATCTTTTTCTGATAAAATAATTTATTTAAATATATTATTTTAATAATATATTAATGATAATATTTTTACAATGAATGTGGGATATATGAGTATATGAGGAGGAAGAGTATTTTTGTTGCATTAAATGATTAACACATGTTTTGTGTGTCGGTGGACCCCATTTCTTGACTGAAATTTGATTATAGCTTGTAAAATCGTCCGTATGTGGATTTCGGTCAATTTGTGTTTGTAATTTGGAAAAACTTTCTTCTGCAAAGTTGTAGAGAATTGAATTTCCTATAAAAAGTCGCGAGATTCAAATTTTTTGATAAAAAGGCTATTTATTATGAATTATTGAAGTTCCAAAGTTCCGAAGTTCCGAAGTTCCGAAATAATTGATTTTTGGAAGTTTTAATTATTTTTATTAAGAAAAACATTTTATTGTTTTTGGCACATGTGTGGTGAAGTTTGGACCAGATTTGTGTGCGTGAGGAAATTTTGATATATATATTAATATTATTTAAATTTTACTTTTGGTGTTCTAAGCAATTTCCTATAAATAGGTGCTTAGGTTAGAATTGAAAATCACACGTAAACTAAAGATTTCTCTCTTTCTTCTCTATAATATCGAGCGTATTTTGTGAGTATTTTAGAACTTTGAGTATCTATATACGGTGCAAGTTCTTTCAAAGACTATATCTAAGTATTCCGAATGTAAGTATTTATTCTTTTCGAGGTAAGGGATATTATTTTTTTAAAAATGATATTATTTCTTCAATATCATTATGCCGAAATATTGGTTGGAACTTTTTATCAAATTTGGAACTTTTTCATATCGGGGTTACTATTCATGAGTTACTATTCACGATTTACTATTCACGAGTTACTATTCATGATTACTATTCACGAGTACTATTCACGAAGCATGATAATTTTTTTTGTGAAATTTCTATCTTTTAGTGTATAAGAGTCACTATTCATATATATGACTTTATTCACGTATATGACCTTTATTCACGAATAAAGACTATTCGCGAAAAATTAAATTTTGTTTTTGGTCCAAAATATCTATTATGGATACTAGTTTTGATTGTATCCATGTTTTGATCACTCTTAAATTTTACTCCACACGGTTATTTATGAAGTATTTTTGAACTTGGATTGTTTAAAGTACTGAATCCTTAATATTTGTTCTTTTGTTTCCTTTGGATTCGTTTTCTTTAAAATATTTTTCATCATCCTCAATCCTAAATGATGATATAACTGAATATCTTTGGCCTGTAGTGCAAAGATGAATGATTTTATAATGAATATCTTTGGCCCGTAGTGCAAAGATGAACAGGTGTTTAGATGAACATGACCAACTGATGAATATCTTTGCCCAGTAGTGCAAAGATGAGCAGTGTTGAGTTTGAGATGAACATGACTAATCGATGAATATCTTTGGCCCGTAAGCGAAAAAAGATGACTATTTGATTCAAGATGTATATTGATTGATGTTACAGGATAAAATATCGATGATGGACTTTTAAATTCATAGATGATAGTAGATTTCATTCTCTACTTAACTCTTCTAATGAATTGTTGTTTCACGCAGATTGTTGATCTAAAACTTGTTGTCTATTGTATTACATCGATTTTTCCTCGTTGAAGACTAAGGATAATTTGTTGTACATTATCTTAGTCGTAATATTCTTTTATTGGGCTAGTTGAGCTCACCCTTTTCCTTTTTGTTCCATTTTTCTTCTCGGGGAGGCGAGAATATAAGCGGGAACTAATCGGGGTGTGGAGTGATGGTTCAAGGCAAATTGTTTTAGTAGATTATTTTGTAAAATAGTGTATCAATAATTGTAATGAGGACTTATTTGAGTATAAATATTGTACAGAAGATAATATTTGTATTTAAACTCACATTTATGTGTTGTCGTATTTTGCATGACAATTGTATTAATAAAGTTGTAGTTGTTTCGTACCATGTATTTGGCGACTCGGAATGGGTGATGTATACCTATTTTGGGGCGCCACGGTTGGTATCGAGCTTAGGATATGATCTCTGGCGGAGATCGGGGAATAGAACTAGGAGGGAGAGACGAGTAAATCCTTCGCTTAGTGTGTCCTACCTAAGCTTATTTGTTGGTGGGTTATATAATATAGGGTATTATGTGATTTGTTAATTTGTTAAATTAACCCTTGTTTTATGGCGGCAAGATTTGAGAATGTCGATTTGAGAATGTTAATAAATGGAGTAAATGAGACCATGGAGACACCTTTGCTCACCAACGAGGAGAACGTGCAACAGGCTGACAATGTTCCTCCTGTGAACAACACCACTGAGCAGATGACGAATGATGGTATGTTTAGGAACTTTCTAGAATTTATGCAAAACCAAACGAGAAAGACTACTATTCAAAATGCAGGTGGAAACACTGGCAACTCACGGATGGTCACCGCTAAGCAGTTCAAGGAGTTAGGACCGTCAGAGTTTTTGGGAAAACCAGAACCACTTACGGCAGAGACGTGGATAAAGCAGATCACTAAGATATTTGATGTCTTGGGATGCTCAGGGGAGAAAAAGGCTCCTTTCGCCACTTTCATGTTATGAGGAGAGACAGATTATTGGTGGGAATCCGTAAAGCGTACTCATCCTACCGCACTAAAGATGTCTTGGGAGAAGTTCCAAGAATTGTTCAACGATAAGTACTTTCCCGAAAGTATTCATCACATGAAGGAGGTAGAGTTCATCAAGATGGAGCAAAACAATATGAACGTGTCGCAGTACGAACCTAAATTTGCCGAGTTGTCCCGATTTGCATCCCATTTGGTTGATAATGAGGAGAGAATGACGCGAATGTTTCTGCGAGGTTTGAAACCCAAAATACGTCAATACCTCATTTCTCACAAACTTTGTTTATATTCAGATGTTGTAAATAGGGCTCAGTTATTAGAGCGCGATAATGAGTCGGCTCAACTGAAGAATAATGACCAACAACTCGATGATAATCGTTCCGGTGGTGACGGTCATCGGAACAATGATAACTATCGTGGAGGAAATTATCATGCCAGAAATGGTAACCACTTCAGTGGTAATCATGGCCAAGATAATTGAAGAAATAACTCAAGTGGAAATTTCAAGAAAGAAGATTTAACAATGACGGCGGAAGACGCGTCGGCACCAACACCAAAGAACGAATTTTAGAGGAGGAGAAAGACCGCCAGCTTAGATCTGCTACGATCACGAGAAGAGGACACATAAGTCCAAACTGTTCACAACCTTCCAAGGTATGTTATAATTGTGGAAAAGAAGGTCATATCGTTCGAGATTGTACGGTAGCGAAACCCAGTCCAGCGGGGATGGTGACTCAAAAGGCTGTCCTAGAAAATTCAAAGTCAACGGTTCCTGGAAGAGCATTTTTCGTGACTAGTCAGAATGCGAGGAACCCAAACGAAGTTAGCACGAGTTAGTTAATTATAAATTTTTACGAAGTTTATACCTTATTAGATACCGGATCTACCCATTCATTTATCTCTCCTGCTTATACTCAACGTTTAAACTTGACTCTGGAGAAAATTAGACTTTGACCTATCTGTGGAAACTCCGTTAGGAGAAATTTTTATCACATCCACTATTTATAAATCTTGTTTGATTCAAGTTGGCACTATCACATTACGTGTTGATCTTATATCTTTAAAAATTCTTGCATTTGATGTGACCTTAGGGATTGATTGGTCAACCACTCATCATGCCAAAATTGATTACTTTTGTAAGGTTGTTAGTTTTCATATTCCTAAGCAACCTGTTATTCGAATTTAAGCAACCAAACCATTGAAGTCAAACTCTTTTATATCAAGCCGTAAAGTCATTCGTTTATTAAAAAATGGATGTCAAGCTTTCTTAGTCATGTTATGGACTTGAACAAAAATACGTCAGATTTGAATGATATTTCTGTTGTTAGTAAATTTTCTGATGTATTTCCTGAAGAATTTCTTGGCTTACTCCCAAAGTGTGATATTGAATTTTGTATCGACTTTGAACCCCGGTACAAAACCCATTTCTAAAATCTCATGGCTCCTATTGAACTTCAGGAGTTAAAAAATTCAACTGTAGAAGTTTGTACCCGAGCCTCTATTTAGTGACTTCCTTTGTGGAATGCACCGAAGCTAGACTCTCCGTAAGGGACACCATATTCATGCGATAGTAAACTGATAGGTGTCATTATGACGTACTATCCAAGGTTGGGATATGAGTCACAGTTGAGAACAACCTAAGTCGGTAATCAAAATATGTAACTTTCTAGGCTTAGTTGGTTATTATCGGAGATTCGTTGAAGGATATTCTCGAATCGCTATTCCATTAACGCAGTTGACTCGTAGAGATACAAAAATTCAAATGGAGCAAGGAATGTAGGAAGAGCTTCGAAGAACTTAATAGGAGACTCATTTCGGCACATGTTCTGACCATACCATCCTGGAAAAGCGAACGTGGTAGCTGACGTGTTGAGTAAAAGATCGTATACGAGTACGAATGCGATATTTTCAAAGACCCATTTCAAATAACTTATAAATGATAGATATAGAGTTAAAGACTCTAGGGACTCACGTGATGATATACAAGTAGAACCGACTTTAATCGATAAAGTTAAAAACGTTCAAGCTACACACCGGAGCTGATGAATATGAAGAAGGAGGTACAAGAAGTTGTTATTCTAAAAGTGAGAATTGGCGATGTGAGGAAAGCTCAAACCTTCGATTTATGAGTCCATTTTAAATCCTCGATCGAATAGGAACTGTGGCCTATAGACTCGTTTTACCGCCAAGTATGACGCGTGTTCATAACGTTTTTTACGTATCGATGTTACGTAAATATGTGGACGACCCGAACCACATTATTGAGTTAGAACCAGACGAGATAGCAAAAGATTTAACGTACGAGGAGGTACCAGTCAAAATCTTGGATATAAAGGAGCATGTTCTACGCACGTCAATTTCGAGGACGAAATTTTATAAGGAGGGGAGGTTGTAAGACCCCAACTTTTTATAAACAAAGATTTAATTTCTCTAATTATTATTTTAAAATAGTAAGGGGTTGATTTGATTAATGTGGTTAGTTATGGGTAAAATGCATGCAAATATTTTAAATAATCAAGTGGTTATAAAATATTCATTGTTGAGAATGGGAATATTAAATGACGACTTTGACCTTGTTGTGGGCCACAACTAAAAGCGATTGGATGAAGAAAATGACAAGTATAAGTTATTTATAAATAATCTGGTAGCAGCTTGTTACCAAATATCATCGTTGGAATACCCGGTGGTTAAAATACATGAATACGCGTTGTTGCACAAGAAGACACGCAGTATTGCACCAATTATTGATTCTTACGTAAAAGGCACTACTCAATAATTGTTTAAAGTAATTTCTTCAAAGATTATTTTATTTTATTGATTCAATAATTATCTGCATTGATTTTTTTATATTACTATTGTTTCAATAATTGTCACTACACAGTATTTTCCATTATCGAAGCAATAATTCATATTATCTGAATAATATTATTAGAAAACATTATTGGCAATGTCTAGAAAGTTCATACAGGAAAGGTTTAGTCACTTAATTACGCACCAGTAAGGAGAAATTCTTATTGGAAAGCCCCCTCTTTCTTGGGAACGGCCTGGTTGCCAGTACTGTGATTCTATAATATTATTTGTGAATAATTAATTATTGATTTATATGATGAGAAAAATATTGATTTTATGTCGATATAGATGGAGAAAATTTTTAATGTGATAATTGTTAAAAATTAATATTTTATCTTTTTCTGATAAAATAATTTATTTAAATATATTATTTTAATAATATATTAATGATAATATTTTTACAATGAATGTGGGATATATGAGTATATGAGGAGGAAGAGTATTTTTGTTGCATTAAATGATTAACACATGTTTTGTGTGTCGGTGGACCCCATTTCTTGACTGAAATTTGATTATAGCCTGTAAAATCGTCCGTATGTGGATTTCGGTCAATTTGTGTTTGTAATTTGGAAAAACTTTCTTCTGCAAAGTTGTAGAGAATTGAATTTCCTATAAAAAGTTGCGAGATTCGAATTTTTTGATTAAAAGGCTATTTATTATGAATTATTGAAGTTCCGAAGTTCCGAAATAATTGATTTTTGAAAGTTTTAATTATTTTTATTAAGAAAAACGTTTTTATTGTTTTTGGCACATGTGTGGCTGAAGTTTGGACCAGATTTGTGTGCGTAGGAAATTTTGATATATATATTAATATTATTTAAATTTTCTGCTTTGGTGTTCTATGCAATTTCCTATAAATAGGGTGCTTAGGTTAGAATTGAAAATCACACCAGAAACTAAAGATTTCTCTCTCTTTCTTTCTCTATAATATCGAGCGTATTTTGTGAGTATTTTAGAACTTTGAGTATTGCTATATGGTGCAAGTTCTTTCAGCACTATATCCAGTATTCCAGTCAGAAGTACTATTCTTTCTGAGGTAAGGGATATTATTTTTTTAAAAATGATATTATTTCTTCAATATCATTATGACGAAATATTGATTGGAACTTTTTATCAAATTCTGAACTTTTTCATGTCGGGGTTACTATTCATGAGTTACTATTCACGATTTACTATTCATGAGTTACTATTCATGAGTTACTATTCACGAGTACTATTCACGAAGCATTATGATTTTTTTTTTGTCAAATTTCTATCTTTTAGTGTCGGAGTCACTATTCATGTATACGGCACTATTCACGTATACGGCACTATTCACGGAAAGATTAAATTTTTGTTTTTCGTCCAAAATATCTATTATGGATACTAGTTTTGGTTGTATCCATGTTTTGATCATTCTTGAATTTTACTCCACTCTGGTTATTTATGAAGTATTTTTGAACTTGGATTGTTTAAAGTACGAATCCTTAATATTTGTTATTTTGTTTCACTGGATTCGTTTTCTTTAAAATATTTTTCATCATCCTCAATCATAAATGATGATATAATCGAATATCTTTGGCCCAGTAGTGCAAAGATGAATGATTTTATAATGAATATCTTTGCCCATGATGCAAAGATGAAGCAGTGTTTAGATGAACATGATTAATCGATGAATATCTTTGCCCAGAAAAGTGCAAAGATGAGCAGTGTTGAGATGAACATGAATTAATCGATGAATATCTTTGGCCCGTAGTGCAAAAAGATGACTATTTGATTCAAGATGTATATTGATTGATGTTACGGTGGATAAAATATCGATGATGGACTTTTAAATTCATAGATGATAGTAGATTTCATTCTCTACTTAACTCTTCTAATGAATTGTTGTTTCACCGCATTGTTGATCTAAAACTTGTTGTCTATTGTATTCTATCAGATTTTTCCCTGTTGAAGACGAAGGATAATTTGTTGTACATTATCTTAGTCGTAATATTCTTTATTGGGCTAGTTGAGCTCACCTTTTTCCTTTTTGTTCCATTTTTCTTCTCAGAGACGACGAATATAGCGAGGAACTGAAGTCTTGGGGTGTGGAGTGATGGTTCAAGACAGTTGTTTTAGTAGACTATTTTGTAAAATAGTGTATCAATAATTGTAATGAGGACTTATTTGACTGTGAATATTGTCTAGAAGATAATATTTGTATTTAAACTCACAGTTTATGTGTTGTCGTATTTTGCACGATAATTGTATTAATGAAGTTGTAGTTGCTTCTGTACCATGTATTTGGCGACTCAGAATGGGTGATGTATACCTATTTTGGGGGCGTCACATGTAGTGCAAAGATGAATGATTACCTGATGAATATCTTTGGCCTGTAGAGCAAAGATGAATGATTACCTGATGAATATCTTTGGCCCGTAGTGCAAAGACGAACAGGTGTTGAGATGAACATGACCAACTGGTGATACAAATGAATATCTTTGGCCTATAGTGCAAAGATGAATATTTGATTCAAGATGTATATTGATTGATGTTACAGGGATAAAATATTGATGATGAACTTTTAAATCTTAGAAGATAGTAGAATTTTTTCTCTACTTGACTCTTCTAATGGATTGCTTATTCTGCTGCAGTTGTTAATCTAAAACTTGTGGTCTATTATATTTTATCAGATTTTTCCCTGTTGAAGACTAATGATAATTTGTTGTATATTATCTTAGTCATAATATTTCTTACTGAGCTAGTTGAGTTCACCCTTTCTTTCACTGTTCTCTTCAGGAAATGAGAATATAGTTGGGACTAGTCGGGGAATGGATTGATGGTCCAGATGGTTGCATTAGTAGTCCTCACTATTCTGTGAAATAGCGTATCAATAATTGTAATGAGGATCCCTTTTGAGTTTTTATACTGTCTAGTATACAATATTTGTATTCAAACTTACAGTATAGGCGTTGTCGTATTCTGCACGACAATTATATTACTGAAGTTATATTTGTTTTTGTACAATGTATTTTGCGACTCAGAATGGGTCCATTCCATCCAACCCATTCTGAGTCGCAAAATACATGGTACAAAAATAAATACAACTTCAGTAATATAATTGTCATGCAAAATACGACAATGCCTATACTGTAAGTTTGAATACAAATATTGTATACTCAGAATGGGTTGGATGGAATGGACCTATTTTGGGGTTGTCACAATGGTACTGAAATTTACGACATGTGCATGTCTTTTGTTCCATGTCCATGATAAATTATTTGGCGATATCGTAAACAGTGAAAATCACTAGGTTTGATGTCTCAACCTACAATAGCATTTAATTGTGTAGTTAGTGTGTATAATATTTTTTTGTATATGTAATTTGGAATAATGAAAGTCATATGTACTGTTGGTATATCTTTATCAGTTTATATTGGTAACAAAAACTGCATAACTTTGTTTCCTTTAATTTCAGATGCAATTTGTTGTAGGTATGCAGCTAAAAATTTAAAAGTTGTATGACTAACCTTAAGTTTCTTTGACTCAATGATATTAGATTGCAATCTTCTCTCAGCTGTTGTGGAAAAGGTAGTGAAAGATGACATTGCTGATTGTTTGTTTGTGAAATACCATCTTTGAACCATACAACGCAGGCATTCAATCATCGACGCAACTGGAAGATTTTCGATTTCCTTTATTGCATTGTTAATAGATTCGGTGGTGTTCGAAGTCATTGTTGAGTATCTGCTTACAGTCCCATGGAGCCTCGTGCACTTTTCTAGATGAACTTCTTCTTCCAAATATTTTCTTATTCGAGCATCAATTGCATCAAGTTGAGCCATGTGTATGTTGAATTCTTCAATGGTGTAAGCTCTGCAAGCCGCGTTGTATGCTTTTTTGATTTCTTCTCCTTTCTTCTTGAACCTATTTTTATATTTTTCAAAATATGGTATGCATGTACATGCATGACATCGAGGGAACAATGCTTAAGTCCCTTTATAATTGTTTCATGTCTATCTGAGACAATGCATTGTCCTTCTCTAACTCCACAAGCATCTCTCAAATTAATGAAAAACCATGTCCACGATAATTCATTTTCACTGTCTACCACTCCAAAAGCAATTGGTATAATGTTTTTGTTTGCATCTTGTGTGCTTGCTATGAGAAATGTACCCCCGTAGGTTGATTGTATGAAGGTGCCATCAATTATAATGATGGGGAAACAATGGTGCCATGTTTCAATGGATGCTCCTATTGCAAAGAAGAGATATTTGAATCGACCATTATTCTCCAACTGCAAGGATATGATGGATCCTGAAATGAATTTTTAGTTTGGTTAATGTAAATATATGTAATAAATATTGTTCATATTTGTAGTTAAGGATGCATTAAGTGTAGTACTACTAGTATCCAATTAATCAGAATTTAATATTTTTCATAGTGTTCAGATGGTGTCTAAAATGCTTTTTTATAGTTACATTTCATGTATATACTGGTCGCATGCAAAAATGATTTTTTATTTATATTTCATTATTACAGTTAGTAGCCAAACTTTAATTAATAGGTAACCAAATCATTTAATTTGGGTAACTGAAATATTTAAAATATAAATGAACAGTTTCTAATTGATACCTGGATTTGTTTTTTTCAGCATGTGCAACCATGAAGGAATCATAGTGTTGTCGTGTGGATTCCCTCTTACTTTTTCCATTGCTTTTTCTTTCGCTCTCCATGCTTTTTGGTAAGAGATGGACACATTATACTCCGTCATCATGTCTTCCACAATATCGGTTGGCGTGTAAATTTTCTTGAAGTTAGTTATTCTATGCATTATACATTCACTAACCATCTGACTATTTGCTTGTCTATGATCTCCAAGCAGTATATTGGATGAACAAGTGTGTAAATCATTAAATTCTCTAACCTTAAACATATTTGTTTTCCGAAATTTTGATGCTCTTAGTTTCCATTTGCAATTTTCATTGTCGATGCATACCAGAACAAAGTCTCTTCCACTTGTTCTTTCTACCTTGTGTTGTCTGTTTTGCCTGATTGAATGTAGCCTTATTGCTTGTGTTAAGATTCTTTTGTCTTTGTACGTTTGATGAATTTTGACTTCAAACTTATTCGGATCTGATATGACCTCATCATTTGTTCTTTCTACCTTATGTTGTCTGTCTTGTTCTTTATCAACAGCTTCAATGGCCAGATGCTCAACAAAATGTGATCCAAATTGGTCTTCTTGTGTTGCCAACAATTCAAGATCAGAATTCCTTTGTGTCAATCTCATCGGCGTTTCATCTTGCATTATATTTTCTTCTTCAATTATCACGTTTTGTAAGATTGTAGTTCCTCCATTGTGGTATTCAGAATCTATAATCAATGGATACTTGCCATGTTCACCTGAGTTTCTACTGATTTCCATATAGAATTTGAAGGTTGATTCATTTGTCACCTTGATTGGAGGGATGTTGCTGCTAATATGAAATTTGATTGACAACTCTGTTGTGTAGCATTCTAGGCTTAATGCATTGCATATCAAGTTGTGCACTTTTGTGAATGAACAAGTTGAAGGGACTAGTAGGCCGGTAACTTTGAAATTTTGATATTGGTTACTATCACTCCATGTACCGTTGAAGTAAATTACAACTGGAATCATATCCATGTTACGGCAACTGAAACATTAAAATTAATACAATTATGTAAATAGCCAGTTTATGAACATCATATAGTAATCAATTGTAACTTTTTTAGTAATAATAAATTTTCAACAGATTGTTTGCATTGTCAACTTTAAGAATGCATAGATAAACGAATATAACCAAACAATTTTATGAATGATGCCAGATTATGAATGTTTAAATTAAAAATATTAGTATTATTTGGAAATTAAAAAAATTAGTATTATTTTTCAGGTGATCGAATCAACAATTTTCAGTAACCAAAATAGACATACTTAGTATCTATGCATATGTAACAGTCTGTTTTCATTCAATTTATAAACAAAACACAAATTATGTTTTTGCGGAGAATAAATACTAAAGAATGAACATTTAAATTCGAAACTTATTTGTATTGAATTATGCATTCATTTAAAGTAACCAAACCTATATATGAATGTAACCAATATATTATATGAATTCTTCAAACCATGAATGTGCAATACAATTCCCTTTCGTAACTGAAATTAATTAATATTACTTTATTGGTTTCCAAATCAACATTATATAGTTACTAAAATATTTTATGAATGATGCCAGATTATGAATGTTTAAATTAAAAAAAATTAGTATTATTTGGAAATTAAAAAAATTAGTATTATTTTCCAGGTGACCGAATCAACAATTTTCAGTAACCAAAATAGACATACTTAGTATCTATGCATATGTAACAATCTATTTTCATTTTATTTATAAACAAAATACAAATTATGTTTTTGCGAAGGATAAATACTAAAGAATGAACATTTAAATTCGAAACTAAATTATATTGAATTATGCAGTCATTTAAAGTAACCAAACCTATATATTAATGTAGCCAATATATTATATGAATTCTTCAATCCATGAATGTACAATACAATTCCCTTTCGTAACAGAAATTAATACTATTACTTTATTGGTTTCCAAATCAACATTATATAGTTTCCAAAATATTTTATGAATGATGCCAGATTATGAATGTTTAAATTAAAAAAATTAGTTTGTTTGGAAATTAAAAAAATTATTATTATTTTCCAGGTGACCGAATCAACAATTTTCAGTAACCAAAATAGACATACTTAGTATCTATGCATATATAACAGTTTGTTTTCATTCAATTTATAAACAAAACACAAATTATGTTTTTGCGGAGGATAAATACTAAAGAATGAACATTTAAATTCAAAACTAAATTGTATTGAATTATGCATTCATTTAAAGTAACCAAACCTATATATTAATGTAGCCAATATATTATATGAATTCTTCAAACCATGAATGTGCAATACAATTCCCTTTCGTAACTGAAATTAATACTATTACTTTATTGGTTTCCAAATCAACATTATATAGTTTCCAAAATATTTATTATTAGTATCAATGCTTTTGGAAAAATTTGTTTTCAATCCTTTTATTAAATTTTTAAAAGTTATGCTTTTGTAAAGGTGAATTGCTAAATATTGTACACTTAAATCAAGGTATCCAAACCTTTATATGAATGTCCCCAAACTTTAATTTTGTATTGAATACGTAACTAAAGTGTGTTGATTCTGCAAATTATAGTTGCTTCAATATATAGAATAATTCCTTCGTACCTTTGTAGTTTCGTTGCAGATTCAGTTTGATGTCTCAGATTCTACTTTTTGATTCTGTTATGGAAATCTTTTGATCGCTTATTTGAATGTGGTGTTCGAATGCTCTGTTTTTGCTTCTTGTTGCTTTCGATTTCGGTTTCTTCTTTATTACTGATTATGCTTCTTCTCGATTGCTCCTTTGTTACAGATTACAATGATCTATGAAGTTTCCTTTTTGTTCTTCGTCGGATTCATAAATTGGCGACGTGAATTTTGAGTATTTGGGTTAGTTGGTAACTGCCAAAATATATAAGTGGAGTAGTTTTCTCCTTGAATTAAGGGTTTTCTTTTTTTGTTGGATTAGATATACTGACGTGTATTGCACTATTGTTGATATTATTATACAGTATTTCACTGTTAATACAATTATTTGGTTGGTGCACTATTGTTGTAATTACTTTCTATTTGTTGTATACTTATGTAAAGAACCCTAATTTTTAAGTATTTAAGTTTGGGCTTGTTAAATTATTTGAACCCAAATTAAGGTGATGGGTTTAAAAACCAAATTGGAATAGGAGTAATATATTAGGTTAAATTCCTTCCTAATACATATACTGACATAATCGACTAAAGAGGGTTTCTAACATAGCGAGAAACGAAGAAGAAGCGGAAGAATAACGAGGAAACGTCCCTGGAATTAAAAAGGGTTTGAGAGCAAGATCATTAAAATTTTATTCACCGCATTCTTCTTCTCAAAGGTAATTATTGGACTATTTTTAAATACAAAAAAATTATTTTTACTACTATAATTAGATATCTATTTTCTTGTTGTGTTTACAATCCATTTTAAAACTTTGTTACACCGCTTAATTAATTGAGTTTGTTAATGAAATTTTGATTTATAATTGGGATAAATGATATATTTATAAACCTGCAAATTCGCATTTATATATGTATATATATATATATATATATATAATATACAAAAATTAAAAAAAAAAGAAAGTGATAAATAATATTATAATATTGTTATTACAATTAAAATGTATCTTTTGATTACAAACTGAATAATATATTAAAATTATTGAATTTATGAAAATATAAACTATACAAGCTCATAATTTAATTAATTATATTATAATTATTTTGGTAATTATATCAGATTGATGGAGTCTAGCGGGTGATATTTGGATTCGGCAAATTATTTTGTACTATATTAAGGTACGGATTTCGTACTCTTTCAGCGATACTTTTTTTAAATTTGATTTGTTCTTTTTGTTCCTCGTTTCAAAATTTGTTATTATTTCACATAATTGCTTCTTGTGAAATTCATATATTTGTTTCATTTTAGAGTTAACACATTGGACTCGTACTTGTACTCTTTGAATTAGGTTATCATGCCTAGTATTTATTTTGATATTTGTAGAGCGATATATGTTGTTACCTTTTTTTGGAGACATTAATGATTTGATATGGTTCAACATATACATTAGAACTCTATTTCTGTGGATATTGCGTCGCATGTATTGTGACACGGTATCTATTTTATTGGTATTATGTCGCATGTGTTGTGACACGGTATCTATTTTTTTTGGTATTATGTCGCATGTGTTGTGACATGATATTTTTATTAGAATATACTGTAGGGTATACCTGAGCTATAACCACCTGTGGGAGTACCACATGCATGTCGACTTGGCACGAGATGCATGACACTTTCACTATAAAAAATAGGACTATTTCCGACAGAATTAAGGTCGACTGAATTCATTCGCTCGGAATTAATGTATTGCCGACAAAATATTCAGTCATTCATAAATCCCTCGAGGATAGTATAAAATCGACTGAATTCAGTCGATCTTATACCATGCTTGTGGTGCAAAAGTTCCCTCCAGCGCCAATAACAACCTCGACGAAAGAGCTATTACTATCGACTGATTGTTCATCGAGGATACCGTAATGTCGACGGAACAAATCCCGACGGATGTCCGTCGGAAATAGTCCTTAAAACCGAATCACTAACAGACGCGAGCCGCACTTCTACTGCTGTTAATTTTTTTTCCCTTCTCTCTCTGCTCTGCTGCTGCGTTCTCTCTCCCTCCTCCCACTGCTCATCCCGTCCCTCTCCTCACCAGCCGTCGCACCTCTCCTCGTCGGCAGCCCCATCTCCGGCCAAGTCCTCGTCGGCAAACTCACATCCGGTTTCATCTGCTGCTCTCTCTCTCTCTCTCTTTAGTCCCTCTCTGGTCCTCCTTCACTTTCAATTTAAGGTTAGTTTTATCAATTAATTTTAAATTTAGAACCCTAAATTTTTAGATATGTATATGGTTATGCATAGATTTGGGTATCAGTACTTAGAACCCTAAATTTTCTGTTTAAATGTTGTTAAAAGTGTTGAAATAATCTGTTGAAATGTTGTTGAACCCTAAATTTCCTTTGCAGTGTTGTTCAAATTGGGATTTTCTGTGATAGTTTACTAAATTTGGAGCTTCATTGTTTTAATTGTTTGTTCGTTAATGTTAATTACTGCCTATTTTTCAGATTTGAGTATATACAATTGTTAAATTGTATTGTAAACTTGTTGGTTGTTCATATATTATAGTTGATTAATTGATTAATTGTCATATTTGTTAAATCCGACGAAATTCTGTCAGAACTCAGCAATTGCACATTCTTTATTATATTAATGTATAGTTATTAGTTTCTCATACTAAAATACAATTTAAATAAATTGAATTATGACATATAATACAAATTAAATTAAATAAAATATAATTTTGACTTAATTTAATTTAAGATAATAAAATTTAAATAAATTAATTAATATTAAATTATATAATATAATATAATATATATATATATAGTATAATATAATTGGGTATAATCAAAACTTAAATTAAATTTAAAATAAAGTAAAAGAAAATTAATTTGGTTGATTTAATTTAATATAATTTAATTTAATTAATTTAACATAATACAATTTAAATAAATTAAATTATATAATATAATATAATATATTATAAATTAAAATAATTTAAAATACTTTAAAATAAAGTAAAATAAATTAAATTAAATTAAATTAAAATAAAATAAATAATTTTATTGAACATAAAATAAAATAAATATATGATTTAATTTAAGATAATACAAATTAAATTCAATTCAATAAAATAGTGACTTAATTTAATTTAAAATAATATAATACAAAATAAATACAATTAAACCGAGTTGCACTTACTTAGTTAAATAAAATCAAAATAAATTTAACTTTAGTCTAAATTCAATAAAAAATGGACTTAATTTAATTAAAAATAATATAATACAAAATAAATACAATTAAACCTGAGTAGCACTTACTTAGTTAAATAAAATCAAAATAAATTTAACTTTAGTCTAAATTTAATAAAAAAATAGACTTAATTTAATTAAAAATAATTTAATACAAAATAAATACAATTAAACCGAAAAGAAGACTTACTTAGTTAAATAAAATCAAAATAAATTTAACTTTAGACTAAATTCAATAAAAAAATGGACTTAATTTAATTAATTAAAATAATATAATACAAAATAAATACAATTAAACTGAGTAGCACTTACTTAGTTAAATAAAATCAAAATAAATTTAACTTTAGTCTAAAATCAATAAAAATGGACAATGTCAATACTCGCGTAGCATGCGATTTAGCCAGTACTCGCGTTACGATGTCGGCTTCATGGTGACAGTGTTGCGGGAGTTTCACGTAAGTCGAATTACATATATACAATTAAGGTCCATGTTATTTACATATTGTTCAAATAATTAATTATACGTATGTTATGTCTGTTTGATAGAGATATTATAGATACGACACCGGCATCACTGAGGTAGATGGTGACGCCGTTATCATTGCCCACATCTTGAAGAATTATGCTTAAATGGTCACACGAGATGACGGAGGCGATTCGGGTCGTAGAAGAATCACCCGGGACTACTTTGCGAGAGCATCAGCTGCCGGCAATATCAGATCTAGCATGAGCTGCGATGTGTGCGTAAAAATATAATATGAATATTAGTTTTCATATAATTAAATTTTACTAAAATACATACTATAAATATTAACGTTTAGTAATTTTTTTTAAAAAAATATTACATACTGTATTAACGATTTTTGTAATTTTTGTAAATATTGTATCTAGTATTTAATTTTACTAAATACATACTAAACAATTAATGTTTTTTATATATTTACAAAATATACATACAAGTAAAAATAATTACAAAAATAGAATATGAATATTAAAAATCTACAAAATAGAATATGAATATTAACATTTTTTGTAATATACATATTGTATTTAGTAAAATTAACGTTTTGTAAATTATAGTATATATTTTTTCTTATAAAATAGAATATGAATATTAGTATTCATATAATTAATTTTACTAAATACATACTAATTAATTTTTACTAAATACATACTGTAAAAAACATGTTTGGTTAATGTTTATTGATGAGTGAGTTTTATACTTATAATTGAGTGCATTTGAGCTTAATCTTTTTGTTGATTTTAAGTGTTTGTGTCTATTTATGTATGTTTTACGTTGTTTTGTAGGAATTGGGACAAAAGTTACATAGATCGACGTTTGGGGTGGCTAGATGCGCGTTTTCGGCTTATCATTTACATAGCAGCCACTTCAGAGCCAATTTGAGTATATTTCTTCGGACCTTATTTCAAAAAACTTAAAGAATGAAAGTTGTAGATCTACTTCTCCTCTTTTCGAATCATCTTGAATCATTGAAATCGGAGTTCGGAAGAAGAAGTTATGGCTATTTCCCAAAAGCGCGCGGAATGTAAAAATGTCGTAACATGTGGCAGCCGTGAGGCGCCCACTTTTTTTATCTATGCCAAATGCCAAGAAACCGGGGAGCAAGAAGCGATGGTTGAGCGTTAAGCCCGGTATTTGAAATGGCTGGGAAAGGGCTTCAGTGATGCTTCGAAACGCGTTTTGGGGCTTAATTTGACACCTTTTGACTCTAAATTGGATTGGGTTTGTTTTTAAGCTAAAAATTGGACTCAGTAACCTATAAATACATGATGTAAGGCATATAATAAAGGAAGATTACATAGATTAGATTAGAGATACACTCCATTAGATTAGAACATAAACCCTAGTTCTTATTAGTTTTGGAGATTGAAGAACTTGGAGATAATTGAAGATCAAGAAGCGGAAGCGAAGAAGGAGCATCGATTTCTTCGACAACAGATAATATCTCTTCTCTTATCATACTTTTATCGTTTAATGTCTATTCGGGTTGTGGATTCTTGGTTTTAATTCATTAATTATGAACTAACTCTTTTATTAAGATTTCAATTGAACCTTTTATGTCTATAAATTAGTTATTTGATTTATTCCAATTAATTATGTCAAAGTGAATTATTTATCTTGTCTTGTGCTTATTGATTAATTATCTGATCAGTAATTACCTTGTTACTCTAGAAGGAATTGAAAGAGGAATTCTAGGGTTAGAACTGGGCATGATAACATGTGACTTAGTTATTTGCATGGTGAATAATTAGGTTTGTGAATTGAATGGAAATATCTGTTCACCGCATGTAACATATAAGGAATTGGAATTGAAGGAGTTTAATTCAATTGTTTTGAATAGGAATATAGCAAGATTAATCTGGATTAAATAGAAGACAATTGATCACTTAGAAAAGGACATTTGGCATTTGAGAATTCCTGTAAGACCCCGAATTTTATGAAATAAAAGTATTCAATTTTCCTATTTAATAAATGGTTAAATTGATAAAAGTTAAAGTTAAGGGTGATATATGATTTTTTTTTTCAAAATACACAAGTGGTTATAAAATAATCATTGTTGTCGGAGAATATTCGTTTAGTCGTGGAATATTCTGGTTGTCGGGGAATATTTAAATGCGACTGCAAGCGATCATTTGTGGGCCCCATAATAGAATAATAGCATTCGATGAAGAAAATGACAAGTTTGAGTTTTTATAAATAACGACGTAGTTATTACGTTAAACATTGTTGAAATACGGTGGTTAAAATACGAGAATACGGCGTTGTTGCACAAAGAAGACACAAGATTGCATAGTATTGTTGAATTATTGATCCTTACGTAAGAAGACACTACTCAATAATTGTTACGAGAATCTTGCTCAATATTTTATTTTATTGATTCAATAATTGCTATGTTGATATTTTATATTATTATTGTTTCAATAATTGTCATCAGACAATATTTCCCATTATCGGATCAATAATTCATATTATTTGAATAATATTATGAGATAGCATTATTAGCAATGTCTAAAAAGTTCTGTCAAGAAGAGGTTTGGTCACCTAATTGCGCGCCAGTAAGGAGAAATCCTTATCGAAAAGCCCCCTCTTTCTTAAGAACTGCCTGGTTGTCATTATTATGATTCTGTAATATTATTTATGAATAATTAATTATTGATTTATATGATAATGAAATATTTATTTGATGTGGATATAAATGATGAATTTATTTATGTGGTTATAAATGAAGGAATTAATGTTGAGGTTTTTAATCGGTATTTTGTCGGATTGGAGGTATTAAAAGATCAAATCAATGTTCTTACGACTTTATTGTGTGAGTTATAATTTTAATCAATTGGTTGGATCGTTGTGATTTTTGGATATGTTATACATATATAAGTTGAGTATATGTCCACAAATTTTGAACCGTTAAAATGAACGAATGATTTGTTATGAATTTTAAGAGGTGGTGATTCGAAAATTAGGTTTATAAATGATTTTGGTGGAAAATTCTAGAATTGGTGGGCCCCACTTTTGGTTGGTGAGAAATGTGCTCAATTGAATTTTCAAATGTCTTTGGTGGGAATAATAGAAGAGTAAAGCCATCAGTTGCGAGTTAAGTGCGCTTCTTGTCTTTAACATTTTCCTATAAATAGAGGGCTAAGTTAGAATTGAAAATCACACCAAAAATAAGTTTTTCTCTTTTTCTTTCTAGATTATTGAGTGTATTTTATGAGTATTTAGATACTTTGTGACTTTTTCTCGTCGGTGCAAGTTTCCTTGTCGTCATATCCAGATATCCAAATGGAAGTCTTTGCTTTTTTGAGGTAAGGATAGTAAGGGATAGTAAGGGATGTTATATTCTTCATAATGATGTTATTCTTTCAATATCATTATCTTTGAAATATTGGTATGGATTTTATTGTGAAATTTCTACCTTTTGAGTCTGGGTTACTATTCACGATACTCAAGACTATTCACGATACGATACTATTCATGTATATGGCACTATTTACGTATATGACATTATTTACGTATAAGGTACTATGTACGAATACGGAGTACTATTCATGAGTTATTATTCACAAATTACTATTCACGAGTTACTATTCATGACAAAAATTGGTTTCTTTTTCTGACCAAATTATAGTTTATTTATGAATATTACTCTTGAGATTAAATCTATATGTTGATTATATTATTTTTATTATCATATATAACATTTTTATAATCATGGTGATGAAATTTCTCTTTGACTTGAGTGTAAAGATGGATAGATTATTGGTATGATCATGACTATGGGTTCTCTTTGGCCAGTAGTACAAAGTTGAATCGTTGACTGGTATGATCATGACCATTGAATTTACAATTGAATATTTTTAGCTTAAGTGCAAAGGTGAATTGATCAACATGGTTATAATTATGGTTAGGGCTGTAAATGGTAACCGGAAAATTCGTATTCGTCCGCATCCGTATTCGAAAAAAAGCAGATATTATTCGCATTCGGAAAAAAACGGATATATCCGTATTCGGTTTAAAGGTATCCGTAAATAAATGGATACGAATACGGATATAGGCGTATTCGTATTCGATTAACATCCGTCCGTAAATATATCCGGTGGATACGGATATCCGGATTCCGATATCTGGAATTCGAATAACTTATATATATATATATGAATAACTTATATATATATATATACACACACAGACTTAATATTTACATTAATTAAGTTATTAATTAATGTAAATTATTAATTAATAATTTACCTATATAAATTGTTAATAATTTAATATATATATATATATATATATTAATATATATATATATATAATATATAATATATGTATTTATTAATAACTTACATTCATTGATTAATCATTTACATTCATTTATATAAGTTATTAATATATACGTGTGTATATATATATATATATATATATATATATATATATATTAATAAATCATAACTTAGATTCATTAATTAATAACTTACATATACATTTATATATATAAGTTATTATATATATATATATACATACACACATATATATTAATAACTTGCATTAATTAATTAATAACTTATATATATATATATATATATATATATATATATATATATTAGTAACTTACATATACATTTATAGGGTCAGGATCAGGTAAGGACTCCCTTACTTTGTTAAAATGCAGACTTTTTTTTTTATTTTTTTTGGTTTTTTTTTAAAAAAAATAACTAAAAAAAAAGTTTAATATTTTATGGAACTGAAATTTTTTTCATAATACAGTGTTTTGGATGTGATTTGGATACGTATAACAAAGCGGTATGTATGATACCTATGGAGACTGTATCACTATTTTTGGTATAGGTATTCAAATCACGCCCAAAACATTATATTATGGAAAAATATCAACAGATAAAATATTAAATTTTTTTTTTAGTTGTTTTTAAAAAGAAAACAAAAAAAAATGTCCGAATTTTAACAAAGTAAGGGAGCCCTCACTGATCGGTTTCATACATTTATATATATAAATTATTATATATATATATATATATATATATATATATATATATATATATATATACAATATACATATACACACACATATATATTAATAACTTACATTCATTTATATAAGCTATTAATATATATTTATATATATATATATACACACACACGTTTAAGGACAACTACGAGAAAAGGGAGCAATGGACAATATAATTTTATTGTTAAAATGTGTTAGGTCTGAATTAATTTAAAATTAATCTAGAAGGGAGAGTTAAATAAATTAATTCATGTTTATGAATTTTTGGGTGGAGAGAGTATTATCAATTTCATTTGCCTAATTATTTAGAAACTAGAAGTCCAAATATGTAAAATAAGTTCAATGTCAATTTTGAATCAAGTTAGATTAACTAGTTGTCACACATACATTATAACTCGCACTCTCCATAAATATAATAAAATCAAATAATTTCTTATAACCATGTAATTTATTTATTGAGGATAAATAATAAATAAATCTCCCATAAATATTACTATTCATTTATTAAATATTAATTTATTTCTCTTTTTATTATTTAATAAAATTTGAAAGAATAATATTGAGATTTTAATTTCAATTTGATCCATCAAACAAAGTATCGGTTACATTATTGAATCTTTTTATTTTCACCCAAAACGTCAATTAGCATGTTCCTCCCATATGATTAGGATGTTTAATTAATATGTATGGTTTAAATATTAAATTGTGTGTTAATTAATATGTATGATTTAAACTTTAATTTTTTTTTTCGTAAATATTTTGAATGAATTTTATATTAGGTTACTGATAAATGAATTCAGATATCCGAATAATTTGTCTATTCGGATAAAATAAACGGTAACGGATATTATATGTATTCCAATATTTTTCCGAATACCGGATACGGATAATATTTTAAAATCCGTCTGATACCGGATACGGATACGAATAGAAATTGGTTTTCCGGATACGGATACGGATATACTTGTATCCGTATCCATTTAATATCGTTTACACCCCTAATTATGGTTTATATAAATTCTGAAATAATTATGTATTTCTTTAAGATATTAATATCTTTGGCCTGTAGTGCAAAGATGATCTGTTGTTGAATATCTTTGGCCCGTAGTGCAAAGATGATCTGTTGTTGAATATCTTTGCACTACGTGCAAAGATGAACTATTATTGAATATCTTTGGCCTGTAGTGCAAAGATGAATTATTGATGAATATTTTTAGCCTGTAGTGCAAAGATGAATTGTTGATGAATATCTTTGGCCCGTAGTGCAAAGATGAATTTATTAGTATGATTATGAATATGAACTGTGATTTGGTATAACCATGATCTTTGATGTTTCAGGTAAAGACATGTGATGAAAATTATCTTCGATCCCAAAGTGCGAAGAGAGATTTAGAATCACAATTATGATTATGAGTTACTCATATAATTGTGAAAAGGAACTGTTGATTGATGTTACAGGGATAAAACAGTGTTGGTGGATTTTTAACATGGAGAAGATAATAGACTTTATGGTCTATTTGACCCTTCTAATGGATTGCTCGTTCCGCTGCAACTATGGTTGAAAAGTTTTATCAATTACCATATGTTCTAAATCTCGAATTTAATACTGATGAAGGCTATTGATAATTTAATTATCTTTAGTCATGATATTCTTCACTGGGCTAGTTGTGCTCACCCTTCTGTTTCACAATTTCTTTCGGTGTAATAAGAGTGTAGTAGAATTGGTCTAACGGGGTAACAAGGGAATAGTAATCGGTGGTCATCATTTAGTAGTTATATTTGGTGAATCAAATAGGGTGAGGTGAACCCAACTTTGGAAGGGTGTTTTGCCACTATCATACAAGATGTCTAATGACATACAACCTCGTGTTATCGTATGACAGGGTTGTGCGCATCCACTGTAAGACCCCAACTTTTTAATGAATAAAATAGAATTTCCTCTATTTATTATTGTGAATAATAAGGTATTAATTTGATATAATACTTTGGTTATGGGTGAAATGTGCAAATTTTGTAAAATAAACAAGTGGTAATAAAATATTCATTGTGTCGGGGAATATTCGTTTGGTCGTGGAATATTCTTTCTGTCGGGGAATATATCAGATTGATTTCGCTTAACCGCTTCGGATGAAGAAAACGACAAAGTTTGGGTTGTTATAAATAACGGCAGTAGTTGTTATTCACCATTAAATAATCGTTGGAATACCCGGTGGTTAAAATACGAATCTGGCGTGGTTGCACTTAAAGAAGACACGGTATTGCGCATGATTGTTGAATTATTGATCCTTACGTAGAAGGCACTACTCAATAATTGTCACATGAATTCTCGTTCAATATTTTATTTTATTGATTCAATAATTGTTGCGTTGATATTTTATATTATTTGTTGTTCAATAATTGTCACCGCACAAAGATCTCCATTACCGGATCAATAATTCATATTATTTGAATAATATTATTAGATAGATTATTGGCAATGTCTAGAAAGTTCGTCAAGGAGAGATTTGGTCACCTAATTCGCGGCACAAGAAGGAGAAATACTTATAAGAAAGCCCCTCTTTCCAGGGAACAAATTTGGTTGTCATAAATGTGATTACGTAATATTATTTGTGAATAATTAATTATTGATTCATATGATAAGGAAATATTTATTTTATGTGGATATAAATGATGGATTTATTTATGTGGTTATTAATGAAGGAATTAATGTTGAGATGTTTTATCAAGATTTTGTCGGATTGGAAGTATTTAAAAATCATCCGTTTGTGGATTTCGGGTATTTTTCTGTTTAGAATTTGGAAAAACTCAAAGCTACGAAGTTGTAGAGAATTCGATTTCGTGTGGAATGGACATAAAATTCAGATTTTTTACGATAAACGGACTATTTTCTATGAATTATTAAAGTTTCGATTATTGTTTAAATGATAAAACATTTTGGAAAATTCTAGAATTGGTTGGTGAGAAATGTGCTCAATTGAATTTCAAATGTGGTGGGTGGCAATAAGAATGTAAAGTCATCGTAAAGAAAGTTAGTCTTCTATGGCGTTCTAAGCATTTTCCTATAAATAGGGTGCTTAGTTAGAATTGAAAATCACACCGTAATTCATAAGTTTTTCTCTTTCTCTCTATATTATCGAGCGTATTCTTGTGAGTATTTTGATACTTTGAGAGTGTTCTATATACGGTGCAAGTTCCTTCAAAGACTATATCCGAGATTCCAAACCATAAGTATTATCTTTTGAGGTAAGAGATGTTATTTTCTTCGTAGTGATATTATTTCTTCAATATCATTATGCCAAAATATTGGTTGAAACTTTTATCAAATTTGAAACTTTTTATGTTGGGTTCTTATTCATGAGTTACTATTCACGAGTTACTATTTATGAGTTACTATTCACGAAAGTACTATTCACTTAAGCATGATGATTTTTCTTGTGGAATTTCTATCTTTTGTGTGTGAGTCACTATTCACGTATATCTGACCTTTATTCACGTGATAATAATTATTCACAAATACTAAGACTATTCAATTTAAAAATAAAATTTTCTTCCTTTTATCCAAGGTGTCTATTATGGTTACTATCTTTGATTGTATTCATGTTTTGATCTTTATTTTGAATTTCGCTCAAAATTGGTTATTATGAAGTATTTTTGAACTTGGATAAACCGTAATACTGAATCCTAATATTTGATCTTTTATCTCACCTTTGGATTCGCTTTTCTTTAAGATATTTTCATCATCCTCACCCTAAATGATGATATTCTTGAATATCTTTCGCATGTAGTGCAAAGATGAATGATTAATCGATGAATATCTTTGGCCCAGTAGTGCAAAGATGAATGATTACCTAATGAATATCTTTGGCCCGTAGTGCAAAAGATGAACATGTGTTGAGATGAACATGACTAGCGGTGATACAAAATGAATATCTTTGGCTGTCAGTGCAAAGATGAATATTTGATTCAAGATGTATATTGATTGATGTTACAGGATAAAATATTGATGATGGACTTTTAAATCTTAGAAGATAGTAGAATTCTTTCTCTACTTGACTCTTTCTAATGGATTGTTGTTTCATTGCAATTGTTGATCTAAAACTTGTTATCTATTATATTTTATCGATTATTCTTGTTGAAGACTAACGATAATTTGTTGTATATTATCTTAGTCATAATATTTTTTCTTCGGGCTAGTTGAGCTCACTCTTTTCTTTTTGTTCCATTTTTTTCTCTCGAGAGGTGAGAACATAGCGAGAACTAAAGCCGGAGTTTGGAGTGATGGTTCGGGATAGTTATTTTAGTAGTCCTCACTATTTTGTAAAATAGTGTATCAATAATTATAACGAGGACTCCTTTTGAGTTTTTATACTCTATTAGACAATAGTTGTATTCAAACTCACAAGATTATATGTGTTGTCGTATTTTGCACGACAATTGTATTACTGAAGTTGTATTTATTTTTGTACCATGTATTTGGCGACTCAGAATGGGTTGGATGGAATGGACCTATTTTGGGGTCGCCACGAACAGTATCAAAGCTTAGGATATGATCCCCGGTTAAGATGTGAGACTAGAACTAGGAGGGGAGAGATGGGAAATTCCTTCATTAAGTATGACCTACCTAAGTTTGTTTGGTATTTATTTGGCTCGGTCAGAGTATAGGGATAATATGTGACATGTCAATTAACCCTTGTTTTGTTGCAGTGTTTGAAAATGACATCTAAAAATATTGTAATAAGCAATGAAGCATATGAGACCGTTGAGTCACTAACGATCAATACCCAGGATAATGTGTATCAGGATGGAAATAATCCTCAGGTGAACAACGACACCGACCAAATGACAAACGACGGTATGTTTAGGAGCTTTTTAGAATTCATGCAACACCAAACGAGAGAGACTCTTGTTCATAATGTAGGTGGAAACAATGGCAACCCACGGTTGGTCACCGCTAAGCAGTTCAAGGAGCCGAGACTAACGGAGTTTTGGGAAAGCCGTAACCACTTACGGCAGAGACGTGGATAAAGTAGATCACCAAGATATTTGATGTCTTGGGATGTTCCGAAGAGCAAAAGGTTCCCTTTTCCACCTTTATGTCATGAGGAGAGGTCGACATCGGTGGGAATCAGTAAAGCATACTCAACCCGCCAGATTGAAGATGTCTTGGGAGAAGTTCCAAGAATTGTTCAATGACAATACTTTCCGAAAGTATTTCGTCACATGAAGGAGGTTGAGTTCATCAAGTCGAGCAAAATAATATGAACGTGTCGCAAATCTGAAGCTAAATTTATGGAGTTATCCCGATTTGCATCCCATTTGGTTGATAATGAGGAACGAATGACACGAATGTTTCTGCAAGGTTTGAAACTCGAAATACGTCAATACCTCATTTCTCACAAACTTTGTTTATATTCAGATGTTGTGAATAGGGCTCAGTTAGTGGAGCGCGATAATGAGTCAATCCAACTGAAGGATAACGAGCAACAACACGATAATAATCGTACTGGTGGCAACGGTCATCGGAACAATGATAACCATCGTGGAGGAAATTATCATGCCAGAAATGGTAACCACTTCGGTGGTAATCATGGCCAAGATAATAAAAGAAATTATTCAAGTGGAAATTTCAAGAAGAGAAGATTTACCGATGACGGGAAGACATCAAGAATGACCAAAGACCAAAGAAAAAATTCTAGGGGAGGAGAACGACCGTCAGTTAGATGCTACAGATGCGGAGATGGGGGACATATAAGTCCAAACTGTTCACAGCTTTTCAAGATATGTTTTAGTTGTGTGGAAAAGACGGTCACATAGCTCGATTTTGTCCTGTAGCGTAATAAAGTCTAGTTGGGACGGTGGCACCAAAGGTGGATACGGACAAAACAAAGTCGGTGGTTTCAGGAAGAGCGTTTTTCGTTACTTCTCAAAGAGCGAGTAACCCGAACGAAGTTAGCACGGGTTAGTTAATTATAAATTCTTATGAAGTCTATACCTTATTAGATACTGGTTCTACCCATTATTCTATCTCTCACTTATTTCAATGTTTAAATTAAACTAGAGAAGTTAGACTTTGACTTATCGATTGAAACCTCGTTAGTAGAAACCTTCATTTCATGTGTTATCCAAGTCTTGGATGAGAGTCAGAGTTTTTAAATGATATTTCTATTGTTAATAAATCTCCGACGTATTCTCAAAGGACTTCTTAGCCTACCTTAGAGTGTGAAATCGAATTTTGTATTGAATTTCAAAGACAAAACCCATTTCTAAAATCCTTAAATATTTCTTCAACCAAAACGAACATATAATGCGCCAAAGACGTTGGCTCGAAAGTCATTGAAGATTACGATCGTACCATTCAATACCATCGTGGGAAAACGAAAGTGGTAATGACGCGGCGTTGAGTAGTAAGATCGTATGCGTTCTGAAAGTGCGATGTTGTTAACACAAAATCTATTTTATATGACTTCTAAATGATGAAGATAGAGTTAAAGACTCTAGGGGACTACTAAAAAATGGGGCTTCAAAGAACAACCGATTTTCGCTGCTAAAAGGTGCCAAATTTCATTCTTAAAGGGTTTTGGCAACGACTTTCTTGTCGTTCGTCTTTTCGTTACAAGAATGAGCGTTGCTAATTGTTCCGCAACGAACGTATTTTTTTCGTTGCCAAAAGTAATACATTTTGCAACGAAATTTGGCCTTTAGCAACAAAATGTATTGTTGCAGAATAATTAAAATATCGTTGCTGAAAATCGCATTTCGTTGCAAAAGCCTTTTAATTGGCAACGAAATGAACTCTCTTTTTTTGCAACAACCATGCATTTTCGTTGCAATTGACACCATTTTGCAACAACATTTTTCGTTCAGTGAAGAAGAACGATTTTAATTCTTGATTATATTATATTATTTGGCAACGACATTATCTTTGAATCAAAGAACGAAAATGTTTATTCTTTGGTTATTTTCAATAAAGAACGAAAGTCGTCGATTAGTAACGACATTATATGTTCTTTATTTCTTTATATGTGCAACAAAAGTTGATATGATTTACAACGATAAAAAATGTTGCCTTTTATTTTAGTATTAACAACAATATCCTCTCCATTGTTATTAAGTTAATTTTTCATTGCCAAATATTATATTTTTAATGCCATTAGCAACAAAAATTTGTTGCTAAATGTATAAAAAATTATTGCTATATTAAAACTTGTTCAATGCCTTGGTAACGAATTATATTGTTGCCAAATCAAAATTTGACATTCTTTTTGTGTACCTAGCTGGCTCAATGTCCCCATAGCAAATAATGGCAAAAATATAAAAAACTAAAATATTATTAACTTAATAAAATCATCTACTACATAATTATTCATTATCTTTACAATTAACCATCTAAAACTACCACAGTTCTTCAATCAAAGTATATATCTACATATATAGAGAGAGTACACTTCATAATTTCGTCTCTTGTCTTCCGTAAACGTAACACAAAAATTTGATACCCAATATTGTAAGGCATGTCATAGAAGCAGTCTTCCTGGACATATTTAAAAATAATAGCAAGTCAAAAAAATGAAACAAATAGGTCACCAGAGGCACTTAATGCCAAAATCAATACACAAAGAAAATAGAGTTGCTACGTGGTACTAATGTACACCGTATTGCTCATAAACAGAAAAAGACAAATAGGCAATCACAATATCATTTACTACAAATCCAAATAGAAAAAGAACCTTCAATGCGACTATATATTGATTGCTACATAAAAAAAAAATTGAAATCTTAATCGGCCATTTTATGAATTAATTTCAAGTAAATGACGATTGGTAAACATATTTTTCGTTACAAGACTTGTAGATTATTATTATATGTTGACCTCAAGTCAGAATTCAGTCACATTCAACAATCACAAGCATCACACAATCTTAAATAACAATGTTTAAATTTTTATACAGAAAGGACAACAATTATTGAAAAGTTAAGGCTATTAGTCAATGTAAAAAAACTTTTCTTGAGACGACAAATTTCCATACAGTATATACCCCAAAGATGCTAGCTATAATCACAGACATTTGATTTTAAGAATATAAAGTTTTGCATGCCACACTTGGACATATAAAAAATAAAGTAAAAATTAAAAATTGATGATTATTTTTTAACATTAACTTATTAAACTTTATAAACTGGAATTTACTTTAGGTAAAAAATTATTGAAAAGATAATATCTAAATGTGTCCTACACAAACCTTATTATTCGTAAAAAAAAAAATAGTTGACAAAAAGTAGGAATCTTTTTTTTGGGATGGAAGTAGTATATATTTATATATATATATTACATAACAGCATACCCTCTGGAACCATAACCACCAGATTCGTGAACTTGCTTCATCCGCTCAACATAATCCTCAGGTAGTGTCTTTGTGGTGGAAGGTTCTATAAATGCTATAGACATATCATCATTAGATTGTAATTGGACTCGGTAGATACATATGAAAACATAAAATCAAAGTGTCAAAACACACCTTTCCAGAAAAATGTATCATGTGAATCGCGAGCAGGATGTTGCTGCGGCTGGAAATGAGCATCAAAATTCCAGAAGCTGCAAGAAAACAGAAGGAATTAAAATTTCTGATATGTTGCAATAAATTACAACCAACACTTGGTGTAAAGCCCAAAATAAAAATAACAAACAATAGAATATACAATTTAAGATCTTTTAGGAGTGTCAACATAATAGAAACACCAATATTTTTTGTCACCCATGATAAAATATGATAACATGAGGATCTTTCAAAGAGCCCAACCATCTTAAATGATCTTATAACAAACAGTTGTTCAAAATTTAGCTGCCACTATATAGTTACACTACCCAAGCATAATCAGAAGAAAGGTCTAGGAAGAAAAGAGTATAAGCAAACATAACTCGTGCAAACATAACTTAGGTAAGAGCACTACTTATACATTCACCTTCATTACTTACAGGGAAACCAGAAAATCTTCAAAAAATTTGAGTCCCTTGTCATTCTTTTCTGTTGTTATCTGTATGTGTGCAATTATTAGCAGGATTCAATAATATCAAATATCAATAAGAAAACCGCTCTCCATAATAAAATCTAAATATTAAACCAGCAAGGATAAAATTCCATTAAAATTTAATGTCAAGATATGAGAAATTAAGCTCATTTACACTCTATCAAGTTGTTCGCACCAAGTATCATCATATGTCTCACTATATAACAATCATCTATTCATCTTTTCTAAAGCAGGACAAAAAATTTATAATAAAGCATGGTCTTCACAGAGGAAGCAAACACCCACACTTCCTCAAAATGAGTCTAGCATCAATCACATTTAAATTGAATTCCATGATCCTAAGTGTAACGCATATAATAGATTATCAAAAACTCTTCGTGAAAGATAACATTCTTATCAAGTCATACATAGAATCCATTCATGATTTACCCTGTTAATGTATCTTATTTCAGGGTGACAGAAGAGTTTTTCATTTACCCAGTAAATTAACAACTAGTATAATAATCTAAACATAATGATCCAGGTTTATGAGATTCCTGCAACTTGAGTATATACAATAGAAAAGATTAACTGTAGTTGTGTTACGTATATCGATATTAATACTTTTTTGATCATATAATAACAGTTGGCGATCAAACTGTGCATTTAATGTCCTGAACTGCTGGGTATCCATAGGAACACAGTCAGTTCATCAGTCCCCGTTATGTTATAATGAAATATTATAGTTAGGCAGTCCCTAAACCTTAAATTTTTAAACATTGAGTTCCACTTTATGCAGTGAAGGATTATTAATTCAAAAATAGAAAGAAAACCACACCAAGATTCCCTGTGGAACAGCTGAATGTTGTGAAACAGCAAATTCCCAATCAGCTAACTGACTTCCATTTGGTAAATTTCCATACACTGCAAATGTGGTGTATTTATTAGAAGATGCAGACGCGTGAAAGAATCAGATACAAATTAACCCTCCAAATATAAAACATAATGACTAATGAGTAATTATCTCCTTCGAAATAATACAGAATTGAACAAGTTGTTAAGAAAAAGTACCAGCCAATATGTAAACATAAACACAAAAGTAAGCTATATAGATGTGCAGACATACATACATATACATACGCGTGTGTGGGTGTGTGTGCGTATTCATATCAAGAAAACAGCATGCTACCTTTTTCAGCCCCTCCAAGAGTAAAAGCACATGGCAAATTGGCAATGTTATGCTACCGTAGAGAAGCATTTGGTCAATCCGTCGTTAACTATTAAAATCCACTTGGTTTGATTTTTATATTGCATCTTTTTCCTCAATCATTAACCACATTATTCTTTTCCGGTTCTTAGTTAAACTAGGAGAGTACAAAATGGTAAATAATATTTACTTTTATCTTTATGTAAGCTAGTAGATGGTGACTAGTGACTACAACCCGGTTTTACTTTTATCTTCATGTTTGGAACCTATCAAACGAGTAAGAATCAATAATGGAGACTGGAAAATAAAATTGTACAACCCCGTTTTAGAACTTTCACATAATATTATGATTAAAAATGTTCAAACTAGCAATTTCCCTCAAAGATAAATAAGCAAAACTAAGAGCATATAGTTAGAAAATCTGCATAGTAACCGAATCCATTGTCTATGTTGGTCTTTAACAAATGGTATGGTCTGTTACAATAGAAAAATTGACACAATCCACAAATATTATGTGGTGTAAGAATGCCCAATAAGGGTATATCACTCCTTAGCGTGCGAGCCAAACCAAGCTCTAGAAATGTAATTAATCTTTGATGGACTACTAAATACTTTTTCATAAAAGAACCAGCTACTGTAATATGATTGCTTGAAAAACTCTATCAGTAATACATACTAAATAAATCTCAACTCTCCCATGCTTTTGAATTATTTAACCACAGATAAGATCTTGGGTAGGGTAACTTACTTAAAAGATATGCCACTTCCAGGAAGGTACTACCCTCGGCCAACTCCTCAATTGGGTAACCTCTCATCGAAGGATCCCTCATCACCATCAATGTAGCATATTGACGATCGAACATGAGCTGTATTAAGGTAGCCAGGATCATAAAGTTTGAGTCCCTTGTCATTCTTTCCTGTTGTTATCTGTATGTGTGCAATTATTAGCAGGATTCAATAATATCAAACATCAATAAGAAAACCGCTCTCCATAATAAAATCTAAATATTAAACCAGTAAGGATAAAATTCCATTGAAATTTAATGTCAAGATATGAGAAATTAAGATCATTTGCACTCTATCAAGTTGTTCGCACCAAGTATCATCATATGTCACTATTTACAATTTAATATGGAGGTGAAATGCTTTCAGTTCCTTTTCTTTCTGGGTTCCACTTGTGCAAGATTTAACTACTTCCAATAGTCTAATTGCATGCTTCAATTTTAAAAGAACATATATCCCCTTTTGGTAACTGAGGAAAGTAACAAATGCATCAAAAGAAAGTGAAAAGGTCATCACGTAAATTAAAGCACAACTACGTAGAGATTCTTTTCCTCTACTCATGAAGCTTCCTTATTTTCCTAATATATTCTATCTCTTCTTTCAAGGTCAACATATTCCAAATCATGTCCTCCAAAGGAATGAAAGCCAATTCCATATCCAATTGTGTAAATTCAGGTTGCCTATCAGCCCATAGATCTTCATCCCTGGCAAAAAACAGATAAATGTATTTATGTAGTAATTTCAGTTGGATCTCAACTTTTATAAACTAAAAACTTGTATCCCCTCCTCAAATTTAAGAGGTCTTTCTGCCTTCCTTTTGTAAATCATATGCTCAGATATTAGATTAAGCTGATTCAAGATCTGGGTCTTTCTTCATTGACCAGAGAGAGAAGCTTCGGAGAAAACGAAGATTGGACAATGCAAGATACATACTAGAGCACCAACGATTTGGATTGCAAAGAAATATGTTAATCACCATTCTCTAGATATCTCTCTTTTCAGTATTAATTCTAACAAAAAGTAGCCCTGTTTAAAGAAAAGGAATTTATTTACCCAAGTAAAGGAAATAACAAAACTTGTCTATCAATGGAAGTTACATATACTAGACACCATGGAACACATGATGCGTGTGGGAAAACATATAAAATTGAAATGAGTGTTATTATAAAACCAATTTTATTTAAACATGGATAAATATAAGAAGAATCAAGATTAATGAGAAAAAAGACTTAATAATAGTAAAAAGTCCTTCAAAGTCAGGACAGTACTCAGGACCAATGAACAAAAACCAAACTTGTAAAAGAACAATAAGGAAATCTAAGTTAGTAGGAAAACGAAACAGAATGACCACTATTTGCAGGAAAACAAAACCTCCAAATAATTACAAACTCCTCTAACACCATTTCTCTTTTTTTTTTTTAAAAGAAAAAAAAGGAGCAGTAGTCAAAGATAATGAAAAATTCAAAAACAAACATACAACTTGAAGCTCGTAGTCTCATGTCCATGGAAGCTCAAATATTAAGTATTTGAAAAGTAGCAACAATAAAGAACTAAAGAACCCTTGCCTTCATTTTTACCCTCCAATTTACTACAGATTATCAACTTAGCACAAAATCGGGTCCAAATAAAATATCAAACATCCAAAAAAAAAATACTGTCATAGTGGGTACACATTTCTCAACAGCAAGATTTAGTTTCATTAAACACTTGTAAAAAGAAACACTTTTCTTGTTCATCATTCATAAAGTAGTAACAGAAACTAACCAAAAAGAATATAAATTAAAAAAAATCAATGAAATTGAGAAATTTAAGGATCCCCTTCTCTTCTTTCCCTCTCTTTTTTCATTTTTAATAAGAAATTAGAATTTTATAAATGAGGAAGAGAGTGACAGTTCACAATTAATTATTTCTTACAATATTTGAGCAAGCAAACGAGCTCAAAGTTGCTGTTTATCTAGAATTATGTTTTCCCCCCAAGTCTATCCATATTCAGATAATCTATAACAGAGTCTAACTCAAATAATCATCACTCTTAGAAAACTATCATCAAAAACTGTAAAATCATCAAGCACTACTAAAAAATAAAAATAAAGCTCTAAACAGTAAACACCCATATATAGACAAATCCACATAAGTAGAGATAAATTCATTGACTAACGCTTAAAATAAACTCAGTTTATATACCATCCAAGCCCAATTGGTAGAAAAATTACCTCAGAAATTTTTGGAGTCGGCGACTGGCGAGTGAAGAGACGACTGAATCCTTTGAAGAGAAACGAGAATCGAGAATCGAGAATCGAGAAACGAGAAACTACTGAAGAGAATTCAGAAGATGGATCAGTGACAGTGGCAGGTGGGAGAGGATGGATCGGAGATGGTTGGGATGCATAGAATGGTTCGAGCTTTCGAGGATGGGTCTGAGATCTATTTGGGGGAATGAACTAAAACTTTGAAAGGATAAGAAAATTGAAATATTATTTATGTAACCGGTTCAACTGGCTCGGTTGTATATGCAAATAAATTTGTACAATACGATAAGTTAAGCTATATTTTGTATATAATGAGTTTTATATTATTTATATATAGTTAAGTATTACGTGTTAATATATTTAAAAAATGTACTTGTATAATTTTGAGTGCTTAAGTTAAATAATTTTATGAAATTTCAAAAAAATAAGAGTTTGTTCTTATATGTGGGTGTTCTAAAAGATTTTTATGTTGAAGCCATCATTATATAAATAACTAATATATAAAATGTAGAATTTTTTTTTTTGTTTTGAGAAGCGTTACTCAATATTATGAACATTGTCACATAAAATGTTAATTAACTTAAAAAAAAATTTAAGTAGTGAGCATAATATTGTGAAGTGAAAATATTTAATGAGATTTCAATTATTTAAAAGTGCGGAGGTGATTCTTAAAGTTTTTTTTTTTATGGATTAAATTTGGTCTTTGAATTATTTAATGTAATCTCAAGTTAAATATTTACTTATATTAAATAATCTATTTTTTTACAATAATTTGTGCGTAATATCCTTAGTAGTATTAAATGTCATATTTTTATTATTTATAAATATTTATATAATATCACTAGTCATGTATAGAAAAATATGCAATTATATGAGAATTTAAATATGAATAATTTTATCATTTCATTTTTTTTTTAAATTCGCATAAAATCAATCATCACTTTCATTCTCGGAGTGAGGGAGTATTTGTAAGTATATCCTACTTCTATCTAGAAAAAAGAAACATTGGAAAGCATAGATATAATAACCAGGTTTGATAAGGTTGGGTTTATTTGAGTCTGAGGTCTTAGGCACGGAACATACGCTTTGGCAATCTATTCGGTTGTCACGTACTATTTATTTCAACAACCATAATCTATACCGTTGATCGCAACATTGATATTACATTAATATGTGTCAAACTATCTTATTAGGAATGACTTATAAGTCATTTTTGAATAACTTTATTCTGTTTTAGTTCATATTTTTATTATTTATAAATATTTATATAATATCACTAGTCGCAGATTAATAAATCATACTAATTTCGGAACAATTCCACATGAGTCATGAGATGATGACTAGACTTCCTAATTCTCTAAATACCACACTCTCACTAACTTCACTCCTTTTTCCTTGTCTTTCTCTCTCTATATATAATATAATATAATATAATATAATAAAAATAAAAATAAATATGTATATATAGTTTATTAGTACCAGCTCCACCCTTTATTTTAAAACAAGAAGTATAAAAAAAAGATATAGTAAGGTATATAGTGACTTTAAAATAAAAATACTTGTAGCTTAGTTGGTTTGAGTATTTGTTTAAAGAGTGGGGGAAGTTAAGAGTTCGATTCTCAAAAAAAAAAGCATTGTTGTTATTATTACTATTGTTGTTATTATTGTTATTATTATTATTATTATTGTTATTGTTATTATTATTAGTACTATTATTATTATTATTATTATTATTATTATTATTATTATTATTATTATTATTATTATTATTATTACTATTATTATTATAATTATTATTATTATTATATTATTATTATTATTATTATTATTATTATTATTATTATTATTAGTACTATTATTATAACTATTATTATTACTATTATTATTACTTTTATTATTATTATTATTGTTATTATTATTATTAGTATTATTATTATTATTATTATAATTGTTATTATTATTATTATATCACTACCACTACTACTATTATTATTATTATTATTATTATTGTAATTATTATTATTATATTTATTATTATTATAATAATAATTATTATTATTATTATTATTATTAGTCTTATTATTATAACTATTATTATTACTATTATTATTACTTTTATTATTATTATTATTGTTATTATTATTATTAGTACTATTATTATTATTATTATAAATCATTATTATTATTATTATTATTGTTATTATTATTAGTACTATTATTATTATTATTATTACTTTTATTGTTATTATTATTATTAGTAGTATTATTATTATTATTATTATTATTATTATTATTATTATTATTATTATTATTATTATTATTATTATTATTATTATTATTATTATTATTATTATTATTATTATCTTAATTTAAGGCAACATGTTAATAGTTGTTGCAAAAAGTTGTATAAAATATCAACGAAAATAAAAATTGTTGCTAAATGAATGTGGTCCATATTAGGAAGCTAAAATATAGCAACAAAAAAACTTTCGTTACTATTTACGATGAGTAGAAATCAAGTGGTTAGAAATTTTGTAGCTAATTTTAGCTAATTTTGTTTCCAAATTTTGCAACTACTTATGAATTTCGTTGCAAAAAGTGAAAGTCTGACACAATCTACAACGAAGGACAAGTTTCGTTGCTAAACATACGCTTTTAGAAACGACTTATAAAGTCATTGACTGAAAAATTATTGCTAAAGACCCATTTTTAGCAACAAAAAGACTTTCGTTGTCTACGATGACGGAAAATCAAGTGGCCGAAAATTTTACAACGAATTTCTAACGAAAATTTTTCCCGCCAATGAATTAGCAACAAATTTTTGTAACGACTTATGAATTTCGTTGCAAAATGTGAAAGCCTGACACAATCTGTAACGAAGGACAAATTTCGTTGCTAAACATATACTTTTAGCAACGACTTATAAAGTCGTTGCCCGAAAAATCGTTGCTAAAGGCCCATTTTTTTGTAGTGGACCCACGTGAAGAACGAATATATGAGTAGAATCGACTTTAATCGATAAAGTTAAAATCGCTCAAGCTACACACTAGAGCTGATGAATATAAAGAAGAAGGTGCAAGAATGCATTATTCTAGAAGTAAGAGTCGATGAAGAAAAGAAAGCTCAAGCCTTCGATTATTTGAAATCCTCGATCAAGTAGGAACTGTGGCCTATAGACTCGCCATAACGCTAAGTATGTCGCGTGTTCATAATGTTTTTCACGTATCGATGTTACGTAAATATGTGGACGACCCAAACTGTAAGACCCCGAATTTTATGAAATAAAATTATTCAATTTTCCTATTCAGTAAATGGTTAAATTGATAAAAAGTTTAAAGTTAAGGGTGATATTTGAAATTTTTTCAAAATAAGAAAATGGCTATAAAATACTTATTATTGTCGGGGAATATTCGTTTGGTCGTGGAATATTCTTGTTGTCAGGGAATATTTAAATTTACGACAAGTTAAACCATTTGTGGGCCCCTATAAAAGAATAATTGTCGGATGAAGAAAACGACAAATTGAGTTTTTATAAATAACTGGCAGTAGTTATTCACAATTAACATTGTTGGAATACTCGGTGGTTAAAATATGATGTCTACGCGTAGTCGCTTGCGAGAAGCACTTGCGAGATTATGCAAAGATTTTTTCAATTATTGATTCTTACATTGAGAAGGCCTTACTCAATAATTATTCTGATGAATTATTGCTCAATATTTTATTTTATTGATTCAATAATTCTTTGCGTTGATATTTTATATTATTGTTATTTCAATAATTGTCACCGCACAAAGATTCCATTATTAGATCAATAATTCATATTATTTGAATAATATTATGAGATAACATTATTGGCAATGTCTAGAAAGTTCATCGAGGAGAGGTTTGGTCACCTAATCGGCGCCAAAGAAGGAGAAATTCTTATTCGAAAGCCCCTCTTCCTGGAAGCGGCTTGGTCATCATAATTGTGATTCTGTAATATTATTTGTGAATAATTAATTATTGATTTATATGATAAGGAAATATTTATTTGATGCGGATATAAATGATGGATTTATTTATGTGGTTATAAATGAATGAATTAATGTTGAGGTGTTTTATCAGTATTTTGTCGGATTGGAAGTATTAAAAGATCAAATCGGTGTTCTTAAAACTCTATTTCGTGAGTTATAATTTTGATCTGACCGTTGGATCGTTGTAATTTTTGGATATGTTATACATAGATAAGTGTGTCGTATTATATACGTCATTTGATATTTAATTTTGATGAACCGAATAGGGTGAGGCGAACCCAACGTTGGAAGGGAGTTTTGTCACTATCATACAAGATGTCTAATGACACACAACCTCGTGTTATCATAACACAGGGTTGTGCACATCCACTTGCGGAGTATATCTACGAGCACTACCTATATAATCTTGGTGTTTGTTTGGAGTATAATTCTCAATTAGAGACAGTGGAGATAATTATATGTCAAGAGAAGACTCACCATTGGAAAGAAGATGATAGTAATCTTCTCATTTTTCTTTGGGGTCTATTGGGTCAACCAAGGATAATTCTGTGGGCATATAATATCTATCATAACCTAGACGCATGGCCTCCCATGTACGAAGGTTTCCTTGAGCACTTCCCAAAGATTCTAATTTCTAAAACAGTTTTTGACTATACATTTATGTAGGTGTCATTGTGACGTGCTATCTAAGGTTGGGACATGAGTCACAGTTGGTATATATTAGTATCCAAACTAACAGCATATGTGTTGTTGTATTTTGCACGACAATTGTTGTAGTTATTTTCTGTACCATGTATTTGGCGACTCAGAATGGGTTGGATGGAATGGACATATTTTGGGGTTGTCACACAAACCACATTATTGCGTTAGAACCAGACGAGATAGCCGAAGATTTAACGTATGAGGAGGTACCTGTTAAGATCTTGGATAGGAAAGAACATGTCCTATACACGAAGGTTATACCACAATTTAAGGTTTTGTGAAGAAACCATGCTATTGAAGAAATGACCTGGGAGTTGGAATCAAAAATGAAAGCGAGGTATCCTCACCTTTTCGATACACCAGGTATGTACGTCAATTTCTAGGACGAAATTTCATAAGGAGGGGAGGTTGTAAGACCCCAACTTTTTAATGAATAAAATCAAATTTCCTCTATTTATTATTGTGAGTAATAAGGTATTAATTTGATATAATACTTTGGTTATGGGTGAAATGTGCAAATTTTGTAAAATAAGCAAGTGGTAATAAAATATTCATTGTGTAGGGGAATATTCGTTTGGTCGTGGAATATTCTTTCTGTCGGGGAATATTCGCCATTTGTGGGCCCCATAACGGATAACTGTCAGATGAAAAAAATGACAAAGTTTGGGTTATTATAAATAACGGCGTAGTTATTCACCAATTAACATTGTTGGAATACCGTGGTTAAAATATGATGAATACGTGTGGTTGCACAAAGAAGACACACTAGACGCATGAAGATTGTTGAATTATTGATCCTTACGTAAGAAGGCACTACTCAATAATTGTCACGGTAGTTATTCTTATTCAATATTTTATTTTATTGATTCAATAATTCTTTGCGTTGATATTTTATATTATTGTTGTTCAATAATTGTCAACGCACAAATATCTCCATTACGGATCAATAATTCATATTATTTGAATAATATTATTAGATAACATTATTGGCAATGTCTAGAAATTTCATCAAGGAGAGGTTTGGTCACCTAATTGCGGCGCCAAGAAGAGAGAGAAATCCTTATAGAAAAGCCCTCTTTCACGAAAGTAATTGACTGGTTGTCATAAATGTGATTTCGTAATATTATTTGTGAATAATTAATTATTGATTCATATGATAAGGAAATATTTATTTTATATGGATATAAATGATGGATTTATTTATGTGGTTATTAATGAAGGAATTAATCTTTGAGATGTTTTATCATTATTTTGTCGGATTGGAAGTATTTAAAATCATCCGTTTGTGAATTTTGGGTATTTTTACATTTGGAATTTGGAAAACTCAAAGCTACAAAGTTGTAGAGAATTCGATTAGTGTGTGAATGGACATAAAATTCAGATATTTTTTACGATAAACGGGCTATTTTCTATGAATTATTAAAGTTTCGATTATTGTTTAAATGATAAAACATTTTGAAAAATTCTAGAATTGGTTGGTGAGAAATGTGCTCAATTGAATTTCAAATGTGGTGGGTGGCAATAGTATGTGCAGTAAAGCCATCGTAAAGTAAAAGTTAGTCTTCTATGGCGTTTCTAAGCATTTTCCTATAAATAGGGTGCTTAGTTAGAATTGAAAATCACAGCAGAATTCATAAGTTTTCTCTTTCTCTATATTATCGAGCGTATTCTTGTGAGTATTTTGATATTTTGAGTGTTGCTATACGGTGCAAGTTCTTTCAAAGACTATATCCAAAGATTTCAACCCGTAAGTATTATCTTTTTTGAGGTAAGGGATCTTATTTTCTTTGTAAGTGATATTATTTCTTCAATATCATTATCTTAGAAATATTGGGTGGAACGCGTTTTATCAAATTTAGAACTTTTCATATCGGGATTACTATTCATGAGTTCTTATTCATGAGTTACTATTCACGAGTTACTATTCATGAGTTACTTATTCACGAAGCGTGATGATTTTTCTTGTGGAATTTCTATCTTTTGGTGTTGAGTCACTATTCATGATACACAGACTATTTATTGATACATATCTGAAGACTATTCACAAATACTAAGACTATTCAATCGAAAAATAAAATTTTCTTCCTTTTATCCAAGGTGTCTATTATGGTTACTATCTTTGATTGTATTCATGTTTTGATCTTTATTTTGAATTCGCTTCAAAATTGGTTATTATGAAGTATTTTTGAACTTGGATAAACCGTAATACTGAATCCCTAATATTTGATCTTTTATCTCACCGGATTTAGTTTTCTTTAAGATATTTTTCATCATCCTCACCCTAAATGATGATATTCTTGAATATCTTTGGCCCGTGAAATAAAAGATGAATGATTAATCGATGAATATCTTTGGCCCTTTGTAGTGCAAAGATGAATGATTACCTAATGAATATCTTTGGCCCGTAGAAAAAGATGAACATGTGTTGAGATGAACATGACTAATGGTGATCTAAAATGAATATCTTTGGCTCAGTAGTAAAAAAAGATGAATATTTGATTCAAGATGTATATTGATTGATGTTACTGGGGATAAAATATTGATGATGGACTTTTAAATCTTAGAAGATAGTAGAATTCTTTCTCTACTTGACTCTTCTAATGGATTGTTGTTTCCACTGCATTGTTGATCTAAAACTTGTTATCTCATTATATTTTATCGATTATTCCTGTTGAAGACTAATGATAATTTGTTGTATATTATCTTAGTCATAATATTTTCTTCTTAGGCTAGTTGAGCTCACCCTTTTCCTTTTTGTTCCATTTTTTTTCTCGGGAGGTGAGAACATGCGAGCAGAACTAATGGGGTTGGAGTGATGGTTCGGGATAGTTATTTTAGTAGTCCTCACTATTTTGTAAAATAGTGTATCAATAATTATAACGAGGACTCCTTTTGAGTTTTTATACTCTCTCGTTGAGCAATAGTTGTATTCAAACTCACAGTATATGTGTTGTCGTATTTTGCACGACAATTATATTACTGAAGTTGTATTTATTTTTGTACCATGTATTTGGCGACTCAGAATGGGTTGGATGGAATGGACCTATTTTGGGGTCGTCACATCCACTTGCTGAGTATATTTACGAGCACTACCTATATAATCTTGGTGTTTGTTTGAAGTATAATTCACGATTAGAGACAGTGGAGATAATGATATGTCAAGAGAAGACTCACTATTGGAAAGAATATGATAGTAATCTTCTCATTTTTCTTTGGGGTCTATTGGATCAACCAAGGATAATTCTGTGGGCATATGATATCTATCATAACCTAGACGCATGACCTCCCATATACGAAGGTTTCCTTGAGCACTTTCCAAAATTTTAATTTCTAAAACAGTTTTTTTTGACACTTTTATGTAAGGTGTCATTGTGACGTCTTTATCCAAGGTTGTGATGTGAGTCGCGGTTGGTATATTTGTATCAAAACTCACAAAGATATGTGTTGTTGTATTTTTGCACGACAATTGTAGTAATAAAGTTGTAGTTATTTTCTGTACCATGTATTTGGCGACTCAGAATATGTTGGATGGATTGGACCTATTTTGGGGTCGTCACAATTCCTATTAACAATTCAGTAGACATAATAATTGGGATAATTGGATAATTGATTTATAGTTCATAATTGAGGATATTGAAGTCTTAATCTTTATTTATTTGAATTAATTTTAGAGTAATCTAGTTTTAATTGATTAATTTAATTTTCTTAATTAGAAAAATCACAATTTATGGTTGTTTAAATAAAATTGATTTGGTTAAGAGTTAGTACTTGGTAATTTTTATTAAATAATTCCTCGTGGGAACAATACTTTTCTTATCACTTTATTACTTGTTGACTGTGTATACTTGCACGTATTCATTGATTGCGAAATCGACCAACATTTATATTTTTATTTTTGTAAATACATACTGTAAAAAAAATTAATGTTTTTTCGTAAATGCATATTGTAATTCATATTAACGTTTTTTTTAAATTACCGTTTAATTAACTCCTTACGGCAAAAATAACATTTACCTCATTAAATAATGAGTTGGTCCACTGTGTGCAATAGAGCACAAACTAAAAAAAACTTATAATCAACTAACTAAACTAACTGAAATATTAAAATTGCAGCCTTCCGTTAAAAAAAAATTAATTGACATCAAAATTTTCTTACGTGAGAGTACAAAGAAATAAAAAGCACCAAAAGCTATATGACAATTATAATAATAATAAATATATATAAAAATATTATAAATAAATATGAGAAATGATATATGATGCAATAAAAACATTATGATTTATGTTTTCACCGATTGCTTATATATACTTATAGTTATTTACATAATACTGATCTCTCCATTTTAAAAAATTAAAAAAATGAATAAAGTATAATTTTCACACAAATTAAAAAAATAAAAGTAAAAAAAGTAGAATAAAAGAATTTCAAATTTATACTTAATGACCTCGCAAGATTATTTTTCATTCATTTTATAAGTTTGTAGTATATAAAAAATGAAAAAAAATCATTTCACATTCCATTCATAATATAATTCATATAAACTAAACACCTAAAGTAGAATGATAATTTTATTCCTGAAAGAATGAATGGACAAACCAAACATAAAAATGAGAATTCCCATTCCATTCCCATTCCATTCCTGAAACCATTTCATTTCTTAAGTCATTCCATTCCATACATGTCAAGGTATGGGAACCAAACATAGTATTAGTGTCAAAATTTGAGGAAATTGAGCCCAAATTTTCATTTTCAGAAGAAGAAATTAAACTATCAGGAGAAATTCAAAGTATTGAAAGTCAAAAAGAAAAAGAAAAAACAGGAAAAAACAAGGTGAAAAAGAGGATGAAAGAAACATTAAAAACATTTGTTGCATGTATGGATTCAGAGTAAATTTTTGTTTCCAGTTCAAGAAGATGCTCTTTCTTGGGGTGGGGTTTTTGTATTATAAAAATCTTCTCATTAAAAAAAATTAATAAAAACAAAAATAAAAAATAGTTTGCAGTGTGCTCCCTTTTTTGGTGCAGTGAAGGTACTTTGATAACCTTATGGTTAGATGGGGTTTATAGTATGTTGATATGTCTCTAACAAATGGAGTGATTTCACACCTTCTCATTTTGTGGTTAGTTTTCTTATTTCCCTAATTTTCATATTGGGCTGCTCATGAATTGCTCATGTACTATTTTCATCAAGCTATTGGTGTGGAATATCTTGAGAATTATGGTACTGTTAGATGAAGGCAGGTATAAGTGCATCATGTTGTATTTTAATGAGACCACTACCTATCATGGAACAATAACAAGTGCAAAGTTTCATTATCAAGCGGCATATTCTTTATCTTCATTAATTAATTTGTTGATGATTAATTCGTTTATATGGGATAGCATGGTTGCTGTCCTACTTAGGGAATGCTTTACGGTATCAACATGGCTTAGGGGTTGTTTTGATGGTATAGCTGGAAGTTTTGTGTTTTGATGGAGCAGTTAAAAGGTGGCTTACAATGAAGTTTTGGGCATATACATGACTGGATATCGTGTTTTGAGCTTATGTCATATTGCATAATTTTGTGGATTTCTATTTCAAATTTATAATGACTTATATTTCGTTGTGGTTCTATCCATACCTTTTGGATTTGTCACACTCATAAAATTTTAGATTTTAATAAATAAATAAATAAATTTTTTTAAAAAAATTGTTGGAAATAATATTTACGACATACCATTTCGGATAGTTTTTTTCACCGAAATTAAGTTAATTTGGATGCAATAATATCTATCCAAATTAGCTCTTTTCCTTCTTGTAATTAAAGCATATATTATTTCATAGTAGCCAGATTGATGAGCTCAAGATGAACTCATTGTACAACTAAATAAATCCGTTAATAAATCCATTAATCTATCTGTTAAGAGTATAACATATTATGTCCCACATCCAAAACCTTGAAAGAAGGGAGGACCTAATTTTTTAAATTTTTTTGTTATTTTTTTCTTTTACTTAACCGGGTCTCAGCTAAAAAGAAAGTTCCCAGCAATGCATCCAGCATATTTAACCTTAAGGAAATCAAATAACAGCATATAATTATTTGACTTAATAAGGAGATTAAACAAGAATATGAACTTTAATTAAACAGACTGGAAATTAAGTCCTTAGCACATTCATCAACGATTAATTAATGATTTCATTTACAGACACAATAATTATCTACATAAATACTTATTATTTACTTGCACCATATAAGTCCCAGTTTGAGACTACATGCTTAGTTTACTGCATGTCACCATCTTAAAATTATAGTATCAAACAAACAAACATTTTTTATGAGTCCCAAATCGGACCGAACGCCGGAATTCCTGAGGCCTTGCATGCATCAACAACATCCCTACTTCCTTCTGGATTACTAGTCACAATTACAACCTCAGCTCCCCAATTCTTAGCTGCATCCACACTCATTTGTGACACATTAGGCCGTCCAAGTATGGCGGTATCATGAACAATTACCTTCTCTTTAGGAAATCCACTAACCATTTCTTTAATTTCCTTACCAAAGTTTTGTTCAATCCCTTTTGCCACCCAAAGCACAAAAACTTCAGCTGAACATGGCTGCAAGAGAAATGACAAGAAAACACAAATGCCCGACCCGGTTGCCACAACTAAAACCCTATCATACATGTTCACCAAATAGGGCAGGCCCGCAAAGTGAACTTTTCGAACCCATAAATGGCCGGGTGGTTTCGATACTAGGGTCTTTGTAAAGTCACCAACCGCTCCGGCCAACATCATGTGCTCTTTCTTTCCATCAGAAATTATTCCGAAAGCATGCCATTCGGATAAGGGTGATGGACTAATCCGGCCCAATATACCAGCCTTTACTCCCCCATCAAATTTAATTATGGAGGCATGGCCGGAAGGCGCAGAAACCCTAACTTGCACACGTCTAACTGTGAGCCAGGGGAGGATTGTTAGTATTGTTATGGCCAGTGTTAACCAGAATTCTTGTTGTTTAAGCAATCTAGATTGATCTCGATAGGATTTCGTTTCGGGCTCATAAGTGCTTGTGAGTGTGATAAAGGCCCAAACAAGTCCAAGACTAGCCCACCCTGCGAACCTATGAGTCCTTTCAAACACGTTGTGATGGAGATGGCGGACTAAAGGAAATGCTGCTAAGCAACTTAAACAAAGAAGAGAGATAATAGCTGAAGAAACAACAATGATCTCGGGTGAAGTATTATCCCTATCTTTTAGGGTTAGGACTAAAGCATATATAAGCCATGCAACTGAAGAGACTCCACAGCCACTATGTGTCCCTCCTACAGACTGAAGAAGCGATGTCGTGGCGGTCTTGAGGCGTAGCGGCACCCAAGACCACCCTAACAGGTTGACGGCCAGCCAGAAAACAACACGTAAACAGGCCTCGCTCCGGCAGATTGTCAAAGCAAGTATGTTTCCAATAGAGAAAAGTGCAGCTTTATCCCTTGCATATGGAAAGTTCCCGGTAGCAGCAAGAACCAAAGCTGTTATGTTAAGAGTCAAGCACACAACAAAAAGTCTCTTGTACACGGTGAACAAACCTTGATCAAGCAATATAACCGAAAGTCTTGACTCCTTTTGTTTTCTAACTTTCGGTGTTTGTTCACGATTATTGAAAGGTGGTGGAAGTGGAATTCCTTTTGGCTCCTCGTTGTCGCGGCCATCTTCTATATCTGCTAAGGTATTATCATCTTCGTCTTCCTCCTCGTCAACGTCGCAGAAATGGCTACTGGCTCGGCTGGCGGATCTTAGGGTGGTGCTTGAAATTGGGACAATTCTTTTGGAGCTGCCCCATGGAAGCCAATATACTGTGGTGGCAGGAGGGGGTTTATTATTGATGGCAAATGGATCTGCATGGGGTTTAATCTCAAACGCTACACCTCGGCAACTCGAAAACCTCCCAAGGTTTTGTGCTTGTGTCATTTTTTTTTCCTCTCAAATATAAAGGAAGCGATAATTAATTTCAGTTTGTGAAAAAGGATTTCATGTTATTATGGTTGCTTGAGGGAGTTCAGTATTTATAGTTGTATTTTACCTTGTGACCTGGTCATACACTTGAGTTGCAGTTGACTTGGACAAATTAATATGGAAAGGAATTTATTGTTTTAATAATATCGGATAATATGAAAAAAGATAAAAACAAGAATGATCAAATTCATACATATTCAACCTTACCTAAAAAAACAAAATACCTTAAACTTGTTCTCTCTAGTATTATTTGTTACTCCATTTCACAAGATATCTTAAAATTATGACATACTCTTTATTCATTCACAATATGTATTGTAATAATAATCAACAATTTATCGGGTGCTGACCTTACAATAATAATAATAATAATAATAATAATAATAATAATAATAATAATAATAATAATAATAATAATAATAATAATAATAATAATAAACAAAGAGTACGTGATAATTATAAAAGGAATGTACTAATATTAAAGATCAGATAAAAAGTGAGACAATTGTGAATCACAAAATAATTATGTTCCTAGTACCTGCAAAAAATTTCCAACTAATTTGATTCATAAAAATGCTAATGTGTAATTCTAAGTTCTGGGTGGAACTAATCGGTTCGTAACATTAATTTTCTAAATGTCAGCATTTTACTCGCTCCTTTTTCAATTTCTTGAATGTCAACATCTTACTAGATCCTTTCGGCTTTTTGAACTGAATTTCAATTTAATTATCAAGTTTAATTTTAGGATTTTTCAACTGAATTTCTATTCAAACACTGTCTTCCTTGATATTTAATTTGCGTACCAGTACTGTAATGTTAATTTTTTTTTCTTGATCTAGAAGTTAGACAAATTTAAGGTCAAATTATTTAAATATTTTTATTGCTGTTGGTCAACAATATTACAACTCTTTTTCCTCTCTTTTTTCTTGCAATTTTTCCAATTGTTCTTTACTAGGAAAGTACTTCGCCTGACCAATAGTACTCGACCTACCACCCTTTTCAAGAAGACCTTTGATTAAATTTGGTAGGCTAAGAGGAGATTTCGCAATGTGACTTTCTACGGTTAAGATTTCAAACTTTCCTAGTGGTTCAAATTCTTCATTTAGCTAGGACTATATATATATATATATATATATATATATATATGGCAAATAATTTATATTATGTATTTATTATAGATTAAAAATGGGTATATTCTATCTATAGTATCCGCTCCTCATAATTTATATTATATAAATATCAAAAACAGATATACTCCATCCGTAGATATTAAAATGAGAAATGCAATGTTTAAGCGCCGCTAATACTAGTGGGGCGGATTAACTATGGACTAAATATGATCATTAAACCCTAAGTCAACTAAAGTCAACACAATAATTTTTTTTAAAGTCCGCTAGCAATAGTACTAGCAAACGAGTTGTTTTAATTAATAACCCCAAGTACTTTAAAGTCATAAAATTTGGACTAATTTACTCCCCAATCATTCATATAAACAATAAAATGATTAATCAGAGTTTATTAACTAGAGTTTAGTGTTTATTATTTAGGGTTGAGAGTTTATTAATTAGAGTTTAACGTTTACAACTTAGGGTTTAAAGTTTATTAACTAGGATTTAGAGTTTAATATTTATGATTTAGGGTTTATTATTTAGGATTTATTTAGTAGGTGTGGGCCTAAGTGCAAAATTAGGGTTCACATGACCTAATTGAATTAAATGCACAATTAGGGTTCCACGACTTCATTAAATGTGCAAATTAGGGTTCGCATAACCTAATGGAATAAAGACGGAAAAGTCGAAATAAATGTGCTTGACCTTAGGAGAAGTCTCCACGTCGTCCGGCGCGTAAAACTCGTAGAAATGACTCGTTTTGGGAATTGATTGAGGGATTGGATTTGTGGCTAGAAGGACATGACAATATGAGCATTATTCTAATGACTAAAGGGTATTTCTGAAATTTCTCTGAAAGCATGTGTCTTGCACATGACTACTTTCTTGAAAATCCTATAAATATCCATTTTATTCCATTGAGAAGGGGACCTCTCTGGAGACACAAGACTTGAACTCTTTTGGTGACTTAAGGCTTGGATATTCCACCTAAAAGCATTAAAAGGGTTTGTATACTCGTTCTCAACTCAAATGACTCAACAAGAAGGCTCTTGGAATCCCAATAACCTTAATACGGTTTTCGGATTTTAGGGGTTCTGCCACGCGTCGTTGGAGCAATTGTCCACCTGTCGTTCTCCCCTCTTGAATCAATCAATCAATTCCGTGCTCTTCGTGGATTTCTCTCCTCCTCAGCCAACACGAAACCCTAACTAGCAAGGCACGATTTTCTTGTCCACAGTAGGATATAGGATTTTTTTTATTATATATGAACCGATTCATAGCTAGCGTTGTCAACTTAAGGTTATCTTTATAACAAATTATGAGCGTCCATCCGATGATCGAACAGTTTAATTAATAGAGCTTCAATTCCGTCCGTAATTTAGTTTTCAGTATTCGGTAGTTGAATAGTGCGGATGAGATAAATGACTAAAATACCCCTCCTTTATAATTCTCTCGTCCGTAATATTAAATTGCGGAGACTGAAATTTTTTTTAAAAAAATTAACATCCGCAATATTAAACTGTGTAGGGTCAAAAGGGGAAATATGAGAAATTTAGGGGAAACCTAATTGAGCGTATGAGCTGATTCCGCTGGGAAATAATATGGTCACCTGTAACCGTGTAAGCAAAAAAGAGAAACCGGACAAAAAAAAAGTGATACTTTTAAATAACAAATTTCAGTCTAAAATATTAAATATTAATACAAAAATATGCCCAACAAATTTTTATATGAGTTATAATTTTAAAAGTCAAATAGCCCTGTCCTTTTAAGTCCGATATAGTAGCAATTTGTCTCTAACCTAATCGTCCAAAGAAAGGAATGGCCACCAGCAAGTTCCAGGACTTAACCCACATTTGGAGAAAAGAGATTATGGTTGACATGCTTCCTAAAGTCCATTGTTGAACAAACCAATAACTGCCGGTCGACCTCTATTTTGTTCTTGCCTTCCGAGTGGGACAAACATTTCGTTAGGCATCAAAAAGAAGAAATCTATTATTTTTGGAGAAAATATTCAAATCTTGTGTCCTTCAGGAAAATGAAATAGACGGGGGAGAAATTACACAATTCTTTAAGTAATTCAGCCATAAATTGTTTAATTAATTAATTAATTAATTAAACCCCAAATAGGCATCACATAAACTCTTAAGAGTAAAGTAATTATGTATATATTTTAGGTTCAACCAAAACTTAAGCTTTTTGAAAGAAAAAATCCCTCTAAGAAGTAACTTGGAAAGAGTTTTTGGAGTCTGAGTTACTTGGGTACATATTTGAAAAATAAAATATAAATTCTTATAATAAACACAACTATAAAAAGGAAGAGAGGAACGACACCCAGAAAAGCAAATGAGAGAGTCTAAGAAAGACTTTCATTCAGATAAATGGCTAGTTGGAGAAAGGAATGATAACTCTCTATTGATAATTGATCTCCTCCCTATACTTGACCTTACTCAAGGGGAGAGATGATGTTTTCTAGATAGGGGAAGCCGCCTATAACCTTAAACAAGGGCAAATCACAAAGACCAGTGTTAATTTCATAGATTTTTCTGCAGATGAAGCCTCTTATAATATAGTAGGAGTTCTTAAGTGCAAAATAATTTGAGTAGAAGCTTAGTGTTATATAAATGCAGGATTTATTTCTCATGGAAATTATATATTATTCATGTAAAATTATAACTTGTAAAAGTATAAAATGATTTGTGAAATAACTGTCCCTTATATGTGGCGAATTGCACGATTTTAGAAATCTTCATGCTGCGCAGGTGATCAGAAATCACATATCTATAATTTTCTGTTAATAATAATATTTAGATAATTTATTCACACAAAGAATGTTTAACATGCCACAAACTCCCTTCAACATAAAAACAATCTAAATTAGATTTTTAAACCACAAGGGGAAAAAATATTGTCAACCTCAAGCATGTTTATAATACATCAAAAATCATCATCCTCATGATCCAACAACTTCCAAGATCCATCAGCCTGTTGAACCATCCCCTTGTTCTTCTCATGCCACCACGATATCGGCACGCAATATTCATCCTTCAACGCATCAAGACCTTTATTCGCAAGCTTAATATCGCGATTCACTTCCAACTTAAATCCTCCTTTCTCTCCTTGTGTTCCGGCAACCCCGTGCAGGTACCCCTCCATATTATGCCAACTTGATAAATTTCCAGGGCTCTTCAAATAATGGGATTTAGTAGTATCAATAACCAACTCTTCACCAACGTCAGAATAACCTATTAACGGGTAGTTTGGGACAACGTCTAGGGCGTTACGGACGCGTAGGGCACGAAGATCATTCAAGTTGGTGAACAAATTTTCGAAGTTCGAGTCTCCAACACGAGGGCTGGCGAATACTATGGCTGTCACCGGGCATTGCTTGTTTGGCCGGTCTTTAGGCCGGTTGAATCCGTTGATGACTATGTCAACTGCATTTAGGGTTGCAATGGCTGCCCCTAGACTGTGACCGGTTGTTGTTATGCTGATTTCTTCATCCTTGTATTGTTCAACTAGTCTTTGGACCTCTCCAAGTACCTAAATATATGATTAAGGATTTTAGTTTGTTTCATTTGTAAAATATGTATTAATATCATTTACTTAATTTATATATAATACTATATGTTGGGTCATCATATTTCCCTCTTTTTTGGTAAGTAAGTTGGGCCACTTGTTTATAATCTATTGGGCCATCATTATTGAACCTTAAAAGTCATTTGGGCCTACCACCATATTACTTCTATTTAATCCTATAAGACCCAATTGGTTTCATCGACTAACCCATTGGATCATTTAATATCTATTACTTTGACTTCAGAATGATGAAAAAAAGCATGACAATTGACCAAGACACCGCCATGCATTAATGTGAATGAGATTATAGCCGTACGGCAAGACAAACAATGACCAAAGGTAGTAGTGTAGATCGCAGTAAAGGTGGCATGACCCATCGAGATCACGGGTCGTGTCGAGGTAGGTAGTGGGTGGCAATCAGAAGCAAAGGCAGCAAAGAGAGTATAACCTATCAACTAAGTCTACACAAAGTGTACGTTCTCATACACGTTCACATTCATATTCACACATACACACAACTGATGATTATTATATCTCTCAATACACTAGACATTACATCCTCCATTGTTAACCTTGTGAACACGTATACTTACTCTCACGCTCGAAGCTATCCACCCGTGGTCCTAATTCATCAAGCTTATGGTGTTTATCGTGTTTACTGTGCAGGATCAGGACGTCTTACGTGATTGGGACGTGGCAGAAGATCTTGACGTTAATACTATAATTTAAGCATGCTTGTTACAACCTATTTACAAGAGCATTGAAAAACGAACTGTAAGGTAACTTGAGTTTAGAAATATCTAATATTAATGTGCAAACTATAAAGGAACTCAGGAAATAAGTTTCAAAAAATATTAATTAGACCAAAAGAAAATATACGATGTACAATATATATATTTCTCATAATTTTTTCACAAGAACAAACGATAATTATTTATATATGGCCGCACTGCAAATGATTAAGATCATGAGCCTGGCCAAGGTATAACCTTAATACTATCTTCAAAATCAATTTAATAAAATGCAAGAACATGTTTTCTAAATAATCACAAGTTAATCTACAAATATATGGTCCTATTAAATTAAAACTGACCTGATCTCTTGCACTGGTCTTATTGAATGGTGATCTTGGATCGTCAGAAGTATAAATGGAGTACCATCCTCTATGCACCTTAGGATCGCCATCTTTCCCAAGTATTTTCGGAGCCGAAACCAACACAAATTCAAAATCATTAACCCATTCCAAGGTCCTAACTGTCCCTCTCCAAGAAATCACAATATCCCTCCTCCCTAACGCCGCCTTCCCTTCATCCGTTGCCACCGCGACATACCCAATCCAGTTTGATTCCTTGCTCCAAGCCTCTCGGGATACGGACTTTACAATGAACGCATCGGGAACTTGAACTGATGATGTTGCGTACAAATATTTTGTCACGCGATACTTGAACGGATTATTAAGATCAATACCTACTTGAGAGAAGAGATTTTTCTTTGCGTAACGGCTGCTTCCAGCATATTTTGATGCCTTTTCGGAATTGAAAGTGTCGTAGGCTGCTTGAGCCATTTCTCCATAGTGAATGATGTATCGACGAAGATCATTGTCTAATGGATCCAATTGGCGATTCCATTTATTTTCGCCGCTAAGAACTTTCCATCTGTTGGCAATGCTAGTCATTTTTGTGTTTGAGCCACCCATTTTTTTGTTCTTTCTCTTCAAACACTTCATCATCATTTTATTAGATGAGGACAGTGCATATATAAAAAACTTTGAAGTTGGTTTCCTACTTGTTTATATAATGAGCTCCAAAAAGCATCATATTTCATAATATTGATATTTATTATAGTAGGTTGCCTTCTCTTGTAGTTAACTTCTATTCTTTACCTTTTTGTATATATTTGTATTCTATAGGTGTTAGCAAATTAAACTAAATTAATAAATATTTTTTAGAATGTTCATGAATTTTCTTAATTAGTATTTATATTAGTATATGAATGGATGTGAGTATCTATGTACATGATGTATATATATATATATATGAATGTATCTAGAAGAGTTTTAGAATATGTATAACTAGATTTTATTAGTGTCTCTAGAAATGTTCTATGAGTCCTATAAATAATAAGTCATTTTATGTAAGTGAAGGGTAAGTGAGATATAAGTTGAAGTAAGATAATTATTATATATTATATATCCACTTCCTCTTTATAATTTATCATCTTCCATATATTTTCAATAATTTGACGATACAACAAATTATTTGTCTAACATATATTAGTAGATTCATCGACCATGCTGATCGACTATAGGGCATTCAAATAAATTAAACTTTGGAAATTATCATCTGTCTATCAATTTACTCTAGATGGTCAAGAATTTAAAATTAGATGTGATGGGTTTTTGACATGGACAAATTAATTAGGTCATTAGTTGTTTAGTGCAGCTGAAGAAATCATTATGACTTCCGAGACTATGAATTATGAGAAAGCCATTCCCCATTCTACTAGAGATCTAGAGAGAGACAGAGAGAATTGATTCATCCTAAAGTGAGCTAGACACATTACTAATAATTAAGGAAATTGTTATTTTCTTGTTTAGATATTTTCACAAGTGATCATTTGTAATGTATATGTATGAGAAGTTATAAAAAGATTAAAAAGACAAAAAAACAATGATTAAAAGAATCTCAATAATTAATTAGGATATATAATATGGACACTAATTGCATTCTCTCTCTCTCTGTTTCATTTGTGTTTGATTCCACTAGCGAATGTTGTTGATTATGAAAGCCATAAAAAGAGTGACTTCTTCAACACCCAACCATCCCACCCCACACCACCCCGGGCCTCTCCCCTCTCCCTCTTTTTCTTTTTTTTTTTTTTTATATGTAAGGAAGTTAAACATGTCATATTCAGAGGTTATATTACTTGAAGTGTAAGTCTAAACCAGGCCATTTCTGAGCATCAGCGAGAAGATCGATCGCCCTGGGCTCTGATCAGAGGGTCTCCAAATTTTATATTTATATATATATAGAGAGAGAGTTGCATTCACAACAACCGGTTGCTGGGAATAACTTCTTTTTTGGCCCCATGTTGTAGCAATTTGGAGCAAAAAAAAATTGTAATGCTCGTATACATGTTGAATGATTGAGCAAAAAGTTCGCTTCTCAAAGAACCTAGGTTGGTGTAGATGCAACCCATATATACATACATATATATATATAGGATTTTGAACATTTAATTGAAGATTTTGGCTCTATGAATACTAGAAGAAATATATTTTAATGAATACATTATCATATATTTTGTTGTAGTCAAAGTTCTCATATATTTGTTGTAGTCGAACAATTATGTTTTAAGCTCCGAAAAAATATTTTTTTGGATACAACTTGTACTTTTTATTTATTTATTTTTACTTTTTTTTTGGTGAGGACAATGTTTCGAAAATGGTATCGTTTTCATTTTTCGTTATGGACCACCAAAATCTCAAGAACGGCCCTGGTCTAAACAATTTCTAGAAAAAGTTTTTCTTTCTTAATTAAATTTTGGAAATGCTTACATATATATGACAACTTATTTCGTTTATTACTAGCTCGATAATCAAGTGACTTCTGTTTCTCCCATTTCATAATTCGTTTCATGCTTATGAAATATGCAGAAAACAAGTGATTTCTATATTAGGTCCAAGCTCATTTAAAGTGTAGGAGGAATATTCTAGACAAAATATGTAATACTTATCTTGGCCTTTACCAAAATCTACACAAAAGCGAAATACAAAATTCTTTGCTTTGAAGTTACAAACACAAATAGTGTTAATGTAGGGAATATGGAATAAAGAAATGCTTGCTAACTTTACAAGTCTTGGCAACACCAACTTAGTGATCTGTCCTATCTTCTTTGATTTAGACGTACGTTGCCTAGAAACGGCGGTACTAAAGGGAATTTATTTCGTGGTTACATCAAATATATGAATCTAATCTAGCAAAGAATATATATATATATATATATATATATATATATATATATATATATATTTGTTAACGCTTAAGATCCTCCCACGCGTCCCAATCACGTAACACGCGGTCCAATTTCGCACAAGAACACGATAACACTAAAAGTTTGACGGGCTTGACCGTCGTGGGGATAGCTCATGCGTGAGAGTTCAGACAAAGCGATCACAAGGTTAACAATAGAGGTATAAAATATCTAGTCTTGAGAAAGAAATGATTTTGTTACCTTTTGATTGTGTGTGATCCTTGCCTCATATACTCCAAAATCCGGTTTCTTGTGCCACCCACTCTTTACTGACACAGTCCCCCACTCCCGGTGATTCACCTACTACTCCATCACCTTTTGCCCACCGCCGGCTAATACAGTCTCATCCTCATTAATGACATGCAGACGGTGACAGAGATAACAGTCAACTGTTATCTTAATCATCATTACCGGTCAAAGCCCAAGCCAAGACATTTTCTTGCGATGATGGGGGCGACCAAACAGTTCGATCAATATACTTAAGATAAAATAAATATAAGCCAAGGGAACAACCCAATAGATTAGGCCCAGGCATAAAGTATCATGGCCCAACATATATATATATATATATATATATATATATATATATATATATATATATATTCAATGGTACTAAATAAAAATAAAACCTTTTTTCTCTCTCTTTTTTCGGGTGGGATTAAATTTCTCTCTCAACTGATTCCTCTCACCTACCTTTAATTATCACTTGTTCTTAGACTAAAAGAAAATTTACACCCCAAACTTTACACCATTATTGACTTTTGCACCACGAACTGTAAAAGGTGTCTAAGTACACCACAAACTTTAATTATACTTAACAAAAGGCACATTTTCTTCACTTAACTGGTCAAAAGTGACCGACTAAAGCTGTAATATTTATTACAGAGGGGTAAGTTTGGTAGTTTACATTTATTACAAATTGCAGTAACATTTACACTGGATATTTACTCTTGTTGGTTATCAGACAAATATCCCCAAATCAGTTGGGCTAGGATTCGCGATCTGAAGCAGAAGTGGAAAAATGAGTGATTCGCGATTCTTGAGGGATTCAGAAGACAATGACGCTTATGGAGTGAAGGGTGTCCCAGAATACCGTAAGTGCTTCACAGAACCTATTTTGAATAATGGGTTGGTGTAGTTTTAGTGTGTTCTTTTTGTAGTTTATTGTGTTCTTTTTTGTAGTTTATTGACTTCTTTTTGTTGTAAACTAGAAAGGTATCCATCATTGAATAGTGGACCCTTTTTGATGATCAAATATAAGATTCTTTACTCTTTTCTTATAATTTTTGGATTTTAGTCAATTAAATATGATGTGGTCCACACATTTAACCGATAGTGTTTACTTTGTGTTTCTGGCTATGCAGGCAATAAGGAGTATATTACAGTCAAATTTTTTTATGGTGGACACTTTGAAGAGAGCCCAGATAAATATTATGTGGAGGTACTTTTAATTTTTTTTTATTTCTGTCATCTTGATTACATCTCTTTACTTGACATATGTAATATGGGGAAGGAGTTAGGATATCAAGTTGGACACCTAAAGTTTCATTATAAGTCACCTGCAACTGATATTGAGAAGAGATTATGGGGGTTAAAAAATGATGATGATGTTTTAACAATGTGTTTGCTTATCCCTTCTAGTAGACTAATTGAAATATATTTGGAGGTGATTAGACCTGTGGGAGTAGAAGCTGACTTTGAAGTTGATGTTGAAGTTGATAATATTAATGAATGCAGAGATTTGATATCAATTAGGGATGATGAAATAGAGTCAACTGATGAAAGTTATGTGGATAGTTTTGTGGGAGAATCAACTGAGGATGAAGAGGATGATGAAATTGGGGAGGGGGATGAGGGGGATCAGATTGGGGGGACTGAGAATGATGAATTTGGGGAGGGGGTAGAGGGTGATCAGTGTGACGACCCCAAAATAGGTATACATCACCCATTCTGAGTCGTCAAATACATGGTACAGAAATAACTATAACTTCATTATTACAATTGTCGTGTAAAATACGACAACACATATACTGTGAGTTTAAATATAAATATTGTCTTCTAGACAGTATTCAAACTCAAATAAGTCATCATTACAATTATTGATACATTATTTTACAAAATAGAGGACTGCTAAACAACTATCTTGATCTATCATTCCATACCCCGACTAGTTCCCGCTATATTCTCTCCCCCCGAGAAGAAAAATGGAACAAAAAGGAAAAGAGTGAACTCAACTAGCCCAGTAAAAAATATTATGACTAAGATAATGAACAACAAATTATCGTTAGCCTTCAACAAATTAGATAAAATATAATGGACAACAAGTTTTAGATCAATATTCGTAGCAGAAATAACAATTCATTAGAAGAGTTAAGTAGATAATGAAATCTACTATCATCTATGAATTTAAAAGTCCATCATCAATATTTTATCCCTGTAACACCAATCAATATACATCTAGCTTGAATCAAATATTCATCTTTGTACTATGGGCCAAAGATATTCATTTGTATCACCAGTTGGTCATGTTCATCTCAACACCTGTTTATCTTTGCACTACGGACCAAAGATATTCATCAGGTAATCATTCATCTTTGCACTACAGGCCAAAGATATTCAATTATATCATCATTTCGGACTGAGGATGATGAAAAATATTTTAAATAAACGAATCTAGTGAGATAAAAGGACAAAGATTAGGGATTCGTACTTTAGATAATTCAAGTTCAAAAATACTCCATAATAAACCATAGTGGAGTAAAATTCAAGAATGAAGATCAAAACATGGATACAATCAAATATAGTAACCGTAATAGACATCTTGGACAAAAAAAAGAAAATTTTATTTTTCTGTGAATAGTGTCGTATTCGTGAATAGTGTCGTATACATGAATAGTGTCGTATACGTGAATAGTAATCCCGACACGAAAAGGTAGAAATTCCACAAGAAAACTCATACTTTATGAATAGTACTCGTGAATAGTACCGTATTCGTGAATAGTGTCGTATATGTGAATAGTGTCGTATACGTGAATAGTAACTTCGACATAAAAAGGTAAAAATTTCACAATAAAATTTATACCAATATTTTAGCATAATGATATTGAATGAAATAACATCATTCACGAAAAAAATAACATCTCTTACCTCAAAAGAACAGTACTTCTGACTGGAATATCGGATATATTGCTGAAGGAAACTTGTACTGAATAACAACTCTCAAAGTATCTAAATACTCACAAAATACGCTCGATAATATAGAGAGAGAAATCTTATGATTCTGTTGTGATTTTCAATTCTAACTAAGCACCCTATTTATAGGAAAATACTTAAAATGCCAAAACACACTAACCTGCTACGTGATGGCTTTACCTGCTACTATTCATGCCCACCACTTTTGAAATAAAATTTCAGCACATCTCTCACCATCTAAAAGTGGGGTCCACCCATGTTTTTAATAAAAAAACATTTATTTTCAAAACTTCAATAATTCATAATAAATAGCTTTTTATCAAATAAATTCGAATCTCATATCTATTCCATAGGAAATTTAATTCTCTACAACTTTGTAGAAAAAAGTTTTTCTAAATTCCAATCAGAAAATGTCCGAAATTCATATACGGATGATTTTTTAACACCTTTATTCCGACAAAATACTGATAAAACACCTCAACATTAATTCTTTCATTTATATCCACATAAAATAAATATTTTTTTTGTCATATAAATTAATAATTAATTATTCACAAATTATATTACAAAATCATAATTATGACAACCAGGACGTTCCCAGGAAAGATGAGGTTTTTCGATAAGGATTTCTCCTTATTGACGCACAATTAGGTGACCAAACCCCTTTCCTAAACAGAACTTTCTTAGACATTGCTAATAATGCTATCTAATAATATTATTCAAATAATATGAATTATTGATCTGACAATGAGAAATACTGTGCAGTGACAATTATTAAAACAACAATAATATAAAATATCAACGTAACAATTATTGAATCAATAAAATAAAATATTGAACAGTAATTACTGTAAAAATTATTGAGTAGTGTCTTCTTACGTAACAATCAATAATTCAAAAATACTTTGGAATACCGTGTGCTACTGTGCAACCACGTGTATTACTGTATTTTAACCATCGGATATTCCAACAGTGTTAGCGGTAACAACTAAGTCGTTATTTGTAAAAACTCAAACTTGTCATTTTTTTCATCCGATCATTTTCTGTTATGGGGCCCACAAATGGTTGCGCTGTCGTAAGAATATTCCCCAATGGCAAGAATATTCCACGACCAAACGAATATTCCCCGACAATAATGAATATTTTATAACCACTTGCTTATTTTGTAAAATTTGCATATTTCACATATAACCAAAGTATTATATCAAATTAACACCTTATTATTCAAAATAATAATTAGAGGAAATTCAATTTTATTTATAAAAAGTTGGGGTCTAACAATCAGACTAGGGGGACTGAAGATGGGGCAGAGGGTGATCAGACTAGGGGGACTGAGGATGGGGCAGAAGGTGATTAAACTAAGGGGACTGAGGATGGGGCAACTAACAAAGGGAAGGGTGCAACTGTAACACAGAAAGGCTAAGGAAAGGGAACAAGATTTGCCACTAACAAAGGGAAGGGAAAACAAATTGCAGAAACCTAAACTTCACAAGAAGAACCACATACCAGGATTTTCATCCTCTGACTATGATGACTCTGATGTGGAAAGGATGCCTAGGGTTGATGAGTTTGACCCTGAACCACATGAACAAGAATATAAAGGGTATCCAAAATTTAGGGAAGGTGTTATAGAGGATCCTGAGTTTGAGTTGGGAATGACATTTACCAATGTCACTGAAGTGAGGACAGCAATCAGAAATCATGACATCAAACAAGGAAAAAAGGTGTATTTCAAGAAAAACATGTCAAATAAGATCTAAGCAAGGTGTGTGGAGCCATGTACATGGTACTTTTATGCTGCAAAGAGAGCTCACATTTAAAATCACTAGGTTATAAAAAGTGGGATAATTATTGTATAAATACAGAGTGGATTGCCAAAAAATATGAAGATGATTTTCGGATGAATCCAACATGGGGATTAGATTATTTTTATACTAAAGTAGTTAAAGATTTGAATATTGAGGTATCAAGGAGCCTAGCATACAGAGCTAAGAAAAGAGCAATGAAAAACATTGAAGGGAATGTCGAGGAGGACTGAAGGAGTATGGATTGGTTTTGGACTATGTTGCAGAGCTTAGAAGAGTCATGCATGGGAGTACTTGTGTCTTGAAGAGAGCAGAACCAGAGCAGTGACAAGACTTAGGCGGATTTTTGATATTTTATGTTTGTCTACATCCACTAAAAGAATGATTTAAATTGGGGTTTAGACCACTGGTGGGGCTTGATGGTTGTTTTCTCAAAGGACCATATGGGGGTCAGTTATTGACTGTAGTTGGTGTTGACCCTAACAATGGGATGTGACTAGTTCCTTGGCCATTGTTGAATCTGAGAACACTCAGTCTTGGGTGTGGTTTATGAACTTGCTGGTGGAAGCTCTTGGGATTGCAAATGATGGAGGTTGGACATTTATTTCAGATAAAAAAAAGATATAAACATCTCTCCATTTATATATATTGTATTCCATCAATTATTACATTGATTGCATGTTTCTGATAAATTATTTGTGTCCCCAGGTTTGATTAATGCTTTAGAAGATGTGGTCCCAAGTGCTGAACACAGACATTATGTTATGACTTTATATAGGAACTTTTGGGAAAAACATAAAGGCTCTTGATTAAGAAAATTGATTTGGAATGCTGCCAAAGCTATAAATCCTTGTCTTTCAAAAGGCAATGGAGGTTTTAAAAAAAGAATATAAGAGTGCATATGAATGGTTAGCTCCTAAGACACCTGCTCAATGGAGTAGGTCTGATCATTTTCAGACCATATGCACAAGTGACATGTATGTCAATAACCATTGTGATGTATTTAATAGCAAAATTCTTAAGGCTAGAGTGAAACCAGTAATAGGGTGTCTAGAAGGACTTAGATTATATTGCATGAATATGATTGTTAAAAGGAGAGAAATGATGTTGAAACATAATGGTGTAGTGTGCCCTAGAATAGCTAAAAAGTAGAAAAATGGAAATGACGAGCAGGGGGTGGATTGCCATTGTGGTCAGGTGGTGGTGGGAGGTTTAAAGTGACTATGAGTTCTGGGGGTTATTCATTTGTGATGGATTTGGGGAATAAAACAATTACTTATAGGAGTGGGACTTGTCTGGAATACCTTGTGCTCATGTTGTGGCATGCATAACAGTTTGTACTGGGAATTAATTACTTAATTGAATGGAAATAGCAGTTCCTGGAAGTTTATAATAGTTTGGTTTTCTATTGAATTATTTTTATTTAGAGCATTTTGATTAGAACATTTTTTACCATTGTGTGGTTATTATAATAGTTGGGCAATTGCAGTGTGTGTATGATGCAGTATGGTTTGTGCATTAATGCAGGGCTTGCTATTATAGCAGTATGGTTTTGAATTGCCTCTACTTTTTGTTAATTGAATGGAAATAGAAGCTTACAACATTAATGCAGGGCTTAATTGAATTGCCTCTTGAATAATTGAATGCCTCTGTTTTGTGTATTAATGCAGGGCTTGCTATTATAGCAGTATGGTTAGTGTGCAAGTGATGTGCAACAGATATCATAACTTGCAGACCAACCATTTTACTGTAAACTTGCACCAATTCACACATGCACAATAATAAAAATTCAACAGGTTTACATAACTATTGATTCATAGAAAGTGCCCATAAATTACAACCAATAAACTTCCCACAAAATAGATGTCCAGCAATTACATTCCATATTGCTCCTAATTTCTACTACTATATTGATTAATTGTCAATACCATAAATTCCATTCCCAGTAATTGCCCACAAGTTGCTTGTTTTCAAGTCTAGAAGGGTGTTTCATCCTTTGTTGTGATGAACATGAAATAGAAAATCAAAACCCAAGTTGCAGTTAACAGACCCTTTGCAAGCCTTGCCCTAATTCTACACTCTTTCAGTTCATCATTCAGAGCTTTGATTTCAGCATCTAAATTCTCTAATCTTCTAATTAAACCAGGTATTACTTCCCTTGAATGCTCACACATTAGAGGATCAACCTAAGCGAAGAAATTACAACCACCGTGCCCATTTTCACACCAATCTGGACAACCAAGGAATCTTCTATCGGTATTATTTGAGCTTCTCCAAGACGTCTTCATCTCTGATTTCTTCATCCAACATTTTCGATCCATGAGCCTTATTTTTTTCTTGATTTTCTTGATAGAATTTCTTGGATTTACAATCTAATCGAACTGCACGTATGCTACTGAATCACTTTAAGCTTTAGTAGCTTGTTCCAACTCAATGTTGGAGAAGATAAGAAGGAAAATACTTAAATACCCCTTCAGATCCATATGTGTGCCTTAGCCGGTCACTTTTGACCTGTTAAGTGAAGAAAGTGTGCCTTTTGTTATGTATAATTGAAGTTTAGGGTGTACCACTATTAGAAATTTAACCTATAGCGACGAGCTATAGCGACAGTCGGGACGGAACCGTTGCTATAGGGTGTCTATAGACATGGTCACGGAATGGTCGTAGGTACAGAGAGAAAACACAGCTCTGAAGCAAGGGTCGCCGCTTGACCCACGCTATAGACATAAAAAAGGCCCTACACTGAGGCCTTTTATTTGGCCGTAGATAAGGGAATTTCGCTCCAAACTAAATTTATTCCCTCCATTATTTTCAGGCTCCAAAAACTCAAGCTATCAGTATACTAATTTTTTTCCCCAAAAACTCAATCCCTCTCAACTCCCCTAAATCTCTTATAGCCAGTCCTAAATCTCTCGTACCCAGCCGTAAATCTCATAACACGAAATCATCTTACCCAACCCATAAATGGCCAGCAACGATCTAGAGCACAGAGAAGAGGAAGAAAATATTGCCGGCAAAGATGAAGATAGGGGAACACAAGTTGCTCTGATCGTAAGGCTAGAAGCGGTCGCCGTCACTACTGGTGAAGAACACAATCCTCGATCTATACTTTCTCTCAATCTTATTATTTGCTAATCCATATGTTAGAGCAAAATTTAGGGTTTGTTTTTTTTTTTTAATTGTTTTGAATTTTTGTGTAGTAAATAAAAGCTTTATATATTCAGCACTTAGGTGATTTTTTTTGTGCATTAAATCAAAGTCTGTGTTGGGTTCTTATGTTGGAATTGATCAGACCTAGATCACTAAATCAATTGGGTTTCGCAAAGATTTGAACTCTCTTCCAAGTGAGTTAACTCTATACAGTTCTTGAAAGTTTATAATTGCAATTACTTTTATATTTTATTATGCACTTATGACTAAGAAATGTTTGCTGCAATTTGGGGCCTCGTAAAAGAAATATTTTTAATTGCGGAGCACATTTTCATTTGGGTTTTAATATGGTCGTGAGTAGAGTATTAGAGCAGGTTAGTTAGTGTTTTTCGGTGCCATTTAGTACTCCAGTAATGGTGTTTACAATACCGTGATAATCATGAACACATTTTTTAAGATGTTAGTTTTTGGGAAAAAAGGTAGTGCTTGTCTATTTTTTACAAAATTTAAAAAGGATGATGCCTTTACTGTTTTGCAATCCAACAATTTTGAGGTAGTAATCAATTTATATTCCTATATGCAATAATGAAAGACAATTGGGAAGTTTGTGGCTCTGAAATGTAGGATGTGGAATGTTTGTCATACAATTTAACTTATTTGAGATGGCTCCGAAAGTTTAAATCATGGTTGATAAGCATTAGTTGTATGCTGCGATGGTGTATATTTCATAAATTACAGGGCCTTTATCTGCAACTGATCTTTCTTGTTCTCCTAATGAGGATTTGAAGGTGCGGGTCGCATATCAGGTAATAGACTATCTTCTTCTAATTATTGGCAGCTTTAGTGTTATTCTTATGTTAGTTTTTTATTTAGTGCAGTGGGTTCTGGTGCATATAGTGAAGCCGATGCACTTAAAGCATATCCAAAGTGTGAGACTATCCCATGCGACCAGTTTGAAGCTTCATTCAAGGTCCATATTTTTATACACAACTACTGAAATGTCTTGTACAAATTTACATGTTATGACCATCTTCTAAGTTATGATTTTATTTTGCAGGCAGTTGAGCTTTGGTTGGTGGAGAAAGTAGTACTCCCCATTGAGAATTCTGTGGGCAGAAGCATCCATCGTAATTGTGACTTACATTCATGCCTTTAAATATTGTCGTTAATAGCAAGCCAAATCCGTCACCAACTTAGTCCACACCAAAATCATTTTCCTGTACTTGTGGACCAATTTTCCATGTTACTCTTCTCCCCATTCTCTCTCTCTCTCCCTCAAATTCATTTTCAGGTGTCCTTATAGCACAGACTTGGATCAATAATGGCATTTCAGGGACCTCTTTCTCTCTTTCTTTGTCTGGGTTTTATAAATGGATTTTATCATTAATTCTTCTTTACATAAACTGTATGATTATGTTAATCTAAGAACTGGCCCTGGGTCTTCAATTTTTGAGGTAGCAGCTGCCCAAAAATGAAGCTAAAAGATCCCTAATTATTAATGAATTATGCTAATAGTTTATTTAGAAATGCCAAATAGAAACCGTTCAAATTATTATTGGAATCACGATTTCTTTTCTTTTTTAGTTTTTTAGTCTGTTCTCCATGAAAATTTATGTGCTGGACTTTTTCTATTGAAATAAATTTCAGAATGGATCTTCAATCTTTTGTCATTATGTATTATATTTGGACTATGGCCTAAGAAAAGGAGACATTGAGAAAATTACAAAGATTTATAATTATTAATCACATAGTATATGCTAAAATGCCAAAGAGAGGGGAAGTCTTATTTGGAAAAGTCTTTTAAATTTTTTTTAAAAAAATTAATTTTGGATTTCTCAAATGTTGATTTGTCACCTATAAATAAAATTTCTATGTTATTAAATATATTTAATTGAGTTTCATATGATAATTGAAGTCTTTGCTTGGTTGATTGAATGGGCTCTGATATTGGAATAGAAAATTGGTGGTTCTACAGTTGCTCGTGGGATATCACCAAATCTGGTGTAATTTTTTCTCTCTTATGTTTAATTCAATAATAATTTGGCATCTGAGAGTTGATAGGTGTTATTATTTGTAGCTCAAGTTTAGATATGTTTCTTTGTAATGATTATGTACCAAGAAAGAGTAAGCTCATCTTCCTGTTACTTTTGCATCTAGAAACATCATTCTCATTTTAGGGACTCACATAATCAGATAAAATGATATAGTGGACCATGTTACTTTATATATATGGTTTTGAGATGGGGTGATCTTTTCCATTCTTGGCTTGTTTTTGTTGCATCCTTTCTGATGTTTTGAGTTGTTTGATAATTTAATAACATCACAGAGAGTAAAATATTTTTTGTGGGGGCAAATAAGGAAGAGCTCCAAAGAAAGACAGCAGCCATTTCAGTATGAAATATTAATTGAAAAAATATATATATATATATATATATATATATATATATATATATATATATGCATCTTGATTTGATTTGATTAATGCTCTTTCTTTTCTATTGGATTTTGAGCCAAACTTATACAAGGCTCTAGCTGAAATCGGCATTCAAGATCTAAAATGTTGCTGCTAGCTCATTATTAATTATTCTATATAGGGAAAATTAAGTAGACACGTGTATTTATTTATATCCTTGCATGGTTTGGTATGCGACTTGTGCTAGCTAGCTATACGTGGAGGTGAATTCTGTGGAGTGAATGTTTTCACGTTTGAGTGAAAAACAACCCGTATTCTCACACTTGGACTTTTGGTTTCTTAACTATGATAAAAGGCACTTTTTACTACTATCTGCTTCTTTGTTTTGGCTCATTCTAGTTTGCCCACAATTTTTTGGCTATGTGTTTGTATCTAGATGAAGTTACAGTTTATGAATGTTGTCAATTCCTTAAGTTCTTAAACTTTTTCAAATGTATATCTATAAGATGTTTCCTTAAGTTCAGTCTATGTAATTTATTGTATACATGTATAATTTGTATTGATATCATATAATTTTTTATGAAGATGTCTCTGCATAATATAAAGTAGGGACTCAATTAATTTTTTGATTTTAGCCAAGCTATGTTATTCATGTGGTTTGTTGAGGAAGATTGATGCTTTTTTATTAGCATATTTTATTCAACATTTTGCTTGGTGCTTATCTATTATCTTGATAATATTTAATCCAATTTTTCTCATTACAATACAAAATTACCGTGCACTCTGGACAGGCCTTGGGGCTTAGCTTGCTCGTGATGTACATTTCTCTGCAATCTGCTGTTGGACCCTGGAGCCGGTGGACAACATGTTGATTTTAGAGCCACAAATGTTGGCCTTGGATGTCAATTACCCGGTTCACCTTTTACATTTGCCACTACACTTGAGCAGGAGTACAAGATGTATATAATGTTGTAATGTGAATGAGGAGATGAATTATTCAACTTATTATATTGTAATGTTGTAATGTGAATGATTTTAAATGATGTATATAATATTTTTTATATTTTATTTTATATTGTATTTGTGTTTGTTGAATAAATGTGCATTATTAATTTTTTTTTAAATATGAAAAGGTTATAGCGACGGTCATCGACCGTAGCTATAGTGTTCTATAAAACACATGCCTATAGCGACGGTCATCGAGCGTCGCTATAGACATCTATAGCTACGGTCATGACCGTCGCTATAACTCTCCGCGGCCGTTGGTAAAGAGCAAATACACGATTTTGTCATGACCTATAGCTAGGGTCGGTGTCGCTTATAGGCCAAAAAAAACCGTCATGAATAGGCTTTTACCGACGGGTTCTATGGCGACGATCGTCGCGATCGTCGCTAAAATCTTTAATGACGGTCTTTTTTGGGCCTATATGACGATTTCGGCGACCAAATCACTATAAATGATTTTCTAGTAGTGTACTTAGATACATTTTTCAGTTTGGGGTGCAAAAGTCAACAGTGGTGTAAAATTTGGGGTGCAAATTGTCTTTTAGTCCTTGTTGCTCTTATTTTAATAAAAATAAAATTCAGTATGTTATCATAATCATTGTTTTTATTTTTATTTAGTTATAAATTAAAAAATAAACTTTAATCTTAGTCATTAAGAGTGCTCAAATCCAAGAGTCAAAAAATTGTGTAAAAAAATTAATGTCATTGATCTACCCTATATATATATATATATATATATATATATATATATATATATATATATATATATATATATATATATATATATAGGGAAAGAGCAAACAAATTCACAATCAAGTGTTGTTTATCAAATATACCTCCTTTCAATTTTGGTTGCAGCCTGTTGACCTTTGTATTTAAAGAGGACTTTTCCAATAACCCTGCAAAAGATGGCAAGAGAGAATCATACTTTTCGAAATTATGGGTTTCACATCTAGATTCCAAGTATAAGCTACAAAAGAGTTTTTATCGTCTCCTTCTCGTAGTTTACAGGTTTAACATTAACAAAAACTGTGGTGTTAGCCCTAGAAAATAAATAGTTGAATCCACAAAGGGCTTATCGATTTGTGAAGACTTCGAAGTCCGATTTCTTCCATGTTTCGATTCTAGGGCACGATTTCTTCTCCACTTGAGATATAGATAAAGAAAGCTCGATTTGTGAATATTCTAGGGCTTCGTTCTTCATTCAAAGATTTTGTGACAATTTGGTTTCGATCTAGGGCTTATTTCGAAATTGATTTGGAGAAGGAAGTCTAAAGCTTGTCTTTGAGCAGAGTGAGTCTGAAGCTCGTCTTTAAGGAGAGAGAAGGTTAAAAAAGAAAAACACGGAAGCCTTTAAATAGGAATACTCTTTAAGGGGATATTGCTCTTTAAGCGTATTGCTCTTAAACGAGCTTGTATATATATATATATATAAGTCAAAAACTACAAGAGGGAAATTAAAAATAAACCGGCTATATAGCGAGAGTTTTTTCTATCGCTATATTAAAAATCGACTTTCTATGCTATAACGACGAAAAAAATTGTCGTTAAAGCTAGTTTATTTTTTATTCGTTGCCTATGGTTTGCTGGAGAGACAGACCGCTTATATATATATATGTGTGTGTGTGTGTGTGTTTGTGTTTGTGTGTGCGCGCATGCGCGTGTGATTGTGGATTTTTGTGAGGAGCTTATGTTTTCCATATTTGTTAGGCGGCGACGGAGCGGGTGAAGGGAATAGAGAGGAAGAGGATAAAGATGAGGGAAAGAGAAGAGTAGGAAAAGAAAAGGCGTAAGAAAGTTTGTAGGAGGAAGGATGAAGGAGAAAAGAAGGAAAAGGAGAAATCATGACCAAAAGAAGAGCGGGAAATTTGAGGTTTTTCTGTTTTATTTATCTTATGTGACAAATATTTTTTTATTTTTTTACATATCTATATTTATTTGTCTAAGTAATTTTTTTTATTTGCTTTAAACTGCCACATAAGGTATAAATTAAAGTTCGTTCAACTTATTTGACGAAATGATTTAATGAGAAAAAATTTATTAGTTTAATAAGAAAATTGTATAAATTTAAAAATTAAATGGGTTATTGCACAAGAGTACTTACAATGGGTTAACGACTAGTTTGCCCACTTACAAACATGTTATTCAATTTACAATTATAATAGAAGTAATGTTAAATTTTTCAAAATTTCAATCTCAAATGTATCTTAATTAAATGATATGACATTGAATACTATAACAATATTTTAAAACATAGCTAATCACAATAGATTTATTTAATCAATTATTATAATGTTGACACATCATCTAAAATACTTTTTAAGAATAAGTATTTAAGGCCCTTAGAATTACTCTTATATATAACAATTCGAGTAGTAATTTAGATAACATAAATGGTCTAGTGAGAAAGTGTATTAATTTTATACTTCCTCGGTTCAAAATTAAATGCCTAGTTTTAACTTTTTTAATAATTAAATTGACTATTTTTAAAATTGATAATTAAGCATATATAAATTTATTTTAAAATTATAAAATTGGATTTAGTAGTAAATTGTGTATACTTTTTTTTTATTATAATCTTTACCCCTATTTTTTTGGCAAAAATGGTACAAATATAGGGGAGTGATTTATTGGCAACGTTGTAAAAAAGTGTTTATCCTTACAACAAATCCTGATCGTCCATCCAGATATCTAACGACCTATGTTGCTCCCGTTCGCAGTTTAATACTGCAGACGAAACAAATGATAAAAATATCCCTCCTTGTAAATGTCCCCCATCCGTAGTATTAAATTGTGGACGCTAGGGCCAACTGGAAACAACACTGTTTGTAAATAATTTTCCATCTGCACTATTAAACTGCGGATGTCAAATTCAATTTTTTTTTAAATTTTCAAGTCTTCGATCTCGCATCATCAAGAAAAACATAGATCCAATATAAGATGAGAAGTTTCAGTTCTTGATGTCTTTTCTAATAATCCTCTATAGTTCAATTTCCTTCTATTGGGAGCTACAACAAATTAATGAAACAAAATTAATAATGCAATGCAGACAAAACTAATAATGTGATATCCCATCCCAATTTTCAACGGATAAAGGAAGAAAGGTGGATGGAGGTATAATGTGTGACGAAGAAATTATATCATAATGAGAAACACTAATACTAGAACTTGATGACGAGTTAATAGGAGTATCACCGTCAATACTTTGATGTTCTTGTGGAAGTGTAGATGATGGACTGAGAGCATTGTTAGGAAACATTGATGAGAGCATCTCTTGCAATTTTCCATAGCTATGAAGAAAGCTAGAAAACAAATCCAATGATAATAAGGGATTCAGTTCATAGTAGTCTTGAATAAAACCACTGAAAGAATTATCAAAAACATCAACGAGACCGTCAATGAGCTCGGTTTCAGGAATGGATTCTTCGACTCGATTAAGGGCGTATGTAACAGATTTCACCTCAGAGAGATAGTTATTTATAGATTGAGTTGGAACTTTTTGAAGAGAATAGAGTTGGTCGAGAAGATCCTCAACATACCAATTAGATCTGAAAAATGAGTCAAAATCGGGAGTATCGGTGATGATATCATCAGAATATTTCCCAGTCTAATCGACTCATTTGGTTTGTAAATTGCATTAACATTTTGCTGAGAATTTAGCTACCATTTTGGGTCATACGATGAAGAGTAGAATTCTGGAGGAGGGTATGAAGTGGTATGAATCATGTTAAAGCAATTGGATGGAGAATTGTCTTTTTTTTTAATTGGTGATGGTACTTCATTTGATTGGAGAGAAGCAATGGGTTAATGAGTTGCTGATTTGATTTGAGGGAGGCAGAGGATTATAGGAAGAAGAAGAAGAAGAAGAAATCAAGGACAATTGTTGGAATGCAAACAAGTGATCAGGGTGTCTTGGTTAGGACGCAGACCGTCTGGATAGAGAGGAATAATAGAAGAGAAGAAGAAGAAGGAGAACAAAAGGTGCATGTGCAGTAGAAGACTATATTATAAGCCGTTAAGCATTGTGGCTCTGATACAATAGAAAGCTGAGCTTTTGTATTATATTAACTTATTTTATTTACAAAGAGAGTTGTCATATATATATATATATATATATATATATATATATATATATATATATAACCACCTAAGTTAGAATCAAGTGATTTATAAAATCACCTATGCTAAAATCAAGGAATTACATAATCAAAGATTTTCAAGGGATAAATATGGTAATTCAAAAACAATATCCTAACTACTTGATAAATATAAAACTATCCTAAATAACAATATTATGTTAGAAAGAATTGGTCTAAAAATTTGTTTTATGCCAGTGGAGTGCAACTACTGTGACATGGACTACGACGCTTGCACTGAGCTCGCAAATCCATTACAATGGTCTCATCCCATCTTGGATCAATGTGTTTTTCTTGATGATGCGAGATCGGAGACTTGAAAACTAAAAAAAATTGAATTTAATTTGGCATCCGCAGTTTAATACTACGGACGAAAAATTATTTATAAACGACGTCATTTCAAGTTGGCCATTTGGTTATACCTAGCGTCCGCAGTTTAATACTGCGGATGGGGGACATTTACAAGGAGGGGTATTTTGGTTATTTGTCCCGTCCGTAGTATTAAAATGAGAAATACTGGAAATTAAATTGGGGACGGGAGCAATATAGGTCGTTAGATATCCGGATGAACGATCAGAATTTGTTGTAAGGATAGATACTTTTTTACAACGTTATCAATGGATCACTCCTCATATATATATATATATATATATATATATATATATATATATATATATAAGTGACTCTCCAACTAAATATGTAGAAATAAACAAAAGCAATCCATTTTATAGCGACGGTTTTATCCGTCGTTATAGCATAGAAAACCGACTTTATATGCTATAACGACGGATAAAAACATCGCTATAGCCGATTCCTTTTTAGTTCGCTTCCTATAGTTCTTTGAAAAGACGGACCGTATATATAATGGACTGCTTAAATACCGTCTTTTTAAAAAAAATTAGTGTCCGCGTTATTAAAGTGCGGATGAAAAAGTATTTTTTTTTTCTTTCTAATCTTATGTAACTTCTGATTTTGAACAGCTGCATATGATGGGACTTGGGATTTTGAGTTCGAAAATTGTGCAAATGGACAATTCGAGGGTTTCTGATCAACACGCTTATAGATTTCCCTACATGAAGAGCGCGTCTTTTAATTATCATATATTAGAAACCGATTCACCTCGGTCCTGGAAGGACGATTTTGAATTCTCTCCGATTTGCATTTTCTCGTCAAGCTAATTCCATTCGTCAATATAATTACCATAAATTGAGCCACCTTACACACTAATAATATCCATTATTCCCTCACCAGTCACCAACGGTTTTATGAGTAAGTCTTTCCTTTCTAGGAATGTCTCGAGCATTGATATACCGCTAGCTGATTATTCACAAGATGGAGCTGAGAGCCTCTGGACAGAAGACATGTTGCTTTCGGCAAATTTAAATGATCTCAGAAGAGAGTATTTTGGTCAGTTTTAAATCCGCACTTTAGTAATGTACGACTGAGTTAAAAAAAAAATTCCTGCTTGTTAGACAGCGGAGATAGGTTATAAATATAATGTAATGTTGACTATAAATCAATCTCATATATATATATACTATAAAATCTTTAAAAGCGAACCTTAAAGAAGCGAATCGAAAAGCATTTAAACCGTCTTTCAGTGTCTATGGTGACGGTTCAATTCGGCCGCCAAAACTACACGATTACATGACAGTTCGCTTTTTAAAGTTCGCTTTAGAACCTCTCCGTGTATATATATATATATATATATATATACACACACGAGAATAGGAATACATGTAGTAAGATCATTATTGTGAAAATGAATAATGAATCTACATTCTACGGTGACTACTCTCATCACTCTCCCAATTCAAACAAAAAATTTCACGGGAATGTGTAAGCAAGTTCTTCAGCAGACTAGGGCCCCAAAACAGACAAATGGTCATGATCCCCACCTCAACCCTACCCAACCACGGACCTCCTTCCCAATACTAACGTTCACATCACCGGCCCATTAAATGCTTCATACTTGAGAGACAAAAATATAGAATAAAATCAGATGTGAAAAAAAATAAAGGAAACTGATATTTTTTTGATATTTTCACACGTATAACTTATAGACAAATCAGTTAATATATAGACTCTTCATGTGAAGATATCAAAAAATGTTGTGAAAATATTAATTTTCATAAGAAAACATGCATGTAGCTTTAATTTTTTATTTATTAGAATAATAATTACATGTCTTTATAATATACTACTCCCTCCGTCCCATAATATATAACGTTTTAGAGTGTGCACAAGAATTAAGAAAATAATTGGATAGTATTAAATATAATATTTATTGTCTATAATATCATTTACCATATACTTATCTCAAATAATTTTAAAAAAATAAAATTATTTAAAACGTGGTATATTATAAGAGGAAAGGAGTAGTTCTCGATCACAATATATACCGGTCTTTTGTTTACGGCTTATGCTTACATATATAGTTTTAAAAAACTTTTTATTACTTTTGTTTACTGCATGTTTCTTCGTATATATAAGTCGTTTTGTAAAAACAATTTTTGTGTTGCCGTATATCATACAATTACACATATTTACTCTATGAAGTGCACTTCTACTGTAGCAGTGGCGGAATCAGAAAGTTTTTAGAGGGTCAAAATACATTAGTAAAAAAAATTATTTATTAACGCTTGAAGTGCTGCTTTCAGTTTCACTAAAAATATCATTCGGATTGAACTCCACACGTGAATTTTTTATACCACCACTTGCTTCAGAACTTGGTAATTGATTATTAGAAGAATTAACCGTTCTTGGTCTAATAGTTCTTGGTCGCTTAATCAAGTATTTATCCATAATCTAGAATAAATAAAAATATCAATTGCTAATCAATAAATATACCATCATTATATCATCAATATTCAAATTCATTTTGACAAAATACAGTATTTCACAATAATTTTATCAATTTAAACATTTCAAAATAATTTCATCATTCATCAATTTAAACATTTTATCATAATTTCATCAACTAACATAATTCAATAATTTCACAAACAATATATCATAAATATACCATAAATATACAATATCAAATCAAATATTCAAGGCTTAAATATGATTTACTACCCTAAACTATAGGTCATATTCCATCGGTGATCCACTTTTCAATTTTGTCAATTAGATGATTGAACTATTAATTTTTTTTAATTTCATTCAATTGGGTCTGCTGTAAGACCCCAAATATTTAATAAATGAAATTTAATTTTCTCTAATTATTATTTTGAAATAGTAATGGTTGATGTGATTAATGTGGATAGTTATGGGTAAAATACACAAATATTTCAAAATAAGCAAGTGGTTATGAAATATTCATTGTTGTCGGAGAATATTCGTTTGGTCGTGGAATATTAAGATCTTTTTGGAGAATATTAAATGCAACGGTAGCGACCATGTGTGGACCCCATAAGCGGAAAGCGATTGGAGGAAGAAAGCGACAAATATAAGTTGTTTAAAAATAACAGGCGTAGTTATTCTGATTTCTCGTTGTTGGAATACCCGGTGGTTAAAACACAATACGCGTTGTCAAGACAAGATGACACCAGTATTGCACCAATTATTGACTCTTACGTAAGAAGGCACTTTACTCAATAATGGTTACTGATAATTATTATTCGAGTATTTTATATCGCTTCAATAATTGTTAGTTGATATTTTATATTCTTTGTTTTTGATAATTGTCATTACACACGATATTTTTCATTATCGGCTAATAATTCATATTATCTGAATAATATTATTAGATAACATTATTGGCAATGTCTAGAAAGTTACATCTAAGGAGAGGTTTGGTCACCTAATTGCTTGCTACCAAGAAGGAGAAATTCTTATCGAAAGCCCCCCTTCTTGAGAAGGAGCGCACGGTTGTCGATATTGTGATTACGTAATATTATTTGTGAGTAATTAATTATTGATTCATATGATGAGAAAAATATTGATTTTATGTGGATATAGATGGAGAAAATTTTTAATGCGACAATTGTTAAAAATTGAAATTTTATCTTTTTCTGATAAAATAATTCATTTACATATATATAATATTATATTCTAATAATATAATAATGGTGATATTTTTACAACGAATGTGGGATATATGAGTATACGAGGAGGAAGAGTATTTTGTTGTAATAAATGTTTAAAACATGTTAAACATGTCGGTGGACCCCATTTCTTGACTGAAATTTGATTATAGCCTGTAAAATCGTCCGTTTATGGATTTCGGTCAATTTCTGTTTTGAATTTGGAAAAAATTTCTTCTGCAAAGTTGTAGAGAATTGAATTTCCTATAAAAAATCACGAGATTCGAATTTTTTGACAAAATGGTTATTTATTATGAATTATTGAAGTTCTGAAGCTCCAAAATAATTAATTTTTGGAAGTTTTAAATATTTTTTTAATAAAAACGTTTTTCTCACTTTTTCTAGAAGATGAGCATGTGGGATATTTTAGAAATCTGATTTTCCAAGGAGGCGTATGAAATTTATTATTAATAATATATTTTAATAAATTTTCTACTTTTGGTGTTAAGCATTTTTTCTATAAATAGGGTGCTTAGGTTAGAATTAAAAATCATTGTAAGCTCAAGTTTTCTCTCTATATATTATCGAAGCGTATTCTTGTGAGTATTTTGAGTATACTTTGAGTATTGCTATACTGGTGCAAGTTCAAGTCATGCTTTATATCAGGTGTTTCAAATTTAGAAGTATAAATCTTTCGAGGTAAGGGATATTTTTTTTTTCGTAATGATATTATTTCTTCAATATCATTATCTTTGAAATATTGATCTGAAGTTTTTATCAAATTTGAAACTTTTGGTGTCTGAGATTCTTATTTACGTATAATTAATTATTCACGAATCTGACCTTATTCATCGAAAAATAAAAATTTTCCCTTTTCGTCCTAAATATCTATTATGGATACTAGCTTTGATTGTATCCATGTTTTGATCATTCTTGAATTTTACACCACTATGATTATTTTTGAGGTATTTTTGGACATGGATAAAACAAAGTACAAATCCTTAATCCTTAATCCTTGTCATTTTGTTTCACTGGATTCGTTTCTTTAAAAATATTTTTCATCATCCTCAGTCTTAAATGATGACATTATTGAATATCTTTGACCTGTAGTGCAAAGATGAATGATTTCTGATGAATATCTTTGGTTTGTAGTGCAAAGATGAACAGGTGTTTAGATGAACATGACCAACTGATGAATATCTTTGGCCTGTAGTGCAAAGATGAATATTTGATTCCAGATATATATTGATTGATGTTACTGGGGATAAAAGATGAGCGATGAACTTTTAAATTCATACATAGAAGATAGTAGTTTGCATTCTCTACTTAACTCTTCTAATGAATTATTATTTCATTGCGAATATTGATTTAAAACTTGTTGTCTATTGTATTCTATTAGATTTTTCCTGTTGGAGACTAACGATAATTTATTGTATATTATCTTAGTCATAATATTCTTCTTGGGCTAGTTGAGCTCACTCTTTTCTTTTTGTTCCATTTTTCTTCTCGGGAGGCGAGAATGTAATGCGAAGTAGTGGGGTGTGGAATGATGGTTATAGAGAGAGTTGTTTAGTAGTCCTCACCATTTTGTAAAATAATGTATCAATAAATGTGATGAGGATTTATTTGGGTATAGATATTGTCTCAGAAGATAATATTTGTATTCAAACTCATGATTTTACTATTGTAATAATAAAGTTGTAGTTGTTTACATACCATGTATTGACAACTCGAGAATGGGTGATGTATACCTATTTGGGGGCGTACATCCGCCACGTCGAAATTGCCGACGTGGTACATCCAAGTGGAGCATAACTTAGCTGATGTGGTTAAAAAAAGTTTCTAATTTTTTTAATTTAACATTGGTGATATATTAAAGGGTAAAAGTGTCCGTTACTTTATATCAAACATCAAAATTAAGCAAAAATCATCAAAACCTTTAACCATCACAATCGATTCTCTCAACGAAATCTCAAAATTCGATCGACAAAAACCTTAGATCTGAGAATCAAAAATTTACCTACAACTCTCTAGCTTTTCGATTGGATGAAGGGAGATACTGAATGGGAGAATAAAAGAAAGATCGAGAACAGGATGGGGATGGGGACGGGGACGGGGGAGAGGGATCGGTCGGGTAGGAGGAGGAGGAGGATAAGCCGCAACTATTAGGATGGATGGATTTTTTGGGTTGGGATTTTTGAGATCTTGATGTTTGCTTGTGTTGGGGATTTGGATGTTGGTTTTGTTTGGATTGGTCTTTGCCGAAAAGCCCGGATTTCATCATATGGCCCGGTCTTTGCCGGAAGCCGGGTTTAGTTTAGTGGTCGGATACTCAAGTTTGACAGAATCGATAACTTCCATACTTCGTAGAGTAGGAGATGACATTGATTGCGACAACATGCCTCAGATTTTGGTATATGTTGGCATGAAAAAATTTGAAGTTTGGATTTTAAAATTTCTTGTGCAAAGTTAAGCTTACGAGTAAGCGTGATTACGTAGTATGAAGATGAAGACCATGACAAAGTTGTCTTAGCATGGGCTTCTGCATCTGATGTTATTGCGGCAGGAGAATTTGCCTTCTAATTCTTTGGATTAGGTGTTTTTGCATTCTTGCGGAGAGCTGGAAAATGATTGTTGTAAAATATGTTTAAGTTCCTGTATGATTTGTTGGGAGCAGCAGAGCCGAGTTCCTCTGAAACTAATTAATTGTCCAAGTTAGAATTGGTTGCTTAATTATTAATGTTAATTTTTATATATTTTATAATTTATATTATTTGTCTAATTTTTTTTATAGTTTTATTTGTTATTTTACATTTTTGTTCTTTGTCTCATTAAAAATATATATTCTTTTTTACACATAAGCACTCATTTAGCACATTAGGATGCCACGTCAGCAATTTCTGACGTGGCATGTAAGACCCCGAATATTATGAAATAAAATTATTTAATTTTTCTATTTAGTAAATAGTTAAATTGATACAAGTTTAAAGTTAAGGGTGATATATATAAAATTTTCAAAATACGCAAATGGTTATAAAATACTCATTGTTGTCGGGGAATATTCATTTTGTCGTGGAATATTCTTGTTGTCAGGGAATATTAAATTTACTACGCATCCATTTGTAGGCCCATATAATGTAAGAATAAGCTTGGATGAAGAAAAGCGACAAGTTTGAGTAAATAATTGGCGTGAGTTACTGAGTTAACATCTTGTTGGAATACTCAAATTGGTTAAAATACGAGAATCTGGCGTGGATTTTAAGAAGATTTACGGTATTATTGCGATATTTTTGAATTATTGATTCTTACGTAAGAAGGCACTACTTAATAATTGTTACACAAATAATTCTTTGTTTAATATTTTATTTTATTGATTCAATAATTGTTGCGTTGATATTTTATATTATTGTTATTTCAATAATTGTCACGGCATAGTATTTCTCATTATCGGATCAATAATTTATATTATTTGGATAATATTATTAGATAGCATTATTGGCAATGTCTAGAAAGTTCTGTCAAGGAGAGGTTTGGTCACCTAATTGCGCCACAGTAAGGAGAAATCCTTATTGGAAAACCCCCTCTTTCTTGGGAATGGCCTAGTTGTCATAATTGTAATCTGTAATATTATTTGTGAATAATTAATTATTGATTTATATGATAAGGAAATATTTATTTGATATGGATATAAATGATGGATTTATTCATTTATGTGGTTATAAATGAAGGAATTAATGTAGAGGCGTTTTATCAGTATTTTGTCGGATTTGAGGTATTAAAATATCAAATCGGTGTTCTTAAAGCTCTATTGCGTGAGTTATAATTTTTGATCCGACCGTTGGATCGTTGTGATTTTTGGATATGTTATACATATATAAGTTGAGTATATGTCCACAAATTTTGAACCGTTAAAAATGAGCGTATGATTTGTTATGAATTTGAAGAAGTTTCGGAATTTATCATTTTGGTGGAAGTTCTCCCTAAACAGTATAGAAAGTGTGTTGTATTTTATACATCATTTAGTAGTTATATTTGGTGAATCAAATAGGGTGAGGCGAACCGAACGTTGAAAGGGTGTTTTGTCACTATCATACAAGATGTCTAATGACATACAACCTCGTGTTATCATAAAAAAGGGTTGTGCACATCCACTTGCAGAGTAGTATATATCTGGCTTATTACCTATATAATCTTAGTGTTTGGTTCAAGTATAATTACGAATTAGAGGCAGTGGAGATAATGATATGTCAAGAGAAGACTCACCATTGGAAAGAATATGATAAGTAATCTTCTCGTTTTTTTCTTTGGGGGTCTATTAGATTGACCGAGGATAATTACGTGGGCATATGATATCTATCATAACCTGCACGTGGCCTCCCATGTACGAAGGTTTCCTTGAGCACTTCCCAAAGATTTTAATTTTTAAAACAGTTATTGACTGTACATTTATGTAATGTATTAATGTGAGGTGCTGGGACATGAGTCACAGTTGGTATTAAAACTCACAGTATATGTGTTGTTGTATTTTGTACGGCAATTATAATAATAAAGTTGTAGTTGTTTTCTGTACCATGTATTTGGCGACTCAGAATAGGTTGGATGGATTGGACCTATTTTGGGGGCGTCACATGGCAAGCCCAATTGAATGAAATCGAAAAAAATTAATAGTTCAATCATCTAATTGACAAAATTGAAAGGTGGATCACCGAAGTGGAATATGGCCTATAGTTTAGGGTAGTAAATCATATTTAAGCCTTTTCACAAAGAAAAACTCGGTCAAAATACAAATAAATAAAATTATAAAGTTAATTTTCATGTCCAATAATCATGTCCATATAGAAGAGATCTTCCACAAACTTTCACTTACATGAATGTGAATCTCATTTACTATTCATGTGTAGAGAGTTAATGTGGAAATATCAATTCCCTTATAACAACCATTTATTGTCCATTAAATTATGTACATTCTTGCTTGGTATTCACACTTCAATTTCGAACTGTATTAGTGATCGAAGGTCAATTAATTAAATAAGAAATTAAACCCACAAAATTATAATTACATACGATTCTCCAGCACTTTTTCTCATTTTAGTTTTATTCCTTTACCACCACAAACTCGATCGATCTCTTGTTTATCCAAAATATTATGGGTAGTTAGTGTAAGTCAGCAGTGATAATTCTTGGGGATGAAGGCGGAGATTGCGATTACCTGTGCGTGGAAGGTGAGATAGATTGATACATTTAAAACTAAAAGAAATATATTTGAGAGATGAAATATATTAAATAGGGTAAATTAATTTAGCTTATGACATGGTTATTATGTCGCAATTAGTTTTAATTCAATAATTACATAAACTCATCTATACCCTTATTTTAGATGGAGCCATGAGATTTAAAAAACTTCAAATTTTAAAATTTCCTATTAACTCCAGAGGAGCCGAACCAAATCTATATATTACTCCCTCTATTCCTAAATAAATGACGTTTTAAAGGGTTTCACACTTATTGAGGAAGTCATTTATCCAATTCTGTCATTAATATTGATACTCCCTCTGTTCCTTAATATAAGTCGTTTTAGACATGTGCACAAGAATTAAAGAAATGATTGAAAAGCATTAACTATACTATCAATTGTCTATAATACCCTTCACCTCACATATAAGAGTAGAGGAGTAGATGAAAGAGTTTTATTGAGAGGAGAGAATGACTTAAGAGTAGAGGAGTAGTATATGATAATGATAAATATGGATCAAAAAATTAGGTAGAGTAATAAGGGACAATTTAGGAAAAATAGTGATCAATTCTCCTAGATAACTACAAACGACAAATAATTAGGAATAACAAAAAAAATCTAAAACGACCTACATATAGGAATGGATGGAGTATATATTACCACAATTATCCTTGCATTAATTAAGAAAAAATGTACTCCATATAGTTGCCTAGATAAATGATATAGAAAAATACTTGAGGGCGATAAAAGAAAAATTGTAATTAATGTTTCTTAGAAATTTGGTAACGTCAAATATATTGAAAAATTTTGAACTCCCTAAAACGTTAATCAAGGACGAAACTATGTTAGGGCTGGAGGGGGCCACGGAGCTCCCCTCAAGGTTTGAAATTTTTTATAAGATCCATTTGTACATTTATCAAGTTGTTCATGGAGTGCTTCTGATTGCAAACTAATTTTATTATTAAATTCTTTATAATTGCATATTTGTATAATTTGAGCATAATATTGTATTTATATTATTTCAATTGAATGATACATTTGCATCCAGGTAACCAACTAAAACCCTTATTTAATTTTTTTTTTCTTCTTTGTTTATTTTATGAAACTTGATATTTTAATTTTTAAAAGTTTAATGAGTGATCATAATATTGTATATGTTAATTCCAATTGCATATTCAATTTATTTTCCAGTAACCAACTGAAACCCTTACTTATTTGATTGCAAATTTATGAAAATTTTATTATTGAAAAGTTCAATGAGTGCAGTGGCGGAACCAGAACGTTTTTAGAGAGGGGTCAAAATACATTAGTAAAAAAATTATTTATTGACGCTTGGAGTACTTTTTTCGGCTGTACGACTATATTTAAGAATATAAAATAATCCTAAAATCGTTATTTTACAAATGTAATAATTTTGGAACATATGGAGTATTACCTGTTTATTTTTCTGACCATTTTATTTTCATCACGAAACAAACAAGTCGTTGCACTACAACAATAATTACAAATATTTATCCTTTGTGATTTATTCCAAATATAATTATAGTCTCATTTTAAACTAATTCTGTAAATTAAGGGAAAAAGAGGTCAAATTTTCAATTAATCTCCTAATTCAAGTTAAATAATCTATTGATATTAACCCCAAAGAAAGTATACCATTTTTCACTAAAGTTAAATATTAGGTATCATGTCACTTTTTCGTCTACAATAAAAATATTATTCTCATTTATGGACCCACAAAAAAATAGATAAATAAAATGAAGACTAGTTTTGGAAAATGAATATTATTACACTCACATGAGATGTCACGTGTGGGGAATAAGATGACTTTCTAAGGGGCCTTAGAGGCAATAGAGATTTATAAGTACACCCAACTACTGCCAAGAAGAAGGACTGACATAATTATTTACCTTTATATTTTATAGAAAAAATAACTCGTAGAAGTAGAAAAGCAGGCAATATGCTATAAAGTTTTGATGAACCTGCAGTGAAGGAATTTATTGATATTGGAGACAAAGGAAATGAGATGAGTATATATAGTTAGCCTTACAAAGCCTTCCGGGGGGGGGGGCAGGAACGCAGGTCATATGACACCCGCCTCTGCTCAAATCCGTCCGTCCCCCGATTCCATGGGTGAATAGGTGAGTGGTCTAATAATATTAGACCTGATAAAATTGGCCTAAACCTGTGGGTCGGACTCGTTCGTCCGTCAAAAAGCGGGCTTTAGGTCTCATTTTTTTAGCCTACCAAAATTTGGGCCGCTTTGGCTCAGGCGGGCAATGGGCCGGTCTGTTTGGATTAGGGCCAAAAATATGTCAAAAATTGGTCATAAATCAATCTAGGCCCCCGGGCCGAGCCGCCCGTCAAAAAGCGGACTTTGGGCTTAATTTTTTCAGTCCGCCAAAATCCGGGCCGTTTTGGCCCGGCCCGTTTGCCAGGTCTAAATAATATTGATTAACTCATTATTGTAGTGTAATTAATTAATTTTTTTTTATTTTTTATTTTAAAATCATGAGAAAATCACATACTATTGATTCATTTTTTAAGAGAAAACAATCAAATCATTTTGACACATTTCTGCTTACCCATGAGCCTAATGTTCAAATATCGCTGTCTACCTCTGAACAAGAACAACGTTCTCTAAAAGCACCAAAAATTAAAGATAAAGAATGGGATATTAATTATTTGAAACGTGGTTTTGAAAAACGTATCGAAATATGGAAATATCGTGGTGATCTATTTGATGAAGTTCGATGAACTTATATTAATTACGGTCCATATCAATGCATTCTTTTCGAATATTCTTTTTTTGAATATATATTATATTGTTAAAAAATTTTTTGACTCCCCTAAGATAAAATCCTTGTTTTGTACCTAATAATAATACAGACAAAAGTAAATTTTGACCTAAGATCAGTTATATCAAACCTTTGTTTTTGGTGTAGGAGCCGGGTATATCAGCTACAGAGCTTTTTAAATAATTAGATCAACTACAGTCGGGTAATAATCTCGGACATCTGCAAAAGTAATTGGGTTCTTTACATAAGTATACAACAAATAGAAAGTAATTACAAGAAAAGTGCATAAACCAAATAATTACAAAAAGAGAACCCATATTACAAAAATAGTACAATTCACATTAATAAAGAAACTTAAAATCAAGGACAAATAACTGCCATAATTAATAATTCAAATTCAAATATTTGGATCTAACAACAAAACAAATTCAAAATAATAATTCAAATTTAAATATTCAAATTCAAAATAATAATTCAAATCTTCATCTCCCTCACATACACTTTGAAATAATAGTCCGCCGCTACACCGCCGCGAATCTCCGTTGTCCAAAACGTCAATGAGAATAAGAAGAAGATTTGCCCTACAAAAAGTTTAAAAATAAATAGATGTAACTTTTAATGTTCTGAAATTTTTTATATAACTATTTTGTTACTCATAAATAATAAAATGGTTACCTTTGTATGAATGGTTGGTTACTAACTGCATCACATTCAAACGAAATTGGTAACTTAATAAAATTGAATTGGTTACCTTAGTCTGAAGGTTTGGCTACTAACTGCACTATGAAAAAACTGCATGTGTGGTTGTGAATTAGTTACTTTGGTATGAAGGTTTTGTTACCTTGGTACGAAGGTTTGCTTACCTTGATCTGAAGGTTTGGTAACCAACTGTACTAAGAAAAAATTTAAAGTGTGGAGGTTGATTGGTTACTTTGATATGACAGTTTGGTTACCTTGGTATGAAGATTTGGTTACCATCATTCAGTATTCATATCCACATGCAACACCTAGTTCACCATAACCCGAGGAATACTAAATGAGGCCGAAGCATCGATGGGGCGTTGGTTAATATCCTTCTTCGTCAAATGAGGGCTTGGTATGTTTGATGGAGAGCCATCAAGACACCCATTTGGTCACCTAGGCCCAAATGATGTGTGCACTCCAAACCCACCAAGAACTTGTCGTTGAAGGCGCTAGACAAGGCATTGTTCTTCTCAAAAATCATGATTTCTTGCCTCTCTCTCTCTCGCCTCATTGTCACCGTGTTGTTGTTGTTTGTTATCGAATTTGGAATAAGATTTGGGGTTAGGGATGAGAAAGGATATGAATTCTATAGTGGCATTGGCGGCATGGTGTGTGTGTGTATATATATATATATATATATATATATATATAAAAGAATACGTTGAATGAAGAAGAAGGGTAATGACTAACTGCAGTTGTTATAGATGAGGAGAGAGAGAAGAAGCCATGGGTATAACTAATCCCTAAATTAAGGAATTCTAATTGAATACTAAATCCCTAAATTAAGTAATCTTAATTGCACTAACATTGTAAATAAATATGGAAGTGAATTAGTTGTGTAAAGATTTTATGAGTGCACTATTGTTGTAATTATTTTTAAAAATGTAATAGAATATGTAAATCATCCAAAGTAATTACAGGGGCGGATCCAGCCCATTAGTTCAGTGGAGTCAATTTTTTTAAAATAAAATTTATAAAAAAAAATAAAATAAAATAAAATAAATATGCCAGAATGTGAGGAATATTTCAAATAATTGTGTGAGCTATCATATAAAATTGATATTGTTTTATGTAACTGAATACACTTCGAATCCTCGATCTTATGTTATATATAAAATGATATTTTATAATTTTTTAAAACATTGTTATTATAAGAGACACTTCTTGTGTCCTCTAAAATAAATTACAAAACTAAATAATATTGTTAAAATATTATTTATAATAACATTTTTCAAATTTTCATTATTTGAAACTATCGTAATGATAGTCTGATAGTCTCATTTCAATAGCTGCAAAAATATCATGTTCAATGTAAGTTACTAAACAATATAAAAGAGTGAAGTGTTTGTGTTACTAGAAATTTGAGATATTTAATAGTCTTTTAATCTAAATTTTTTATTTTCACTAAACACTTCATAAAATCAAAATCAAATTGAAAATTGACTCCCAAAAATTGAGTGGGGTCAATTGACCCCACTGCCCTAAGGTAGATCCCCCCATGAAAGTAAATCATGGATATACTTTCCTACCATGTCTTATTCTAATAAGAGTCTCATTTAACTTTTGACATAATATATATAATATACTTCCGCGTTTATTTTTCCAATAGGACATTTATTATTGGACCGAAGCAATATAAAGAAAAATGGAAATGGTGTCAAATTAATTTGTTCTTTTTATGAGCAATTTATATAAAAGAAAATATTATTTCACAACATTTTTTGATATTTTTACATGAAAAGTGTCGCTATAGACGTATCTATATCCTATAGCGACGTCCTATAGCAACGGTTTCATGTGAAAATATCATTTTCTGTTGTGGATTTATTAGTTTCCTATATTATAAAGAAAATTGATATTTTCACAATATTTTTTGATATTTTCACATGAAAACCGTCGCTATAGATGTATAGCGACAGTAAAAGTCTTGCATTAAAAGCACACCAAACTAGGTTGGGAGGAGAGGCAGCAGCTGTATATATGTAGAAGACAAAGCAGAAAGGATCAATAGAAATACTACTAATACTACACATGTATAGATAGTTGTACCAGATCGACCCTACTAATAATAATGGCACTTAAATTATTCATAGTGCATAAAACAAAGCTGTGTGACAAAGATTGAAATGCAGACTGTCTGCTTTCCTGAGAGAAGCTAAACCAACCTTTTTTGGTTAATTCCTACCAAGTATGCATAATCCTATATATCCATTTATCCGGCCAAATTGCATGTGAACTAAGAACACCATATAGATCAAACCATTCTAGCTTTTTGCTCTCGAAATAAGAGTCCTCATTTGACTTTTTATTTTAAAATGTTCTTTAACATGTGACATAACTTTTCATAAATGTAAGACGAAATTTGTGACAACAAAAAAATTGTAAATAAATAAAAATATTCAATAGTCAAATTTAAATGGGAATCTCATTTTAGGATGTAATACGCTAGCTAGCTAGCTAGCTTAATATATAGGATTAAACTTGTGTAGTTGATCATGAAAATAGTTATATATGAAACTCTGAATAACCCTACTGACCATTTTAACTAGTAACATGTGACATCAATCTATCTCTATAACTCTTCAAACCATAAACCAAACATTTATACGGACAATTGTTTCTTTGTTTGTTTGTTACAGAATAATAAATTTGAACCCCGGCCCTTGTGCTTGTGCATGTAACTACAATTTGCATTACATGCATTACAATTATTCGACAGCTTGGTTGGCCTGCACGAAAATGCATGATGGTCCAGTTTTTGTGTATGGGAGCTCCTTCGAAGGACCACTGTTCATTTATTACTTCACATTCCCACCTTTTGACACATTCCTTTCTTGTCGTCTGGCCTAGCTAGCTAGCTAGTCTTTAATTAATTGGCTCCTAGAATTTACTATATACTATTTCCTCTCATTTTTCACCCCCAATGCAATAATGTTTCTTAGGTTATCTTCAATCATAACATATCCATTAGAGAGATTAACCAAATCAATTTTGTCCGGTGTACGTAGCCATGGGCATGATCCGGCACATAGGGTCTGTTTAGGTGTAAGTACCGTGGAATCATTGCTAATCGTGGTTAGACTAATTATTCTCCCTCATTTAGAAAAGAATTATGAAGATATAGCACCATTTAATCTCATAACATATACTCCATCCATCCGTCCAAAAAAAGATGAATAAAGTACATTTTTCACATATATTAAGAAAAATAAAGTAAAAAAACATAGTAAAAAAAGTTTTAAATTTATTACATAAAGTGATGAGCACTTTTATTTTTTATACTAATGAACGTCACTAAATTACAAACTTATCATTTACTTAATGTACTTTAGCTCATTCTTTTAAGAAAAAAATTGTACCTTCAGTCATCGAGAGATGATGGAGTATTTGACAATGGGGTGGGTCCCAAATCCTATTTGTTGTTCTAATTCTTAATATGTTTTGGTCATGAGAAATTAGGAGTTTGGGCCATTAAAGTACACGTAGAAAGACCTCTTAAACTAACCCCCAAGGATTTGGGGAGTAATATATAGTAAATAAATCATGAGGTATTCATAAGCCAAAGTACTTTATTTTAAAATTGTTAGCTAAAGAAAGCTAGGGAAGTCCTTTGCATGCCTTTGATCATTGATCTTTAATTTGTTTCCTTTCATGCAATTTATAGGAGATTCAAATATCAAATTCCCTCTAATACTTTGGGGCCTAGCCTTCCACAAGTTTTTAGTAATTGCCTCTTTTCATCAGAAGACAGCAAGCAAATAAAATAAGAAGCTAGCTGCAAGAAGGGGATAATTTTGTTAATAGTCATTGCGGTTATGATCAGTTCCTCAGTGAAAGTGTTGTATCTGCTGCATGAGTACTGCATCTATCTATGGAAATTCTAAACATATAGTATAAAAATCTTATTCGATCTAACCATATATATTTTATATGTACGTTAATACCATGCATGTTCTCTCTTAACTGCCTCACCGAACGGTCTAAAACATTCCTTTCCGTGTAGAAAGAAAGATTGACAGTCTCTTACTCAATATTTGCATAAGGCACATCTGGACTTTTTATATATATATATATATATATATATATATATATATATCAAGATCCAGTCCGGACGTCCGAACGGATCTAATGTCCGGATTTTTTTTTTTTTTTAAAACAAAAAAAAAATTATGGAATTGAATTTTTTTCATAATCTGAAGTGTTTTGGGTGTGATTTGGACACGTATATAAAAAACACGTATGAGCGATCTGTCTTGAGACTGTATACACAATTTTTGTTATAGGTATTTAAATCACACCCAAAACATTATATTATGGAAAAATTTCAGTTCCATAAAATATTAAATATTCTTTTTTTAGTTGTTTTAAAAAAAAAAGCAAAAAATAAAAAAAAAATTGGTCCGTTTTTGATCAGGTCCGGACCTGATCCATTATATATATATATATATATATATATATATATATATGGGTTTTAATCCATATAAAGCGTTTTCCATGGACATTGTTCGACAACGAATTGATTCTTGTTGATACGGATGATGGAAGGTGGGATTAGTCAATTTTTCTCCTGTCGCTACGAACATGGCGGCGATCCACATCGATCCGTCTTTTTAGCAATTTACATTCTTGCTAACAATTAATACATGCTCTTTGCCGCTAAATGCCTGTAGCGGCGGTGTGGCTCTCCCATATTAAGATAATGTAAAAGATGAGTTTATTTTAGGTATACATAATGTAAAAATAAAAGATAATTATATAAAAATAAAAGACAATGTAAAGATAAATCTGAATAAAAGATAAATTTATTTTTATATATACATAATATAAAAATAAGATAAATTTGAATAAAAGATAAAATTATTTTATTATACCCATGTAATCAAACTTATTTTATTTTTATATTATATATACATGGGTACATCCTCTATCCCAAAAAAATAAGATAAGTTTGAATTATAAAATTTATATAAATTATTTTAGATTTAAAATTCATGTAATTTATTTTTAATTTTTAAAAATATAAATTTATGATTTAATTAATATTTTCAAATAATTTATAATTTTCATAATATTATAAATTATTTGAAAATATTAATAAATTTATCTTTATTCAAAAATAAATTTATCTTTTATAATAAAATAATTTTATCTTTTATTCAAACTTATCTTATTTTTATATTATGTATACATAAAAATAAATTTATCTTTTATTAGAGACTTATCTTTACATTATCTTTTATTTTTATATCATTATCTTTTTTTTTTACATTATGTATACCTAAAAATAAACTCATCTTTACATTATCTTATAATATGGGAGATATTACCGCCGCTGTACAATGTAGCTGTAAGCAAAGATGTATTAAATTGTTAAAGCAAGAATGTAAATTGCAAGACGGATGGGAGATGTGGATCGCCACAAGTCAGAATTACAGTGAGAAAATTTGACCAATAAACCTTCCATTGTTTAGATCAACCAGAATCAACTTGGTTCTTGAACAAATGTCCATGCAAACGATGAAAAAATCGTTGTTATAGCCAAATTTCGTTCTTAATTCGCCTCCTGGGTTCAAGCGCACTATATATATATATATATATATAAGCTGTAGCGGCAGGGAAAAAATTTGACCAATCCCAGCCTTCCATTATTTAGATCAACGGTAATCAACTTGGTTCTTTGAGCGATTGTCCATAATGGCAAGCGATGAAAAAATCGTTGTTATAGCGATTAGATTCTTAATTCGCCTTCCAGGTTAAAGCGGTATATATATATATATATATATATATATATATATATATATATATATATATATATATATATATATATATATTCTTTAATTTTCATAATCTATATTGAATTTTGGGAGAAATTTTCTTATGATTATTAAAAGGAAAAAGGGGAGGAGATACCAAAGGGAATATAAAATTTGGAATCAATAAGATAAAATGTCTTTTTAGGAATCCTTTAACTAAAATAATTTCAACCCTACAAAATGCATATATAGAATAAAATAAGAAGATTTCTAAAATTAAATTTACTCCCTACGTTTCAAAATATATAATTATCTACTTACTATTAACTCTTATTTTCATACATTTTTTAATTTAGTTAATGTTTTTTTAAATTTATATTCTGATAAAATAATACTTAATTATATAATAATTTTTTATTAAATTTTATAATTATAATTATTTGAGATTAAATAAGATTTTTTTATAAATACTAGCATCTATATTATATAAATAGATGAACAATATATTATCGTAGAATTTTAAATCTATTTAATTTTTTTATCAATGATTAGTTAAATAATATATTTTAGAAGAGAATATTTTATTATATAAAATCAACATAAATAATATTAAATTTATTATTGTTATGATTAATATATTGATATAGTACAATATTAAAAAATATAAACAATACAATAATTTTATAACAAAAGCGTGTGGCCAAAAATCTAAGCGTCGTAAGGCTGCTTTAGAGCAGGTTCGATTCGATTCGAGTTCGAATTGCTCGCCTAGTCTAGTCAAGTCGAGCTCGCACATAGTGTTACGTTCGATTTCTCGATCAAACATGTTCGCAAACCATGTGATTCGGTTTGTTTTTATTCACTAACAATTTGAGTTCGGTTCGATAAGTTTGAGATCGGTTCAACTTCTTACATGTTTAAATTTTTTCTAAATTTTTGAATATAAATAATTGGTTTATTCATATTAAATTCTAAAGTTTGTCTTATCAATAATTGTTAAATTTGTAACAATTTTTTTATTACCGAAATATCATTTTGTTTTTTAATAATTGATTATAATTAAATATTTTTATTAAATAATAATATGTACTTCTTCATCGCTAAATTATAATTTAATTAAAATAATTTTAATAGTTTCATAAAATTTTTAGCAATGATTGTTGGATTATTATAATTTACATCCCTAATAATTGAATAAATTATAACCCATGTCATAAAAGCACATAAATAAAGTCATTAATCATCATGCAATGACAATTTGACATTAATTAAAGAATGATACAATAAAGTTACTTACATTTACATGAGTTATTGAAATTGTCAAACCAATATAGAGATTAGAGAAATCTAGTCATTAATGTAATGTATCGAGACTTCAGTAATAGAGTAATAATCATTATACAATTACTATTGTATATTACATACATCAACTATCAATTATGTAATTAAAAGTGCAAACTTGATTTTACTAATTTTTGATTTTTTTTAGTGTTACAGACTTAAGGTATATGTAAGACCCCAACTTATTATAAATAAAATTAAATTTTCTCTAATTATTATTGTGAATAATAAGGTATTAATTTGATATAATTCTCTGGTTATGGGTGAAATGTGCAAATTTTGCAAAATATGCAAGTGGTTATAAAATAATCATTGTTGTCGGGGAATATTCATTTGGTCGTAGAATATTCTTATTGTCGGGGAATATTAAATTTACTCAACACGATCATTTATGGGCCCCATATATGAGAATAATTGTCGGATGAAGAAAATGACAAGTTTAAGTTTTTATAAATACTTGGCGTAGTTATTCTGAATTAACACTTTGTTGGAATACCTAGTGGTTAAAATACGATGTCTGGCGTGGATGCATAGTATTGATGAATTATTGATCCTTACGTAAGAAGGCACTACTCAATAATTATTACGGTGAATTCTTGCTCAATATTTTATTTTATTGATTCAATAATTGCTACGTTGATATTTTATATTATTGTTGTTTTGATAATTGTCACTACACAGTATTTCTCATTATCAGATCAATATTTCATATTATTTAAATAATATTATTAGATAGCATTATTGGCAATGTCTAGAAAGTTCTGTCAAGGAGAGGTTTGGTCACCTAATTGCGCGCCAGTAAGGAGAAATTCTTATTGGAAAGCCCCCTCTTTCTGAGGGCAGTCTGCGGGTTGTCATAAATGTGATTCTGTAATATTATTTGTGAATAATTAATTATTAATTCATATGATAAGGAAATATTTATTTTATGTGGATATAAATGTTGGATACATTTATTGTGGTTAAAAATGAAAGAGTTATTGTTGAGGTGTTTTATCAGTATTTTTGTCGGAATGAAGGTATTAAAAAATTAAACCAATGTTTTTGAGATATATTGCGTGAGTTATAATTTTTAATCCGACCGTTGGATCGTTTTAATTTTTGAATATGTTATACATATATAAGTTGAGTATATGTCTACAAATTTTGAACCGTTAAAAATGAACGTATGATTTGTTATGAATTTTAAGAGGTGACTGGTTCAGAAATTGTTGAAGTATCCGAATTTAGCATTTTGGTGGAAAATTCTAGAATTGAGTGGGCCCCACTTGTGGTTGGTGAACAAATGTGCTTAATTTTATTTTAAATGTGGTGGGTGGAAATAGTAGCAGGTAAAGCCATCAAGTTGCAGGTCAAGTCTGCTAAAATTTTCCTATAAATAGAGGGCTAAGTTAGAATTGAAAATCACACCAGAAACATAAGCTTTCTCTCTTTCTCTCTAGATTATTGAGTGTATTTTGTGAATATTTAGATACTTTGTGAGTTTCTATTCATCAGTGCAAGTTTCCTTCAGCCTTATACCGATATTCCGATCAGAAGTACTGATATTTTGAGGTAAGGGGTGTTATATTCTTCTTAAAATTGTATTACAATTTTAGTAATACAATTATCGTGCAAAATACGACAACACATATACTGTGAGTTTGAATACAAATATTGTTTAATAGACAATATACAAACTCAAAAGGAGTCCTCATTACAATTATTAATACACTATTTTACAAAATAGTGAGGACTACTAAAACAACTATCTTGAATCATCACTCCATACCCCATTTAGTTCTCGCTAAATTCTTTCCTCACGAGGAAGAACAATGGACAAAAAAGGAAAAGGGTGAGCTCAACTAGCCCGATAAAGAATATTATGACTAAGATAATATACAACAATTTATCATTAGTCTTCAACAGGGAAAAATCTGATAAAATATAATAGACAACAAGTTTTAGATCAATAACTGCAGCAGAATAGCAATCCATTAGAAGAGTCAAGTAGAGAAAGAATTCTACTATCTTCTAAGATTTAAAAGTCCATCATCAATATTTTATCCCTGTAACACCAATCAATAAACATCTTGAGTCAAATATTCATCTTTGCACTACAGACCAAAGATATTCATTTGTATCACCAGTTGGTCATGTTCATCTCAACACCTGTTCATCTTTGCACTACGGGCCAAAGATATTCATTAGGTAATCATTCATCTTTGCACTACAGGCCAAAGATATTCATTAGGTAATCATTCATCTTTGCACTACAGGCCAAAAATATTCAGTAATATCATCATTTAGGACTGAAGATGATGAAAAATATCTTAAAGAAAATGAATCTAGTGAGATAAAAGATCAAAGATTAGGGATTCGTACTTTAGTTTATCCAAGATCAAAAATACCTTATAATAATCAATTGTGGAGAAAAATTCAAGAATAAAGATCAAAACATGGATACAATCAAAGATAGTAACCATAATAGATAACTTGGACAAAGAAAAGAAAATTTCATTTTTTCTGTGAATAGTGTTGTATACGTGAATAGTGTCGTATACATGAATAGTAACCCCGACACAAAAAGGTAGAAATTCCACAATAAAATCTATACCAATATTTCGGTATAATGATATTGAAAGAATAACATCATTATGAAGAAACTAACATCCCTTACCTCAAAATAACAGTACTTCTGATCGGAATATCGGTATAAGGCTGAAGGAAACTTGCACTGATGAATAGAAACTCACAAAGTATCTAAATTGTAAGACCCCAACTTTTATAAATAAAGATAAATTTTCTATAAATACTATTTTGAATATTATGGAATAAATTTGATATAATATTATAGTTATGGGTAATATTTATAAATTTTACAAAGTAAGCAAGTTGTTATAAAATATTCGTTTGGTCGGGGAATATTTTTTTATCATGGAATATTAAATGCGACAGCAAGACAATCATTGGTGGACCCCACAACGGAATTATTATCGGATTGAAAAGCGACAAAAATACTTTATGAAAATAACGGCGGAGGTGTTCTCAAGTTAAAGCTGTTGAACTACCCGGTAGTAAAAGTACGATGTCGCATGGTTGCATAAAGACACGGTATTAATTATTGATCTTACATTGAGAAGTCACTCAATTTATACTCGATTATTATTCACGATAATTCTTTGCGTCATATAAACTTATATTATTGATTCAATTATTGTCACAAATATATCATCGTATAATATGTTATATTATTAAATCAATAATTGAGACGATAAGTTATAAATGATTAATAATTGTTGAAAGATTAAATATGTGTTGATTAAAAATAAAATGATTTGTGGTAATATTTATTGATCCTTGATGCATATAAAAGTCTGTTATGAGGCGTTTGTGGTAAGTTTGATTATTTTATGGGGGCTATATGTCATCATCTAAGAGTCTCTTAAATCGATAGTAATTACCTTCGTCGATAGTAATTACCTTAAATCAATAATAATTACCTTCGTGAATAGTCATTACCTTCGTCGATAGTAATTACCTTTACCAGACGTCAAACCACTTGTTTGTTTCATATTACGAGCGTCGAACCACTTGTCGTTTCACATTCTAAAAGGTCGAACCAATTGTCGTTTCACATTACAAGCGTCAAACCACTTTTCTTTTCACATCACCGGTCGTCAAGCCACTTGCCTTTTCACATGGCGGTCTTAAGCTAGAAATCTTACATAAATAAAGGCCTAGTGCTTCATTATTTTTCACGAATTCATTCAAGCTATAGAGAGAAAGTATAGAGAGAAAGAGAGAAAGAAGAAGAGTATTACATTCTTACTACTTCTTTGCGAGTATTCAATCTCCTACTAAAGTAAGGGGTGTTATTCTTTCTTATTCATGAAGAGCATTGTTATTTCATTGCTTATTATTACATTGGAATAACTTCGTATCACGTGGTTTACCCTATACTTGGTGACATTCTTCTATTATTCTGTTGGAACATCATGTCATGTGTTTTTACACCCGGACTGGTTTAAAATCTTTATTATTATCCTCATTCGTGTGTTTTACACGGACTGGTTAAAATCTTTATTATTATTACATTTGGAACATCACCTGCTGCTGTGTTTTTCTGTGGGACTGGTTCCATTCTTTATTATTACATTGGAAATATCACATGCATGCGTTTCTTTCTTACGGCCCCGGTTCCAGATTATTTATTATTACATTGGAATAACTTTTGCTGTCTTGATCTATCGCATGCATGGTGATTTCTTTTGTTATTCCATTCTTTATTATACTCGGTTGATTAAAACTTTGACTTCTATACTCCATGAAATTAGTGGAATATCCTTGATATTTGCATTTCATCCAGTATCCTTTCATGGAAATATTCTTCTAAGTATTCTTGAATTTTACTCTACAAAGAAGTATCGTGTTGTGTTTGGATGTTATTGGTTCTGGATAAATTAATTCTTGAACTTGTTTTATTGAATTCTTATATCATTGTCATCATCCTCATGTTTATATTATGTTTGAAAGTCATCTGTGGCTGTGGTGCATGTAGAATGGACTTGGTATGATTATGACTGAGGATTATTCGATTGTAATCATGGTAGTAATGTTATAAATGATGTGAAAATTAAAAGTCCTCATTGGCCCGTAGTGCATTGATGGATGAGTTGTTGGCATGATCATGACCATTAATGAATACACAAATATTCTTGCGCGTAGTGCATGGATAATTGTGGTCGTGATCTTAAAGAATATCATTGGTAGTAATAACGGGGGTGATTCGATGATGTGGAATATTTATTAAGTTTGAGTCTCAAATTTATAACTTGATGATGAAAAACCTTTTAAATCATAAAAGATAGTAGATTTTATTTTTACTTGACTCTTTTAATGGATTCTTTGGTTCTGCTTTGTAGTTAAACTTGATGTTTATTATATATTATCAGTTTAACACTGTTGAAGGCTAATGATAATTTATCCTGCATTATCTTAGTCATAATATTTCTTCTTTGGGCTAGTTGAGCTCACCCTTTCTTTCACCGTTCTCTTGAGAAAATGAGAATATATTTGGGGACGAGTCGGGGAGCGGAGTAATGGTCGGAGGATAGCATTAGTAGTCCTCATTTTTACGTGAAATAGTGTGATAATAATTGTAATGAGGACTCCTTTTGAGTTTGTATAATCTCTAGTAGACAATATTTGTATTCAAACTCACAGTTTATGTTTTGTCGTATTGTACACGACAGTTGTATTAGTAAGTTGTATTTGAATTCTGTACCATGTATCTGACGACCCAAGATGGGTGATGTATACCTAATTTTGGGGGCGTCACATAAATACTCATAAAATACGTTCGATAATTGTAAGACCCCGAATTTTATGAAATAAAAGTATTCAATTTTTCTTATAATTACTATTTAGTAAATGGTTAAATTGATAAAAGGTTAAAGTTAAGGGTGAATATTAAATGCGACGGTATGACCATTTGTGGGCCCCATAACGGATAACCGTCGGATGAAGAAAATGACAAATTTGAGTTTTACAAATAACTTGGCGTGAAGTATTCTAAGTTAAAAGCTGTTGGAATACCCGGTGGTTAAAATCGATGTACTGGCGTTATTGCACAAAGAAGGCACAAGATGTTTGCAAGATATTTTTGAATTATTGATTCTTACGTAAAAGGCACTACTCAATAATTATTACGGTAATTATTTGTTAAATATTTTATTTTATTGATTCAATAATTCTTTGCGTTGATATTTTATATTATTATTGTTTCAATAATTGTCATTGCATGATATCTCCATTATCGGATCAATAATTCATATTATTTGAATAATATTATTAGATAGCATTATTGGTAATGTCTAGAAAGTTCGTCGAGGAGAGGTTTGGTCACCTAATCATTGCGGCCAAGAAGAAAAATTCTTATCGGAAGCCCCCTTTTTCCTGGGAAATGCCTGGTTGTCATAATTGTGATTCTGTAATATTATTTGTGAATAATTAATTATTAATTTATATGATAAGAAAATATTTTTATGTGGATATAAATTATGGATATATTTATTTTTATGTGGATAAAAATGAAGGAATTAATGCTGAGGTGTTTTATCATTATTTTATCGGTGTGGAGGTATTAAAAATCATCCGTTTGTGGATTTCGGATATTTTTGGTTTAGAATTTGGAAAAACTTTCTTCTGTAAAGTTGTAGAGAATTCGATTTCAGGCAGAATGGACATAAAATTTGTATTTTTCTGATAACTGGCCTATTTTCTATGAATTACTGAAGTTTTAGAAAATAAAATATTTTTATTAAATGAGGTGGGACCCACTTTGGTTTGAATGCATGTGGGCTGCCAAATTAATTGAATTTAAATAATGGAGGGCTGCTGGACTGCTGATTTTTCCAAGGAGGAGGCATAGAATAATTATAATAATATTTTATTAATTTAGTCTTCTTTTGCGTTCTAGCATTTTCCTATAAATAGGTGCTTATGTTAGAATTGAAAATCACACCAAAAACATAAGTTTTCTCTCTATATTATCAAGCATATTTTTGTTAGTATTTAGATATCTTGAGTGTTGTTATACAACGTAAGTTCGTTCAGCGTTATATCCGTTATTCAAGTCAGAAATACTGTTCTTTTGAGGTTAGGGATTTTAAGGGTTGTTATGTTTTTCATGTTTCGTAACTTTTCAGACCTTCAAAAATTCTGGAAAAATTTAAAATGATAATTTGATAAGGTGTATTGATTGTGTCCAAAAATGGCGATTTTTGGATATATAGATTAAGAGTTATGAATTTTACGAGAAAAGACTATTTTAAAAGAAAACCCTTATAACTCCTTGTGGTTAACTCCAAAATTAGTGAAATTTTTATTGGGAGTACATGTATATAACTGAAGTATACTCTGTAAATTTTGGAATTTTGGACTAAAGTATAGTTTATGATAAATGTCTAAATATCAAATTTATTTTGGCCGTGTGAAAAATAGTAAATGAATTTTAAAATTACGAGAAAAATATATGTTCAATATAGAACTATATTACGCTAAATCGAGAAAAGAAAATTTGTTTGTACTGATTTGGTATTTTTCATGAAAATGGACTAGTTATGAGTAAATAAATTAAATATGTTATATGAAGTACGAAAATTAAAAAAATAGGATTTTATGGCTTGAGAATCCTATTTGAGGTATATGCAGATTATTTATGAGGGTTTTGGTTATTGGTGATAAAATCTTATGAGTTTGGCATTTTAGGATTATTAAATGCATTATTTAGTAAAGTGTAAACAATTAAAATAAATTGTTTATAAGCTTAAAAAATATTATTCTTTCAATATCATTATACCAAAATATTGGTACGAATTTTATTATGAAATTTCTACCTTTTTCATGTCGGGGTTACTATTCACGAGTTACTATTCACGGGTACTATTCACGACAAAATTGGTTTTTTTTTCTGACCAAATTACCGTTAATTTATGAATTTAACTCTTGAAATTAAATCTATGTTTTGATCATATTGTTTTTATTATCATATATAACATTTTTATAATCTTAGTGATGAAATTTTTCTTTGACTTGAGTATAAAGATGGGTAGATTATTGGTATGATCGTGATTATGGGTTCTCTTTGGCCAGTAGTGCAAAGTTGAATCGTTCACTGGTATGATCATGACCATTGAATTTACAATTGAATATTTTTAGCTTAAGTGCAAATGTGAATGGATCAACATGGTTATAATTATTGTTTATATAAATTCTGAAATGATTATATATTTCTTTGAGATATTAATATATTTGGCCTGTAGTGCAAATATGAACTGTTGATGAATATATTTGGCATGTAGTACAAATATGAATTGTTGAGGAATATCTTTGGCATGTAGTGCAAAGATGAATTGTTGATGAATATCTTTGGCCCGTAGTTCAAAGATGACCTGTTGTTGAATATCTTTGGTCAGTAGTGCAAAGATGAACTGTTGATGAATATCTTTGGCCCGTAGTGCAAAGATGAATTTATTAGAATGATTATGAACAGGAACTGTGATTTGGTATAACCATGATCTTTGATGTTTCAGGTAAAGAAATGTGATGAAAATTATCTTAAATCACGGATGCGAAGAGAAATTTAGAATCACAATTATGATTATGAGTTATTCATATGATTGTGGACGAGCTGTTGATTGATGTTACGAGGATAAAACATTTTTGGTGGATTTTTAACATAGAAGATAATAGACTTTATGGTCTATTTGACTCTTCTAATGGATTGTTTTCGTTACTGCAACTATGGTTGAAATTTTTATCATCTACCATATGTTCTAAATCTACGATTTATTATTGATGAAGGCTATTGATAATTTAATTATCTTTAGTCATGAGATTCTTCTTCGAAGTTAGTTGTGCTCACCCTTTTGCTTCACAATTCCTTTCGTGTAATAAGAGTGTAAATTTGGGGTTGAGCCGGGGTGTATGAGGGAATAGAAGCGGTGGTCATCATTTAGTAGCTATATTTGGTGAATCAAATAGGGTGAGAAGCGAACCCAACGTTGGAAGGGTGTTTTGCCATTATCATACAAGATGTCTAATGACATACAACCTCGTATCATCATAAAGACAGGATGTGCTCATCCACTACTTTGAGTATATCTACGAGCACTACCTATATAATCTTGGTGTTTGGTTGAAGTATAACTCTCAATTAGAGGCGAGTGGAGATAATGATATATCGAAGAAGACTCACCATTGGAAAGAATATGATAGTAATCTTCTCGTTTTTCTTTGGGGTCTATTAGATTCAACCAAGGATAATTACGTGGGCATATGATATCTATCATAACCTGACGCATGGCCTCCCATATCACGAAGGTTTCTTGAAAGCGTTGTTTAGACAAGAAGACACAGTATTGCACCAATTATTGATTCTCACGTAATAAAGGCACTACTCAATAATTGTTACGATAATTCTTGTTAAAGTATTTTATTTTATTGATTCAATAATTGTTGCGTTGATATTTTATATTCTTTGTTGTTTGATAATTGTCACTACACAAGTATTTTCCATTATCGAAGCAATAATTCATATTATATCGAATAATATTATTAGATAACATTATTGGCAATGTCTAAAAAGTTACATCTAAGGAGAGGTTTGGTCACCTAATTGCTTTATTTAGTAAGGAGAAATCCTTATTGGAAAGCCCATCTTTCACAGGAGCGGCATGGTTGTCATTATTGTGATTCGTAATATTATTTATGAATAATTAATTATTGATTTATATGATGAGGAAAATATTGATTTTATGTGGATATAGATGGAGAAAATTTTTAATGTGACAATTGTTGAAAATTAGTATTTTATCTTTTTTCGATAAAATAATTCATTTAAATATATTATTATATTTTAATAATATAATAATTATGATATTTTACAATGAATGTGGGATATATGAGTATATAAGGAGAAAGAGTATTTTTGTTGCATTAAATGATTAACACATGTTTTGTGTGTCGGTGGACCCCATTTCTTGACTGAAATTAGATTATAGCCTGTAAAATCACCCGTTTGTCGATTCCGGTCAATTTCTGTTTGGAATTTAGAAAAACTTTCTTCTGCAAAGTTGTAGATAATGGAATTTCCTATGTAAAAGGCACGAGGTTCGAATTTTTCTGACAAAAGGGTTATTTATTATGAATTATTGAAGTTCCGAAGTTCTAAAATAATTCATTTTTGAAGTTTAAAATATTTTAATTAAGAAAAACATTTTTTTCATTTGTGGGACATGTGTTAATGGTTGAATTCAGCTGGTGGTGTGCGTAGGAAGATTTGAAAATTTTATATTATTATTATATTAAATTTTCTGCTTTGGTGTTCTAAGCATTTTCCGATAAATAGGGTGCTTAGGTTAGAATTGACAATCACACCAGAAACTAAAATTTTCTCTCTTTCTCTCTCGATATATTGAGCGTATTCTTGTGAGTATTTTGATACTTTGAGTGTTGTTATACGGTGCAAGTTCACTTCAACACTATATTCAGTATTCCAGCCAGAAGTACTATTCTTTCGAGGTAAGGGATGTTATTTTCTTCTTAAATGATATTACTTTCTTCAATATCATTATGCCAAAATATTGGTTTGAACTTTTTATCAAATTTAGAACTTTTTGTATCGGGGTTACTATTCACGTATACGGCACTATTCACGAATACGGGACTATTCACAGAAAAATTAAATTTTTGTTTTTTGTCCAAAATATCTATTATGGATACTAGCTTTGATTGTATCCATGTTTTGATCATTCTTGAATTTTACTCCAATATGATTATTTATGAGGTATTTTTGGACATGGATAAACCGAAATACGCATCTTTAATATTTGTTATTTTATTTCACTGGATTCGTTTCCTTTAAAATATTTTTTATCATCCTCATTCCTAAATGATGATATTACTGAATATCTTTGGCCCGTAGTGCAAAGATGAATGATTTCTAATGAATATCTTTGGCCCGTAGTGCAAAGATGAATAGGTATTTAGATGAACATGACCAACTGATGAATATCTTTAGCTTGTAGTGCAAAGATGAATATTTGATTCCAAATATATATTGATTTATGTTACAGGGATAAAATATCGACGATGAACTTTTAAATTCATATATAGAAGATAGTAGATTTTATTCTCTACTTAACTCTTCTAATGAATTATTATTTCCGCTGCGAATATTGATTTAAAACTGGTTGTCTATTGTATTTTATTAGATTTTTCCCTGTTGAAGACTAACGATAATTTGTTCTATATTATCTCAGTCATAATATTCTTTACTGGGCTAATTGAGCTCAACCTTTTCTTTTTTGTTTCATTTTTCTTCTCAGGAGGCGAGAATGTAGCGAGTACTAGTCAGGGTATGGAATAAAGGTTCTAGAAAGTCATTTTAGTAGTCCTCACCATTTTTGTAAAATAATGTATCAATAATTATAATGAGGACTTATTTGGGTATGAATATTGTCTAGATTGCAATATTTGTATTTAAACTCACAGTTTTTATGTTGTATTAATAATGTTGTAGTTCTTTTTGTACCATGTATTTTGACGACTCAGAATGGGTGTTGTATACCTATTTTGGGGGTGTCACAGTTGGTATTAGAGCTTAGGGATATGATCTCTGGCGGAGATCGGGGAATAGAACTAGGAGGGGAGAGATGAGTAAATCCTTTGCTAGTATGTCCTACCTAAGCTTATTTGTTGGTCGGTCATAATATAGGGGTATTATGTGATTTGTTAATTTGTTTAATTAACCTTTGTTTTATGGCAGTATTTAAGAATGACAACTGAGAATGTTAATAGTGGAGTAAATGAAACAGTGGAGACGACACCCTTTGGCGAGCGATGATGAAGCGATGGGATGTTTAGAAGCTTTTTACAGTTCATGCAAAATCGGGACGAGGAGACTCGTGTTCAAAATACTGAGGAGGAAATGATAGAATTCACGGTTTGTCACTGACCCGAAGTTCAAGGAGTTGGGACCACGTAAGTGCGGGGAAAGCCGGATTCGATTAAGGCGAGGCGTGGGTCAAACAAATTACCAAGATATTCGATGTCTTGGGATGCGGAGGAACGAAGTTTCCATTCGCCACCTTTATGTTCCAGTAATGAATGAGATTCTTGGTGGGAATCGTGAAGCATACCCATCCGTACCGACTTAAGCATGTCTTGGGAAGCGTTTCAGAAGCTGTTCAATGACAAGTACTTTCCGAAAGTATTCGTCATATGAAGGAGGTAGAGTTTATTAGACTAGAAGCGAGAATAACATGGCGGTGTCCCAAAGACGAGGTGAAGTTTGCGAGTTGTCGGGTTTGCACCTCATTTGGTGGAGAATGAGGAGCGTATGTAGCGGATGTTTTGAGAGGTTTGAACCCGACATACGTCGATATCTCATTTCACATAAATTTTTCTCTATTCGGATGTTGTCAATGGGGCTCAATTATTAGAGTGAGATAACGAGCACGTTCAACCAAGAGGACCACAACCGAGGATCATCTGGGGTGACAACGATCATCGTAACAACGATAACCAAACGGAGAAAGAAAAATCGGACGGAGAAGGCGGCAACCACTGGTGGTAATCATAGCCATGAGAATAGAAAAGCGAGTCGAGAAGAGATTTTAAAAAGAGGAGATTCAACAATGACAATACGAAGACATCAAAGACCAAAGAAGGCGGTTTCTAAGGAGGAGAAGCGACCACCGGTCATATCTTTATAAGTCTGAAAAGAAGGACATATCATTATACCCAAACCGTCCACAACAGTTTAAGGTATGTTATAATTTTGGAAAGGAAGAACATATCGCTCGAGATTGCACTGTAGCGAAACCAAGTCCAATGAGGATGGTGACTCAAAAAAACATCCCGAGAAAAGTCAAAGTCAACGGTTCCTGGAAGAGCGTTTGTCGTGATTGGTCAACATGCGAGAAACCCAAACGAGGTGATCATGCTTAAGCTAATCATAAATTCAGGAGAAGTTTATACCTTACTAGATACCGGTGCTTCCCATTCATTTATTTCTCCTGCTTGTGCTCAACATTTAAACTTGACTCCGGAGAAATTAGACTTTGATTTAACTGTGGAGACTCCGTTAGGAGAAACTTTCATCACATCCATTGTTTATAAATCTTGTTTGATCCAAGTTGGCACCATCACCTTACCTGTTGACCTTATCTCTTTAAAGATACTTGTATTTGACGTGATTTTAGGGATTGATTGGTTAACTACTCATCATGCCAAAATTGATTATTTTTGTAAGGTTGTTAGTTTTTATATTCCTAACCAACCTGTTGTGAGAATTCAAGTAAGTAAGCCATTAAAATCAATCACTGTTATATCAAGTCATAAAGCTATTCGTTTATTAAAAAACGGTTGTCAAGCTTTCTTAGCCCATGTTATGGATTTGAATAAAGACACGTCATATTTGAATAATATTCCTGTCGTTATTGACTTTCCTGACGTATTTCCTGAAGAACTTCCCGGTCTACCCCGAACGTGAAGTTGAATTCTTTATTGATCTTGAACACAGCACAAAGCCCATTTCTAAAACCCCATATCGAATGGCTCTATTGAACTTCAGGAGTTAAAGGTCCAACTACAGGAGTTGTTGGACATCGGTTTCATTCGTCCTAGTACATCTCCTTGGGGTGCTCCTATTTTATTCGTAAAGAAGAAAGACGGGAGTATGCGACTTTGTATCTGTAAGACCCCAAATATTTAATAAATGAAATTTAATTTTCTCTAATTATTATTTTGAAATAGTAAGGGTTGATGTGATTAATTTGGATAGTTATGGGTAAAATACACAAATATTTTAAAATAAGCAAGTGGTTATGAAATATTCATTATTGTCAGGGAATATTCGTTTGGTCGTGGAATATTCGTACTATCGGGGAATATTCGTACAACGGCGCAGCCATGTGTGAGCCCCATAATGGAAAGTGATTGGATGAAGAAAACGACAAATATAAGTTGTTTAAAAAATAACGGCGTAGTTATTACAGATTATCTTGTTTAAATACTAAATTGGTTTAAAACACGATAGCTTTGCGGTATTGCACCAATTATTGATTCTTACGTGAAGGCCTTTACTCAATAATGGTTACGATAATTCTTATTCGAGTATTTTATTTTATTGATTCAATAATTGTTGTGTTGATATTTTATATTCTTGTTGTTTGATAATTGTCACTTTACAAAGTATTTTTCATTATCGAAGCAATAATTCATATTATCTGAATAATATTATTGGATAACATTATTGGCAATGTCTAGAAAGTTACATAAGGAGAGGTTTGGTCACCTAATTGCTTGTATTAGTAAGGAGAAATTCTTATTGGAAGCCCCTCTTTCCACAAGGCTGCTGGTTGTCGATATTGTGATTACTGTAATATTATTTGTGAATAATTTATTATTGATTCATATGATGAGGAAATTATTGATTTTATGTGGATATAGATGGAGAAAATTTTTAATGTGACAATTGTTGAAAATTAAAATTTTATCTTTTTACGATAAAATAATTCATTTAATATATATATTATTATATTTTAATAATATAATAATGGTGATATTTTTACAACGAATGTGGCATATATGAGTATACGAGGAGGAAGAGTATTTTGTTGCAATAAATGTTTAAAACATGTTAAACATGTCGGTGGACCCCATTTCTTGACTGAAATTTGATTATAGCCTGTAAAATCGTCCAGTTTATGGATTTGGTCAATTTCATTTGGAATTTAGAAAAACTTTCTTACTTGCAAAGTTTCTATAGAAATGAATTTCCTATAAAAGGGCTATTTATTATGAATTATTGAAGTTCTGAAGGTCCAAAATAATTAATTTTTGGAAGTTTTAAATATTTTTTTTAATAAAAACGTTTTTCTCACTTTTTCTAGAAGATGAGCATGTGGGATATGTTAGAAATATGATTTTCCAAGGAGGCGTATGAAATTTATTATTAATAATATATTTTAATAAATTTTCTGCTTTGGTGTTTTAAGCATTTTCCTATAAATAGGGTCTTAGGTTAGAATTGAAAATCACACGAAGCTGAAGTTTTTCTCTCTATATCGGCGTATTCTTGTGAGTATTTTGAGTATACTTTGAGTATTGCTATACGGTGCAAGTTCAAGTCATAGCCTATATCCGGTGTTTCAGCTAGAAGTATAAATCTTTCGAGGTAAGGGATATTTTTTTTTTCGTAATGATATTATTTCTTCAATATCATTATGCTGAAATATTGATCTGAAGTTTTTATCAAATTTGGAACTTTTGGTGTGGAGATTCTTATTCACGATACGTACTTACCTTTATTCACTTTATTCACGAATCTGACTTTATTCATGAAAAATGAAAATTTTCCTTTTAAGTCAAAATATCTATTATGGATACTAGCTTTGATTGTATCCATGTTTTGATCATTCTTGAATTTTACACCACTATGATTATTTTGAGGTATTTTTGGACATGGATAAAACAAAGTACAAATCCTTAATCCTTAATCCTTGTCATTTTGTTTCTTTGGATTCGTTTCTTTAAAAATATTTTCATCATCCTCGGTCTTAAATGATGACATTATTGAATATCTTTGGCTTTGTAGTGCAAAGATGAATGATTTCGATGAATATCTTTGGCTTGTAGTGCAAAGATGAGCAGTGTTTAGATGAACATGACCCGGTGATGAATATCTTTGGCACCTGTAGTGCAAAGATGAATATTTGATTCGAGATATATATTGATTGATGTTACGGGGATAAAAGATGAGCGATGAACTTTTAAATTCATACATAGAAGATAGTAGTTTGCATTATCTACTTAACTCTTCTAATGAATTATTATTTCATTTGCGAATATTGATTTAAAACTTGTTGTCTATTGTATTCTATTAGATTTTTTCTGTTGGAGACTAACGGTAATTTGTTGTATATTATCTTAGTTATAATATTCTTTCTTGGGCTAGTTGAGTTCACCCTTTTCCTTTTTGTTCATTTTTTTCTTCTCGGGAGGCGAGAATGTAGCGATGCAGAGTGGGGTATGGAATGATTGTTATAGAGAGAGTTGTTTAATAGTCCTCACCATTTTGTAAAATAATGTATCAATAAATGTGATGAGGATTTATTTGGGTATAGATATTGTCTAGAAGATAATATTTGTATTCAAACTCACGTTTTACTATTGTAATAATAAAGTTGTAGTTGTTTTTTTGTACCATGTATTGACAACTCGAGAATGGGTGATGTATACCTATTTTGGGGGCGTCACGGTTAGTATCGAGCTTAGGAATATGATCTCTGGCGGAGATGGGGAATAGAAACTAGGAGGGAGAGCGAGTAAATCCTTAGCTAGTGTGTCCTACCTAAGCTTATTTGTTAGTTGGTCAATATATAAGGATATTATGTGATATATTGATTTGCTTAATTAACCCTTGTTTTATATTGGTATTTGAGAATGTCGATTGAGAATATTAACAGTGGAAATGAGGAGAGTAGAGGCCGCTGTACTCACCAACGAGGAGAGCGATACAACAGTGGTAATGTTCCTCCCGAGAACAAAACCCTTGAAAGCGAGATGATGAGCGAGGGGATGTTTAGAAGCTTTTTGCGATTCATGCAAAAATCGATGAGGAGATTCGTGTTCAAAATCGAGGAGGAAATGATAACAATTCACGGGTTGTCACAATGCAAGATTCAAAGAGTTGGGACCACGAATTTAAGGAAAGCGATCCGATCATGGCGGAAACATGGGTCAAGCAAATTACCAAGATATTCGATGTCTTGGGATGCACGGAGAATAGAAGGTTCCATTCGCCACCTTTATGTTCCGTGGCGAGGCGGAATCTTGGTGGGAGTCTCGTGAAGCGTACCCATCCAATTGCGACTCGGCATGTCTTGGGAGACATTTGAAACTATTTAATGACAAATACTTTCACGAAAGTGTTAAATCGTATGAAGGAAGTGGAGTTTATTAGGCTGAGCGAGAATAACATGGCGGTGTGTCGAGACGAGGCAAAGTTTGCGAGTTATCGAGGTTGCACCTCATTTGGTGGAGAATGAGGAGCATATACGCGGATGTTTCTTAGAGGTTTAAAACCCGGATACGTCGATATCTCATTTCTCATAAATTTTCTCTCTACTCGGATGTTGTAAGCAGGGCTCAATTATTAGAAGCGAGATACTTGAGTGCGGTCAGTTGAGGACCACAACGAGGATCATATCGGAGATGGCGATCAACAAAACAACGATAACCCGGCGGAGAAAGAAATAAATGGACAAAAATGGTAATCACTCTCGGTGGTAATCATGGCCATGAAAATAGAAGAAGCGAGTCGGGAGGAGATTTTAAAAAGAGGAGATTTAACAACGACCATGTGAAAGGCAGCAGTCGGCGAAAGAATCGGTTCTAAGGAGGAGAATGACCACCGGTCATATATCTCTACAAATCACGGAAAAAGAGGACATATCGGTCAAACCGCGCCACAACGATTCAAGGTATGCTATAATTATAGAAAGGGCGGACATATAAGCAGGATTATGCGGTAGAAGAAACCTAGTTCAAATGAGGACGGTGACTCAAAAAACATCCCGGAAAAGTCAAAGTCAAGCGGTTTCCTAGAAGCGTTTGTTGTGGTTTGGTCAAAATCGAGGAACCCAAACGAGGTAATCACGGGTAAAGCTATTTATAAATTCTTGCAAAGTTTATACCTTACTTGATCTAGGTCTTTACCCATTCATTTATCTCTCTGCTTTGTGCTCAAGCGTTTAAACTTGACTCAGAAAAAATTAGACTTTGACCTATCTGTGGAAACTCCGTTAGGAGAAACTTTTATCACATCCCTTTGTTTATAAATCTTGTTTGATTCAAATTGGCACCATCACCTTACTGTTGACCTTATCTCTTTAAAGATACTTGCTTTTGATGTGATTTTAGGGATTGATTGGTTAACTACTCATCATGCCAAAATTGATTGTTTTCGTAAGGTTGTTAGTTTTCATATTCTAACCAACTGTTATGCAATTCAAGCAACTAAACCATTAAAATCGATCAACATCATATCTAATCATAAAAAGCTATTCGTTTATTGAAAAGCGGATGTCAAGCTTTCTTATCCCATGTTATGGATTTGAATAAAGACACATCAAATTTGAATAATATTCTGTTGTTATTGACTTTCACGGCGTATTTTTACGAAGAACTTCCGGTCTACCCCGAACATGAAGTTGAATTCTTTATTGATTTAGAACTGGTATAAAGCCCATTTCTAAAACCCCATATCGAATGGCTCTATTGAACTTCAGAGTTAAAGGTCCAACTACGGGAGTTGTTGGACATCGGTTTCATTTGTCTAGTACATCTCCTTGGGGTCTCTGTTTTATTCGTAAAGAAGAAAGAGCGGGAGTATCGACTTTAATATTGACTATCGGGGAATTGAACCATGTCACCATCAAGAATAGGTATCTTCTACCTCGTATTGATGACTGTTTGACCGATTACAAGGAGCACAATTCTTTTCAAAATCGATCTTCGTTCGGATATCATCAATTTGAAGATTAGAGGCGAGGATATTCAAAAAGCGCCCGGAACTCAGATGCGGGCATTATGAATTCTTAGTCATGTCTTTTGGATTGATTAATACTCCTGCGACTTTCATGGATATGATGAACCGAGTATTCAAGGAATATTTGGATCAGTTTGTTGTTGTCTTTATTGATGACATCCTCATATATTCCAAAAGTCGTGAAGATCATGAACACCATTTGAAGCTGGTACTCCAAAGGCTTCGTGAAAACAAGATTTATGCCAAGTTGAAGAAATGCGAGTTCTAGCTTGAGGAAGTAGCATTCCTTGGGCACGTGGTGTCGAAACATGGAGTATCTGTTGATTCGGCGAAGATTGAAGCAATACAAAGTTGGGAGCAACCGAAGTCGGTGACTAAAGTACGTAGCTTTTTGGGCTTAGCTGGTTATTATCGGAGATTTGTGGAAGGGTTTTCTCGAATTGCTACTCCATTAACCCAACTAACTCGGAAGGATACAAAATTCGTTTAGAGCGAAGAATGCGAGAAGGGTTAGGATGTGTTCTCATACAACGGCGAAAGTCATTAGGAAAGTAGTGTAGCTTATATGCCTCGCGACAACTTAAAGAATATGAGAGGAATTATCCTACTACATGATCTAGAGTTAGCGTGATCGTTTTCGTATTAAAGATCCTGGGAGCACTATCTATATGGGGAGAAAGTGGAGATATATTCGGACCATAAAAGCCTTAAGTATTTCTTTACTCAAAAAGAATTCAACATCTGCTGGCAATGACGTTGGCTCGAGCTATTGAAAGACTACGACCACACTATTGATACCATCCCGAAAAAGCGAACATGGTGGTGACGCGTTGAGTAGAAGATCATATGCGAGGAACGAGTGCGATGATGTCAAGTATACGATAGAGCCAACTTTAATAAAAAAAAGTTAAGGTTGCTCAAGTCCGCAGGCCAGGTGATGCGTATGAAGAAGAAAGTACAAGAAGGTCTTTATTCTAAGCGAGAATCGATGATGAAGGAATACTTGAGTCCACTACTGGACTTTGTGTTCTAACGACTCGATTTGAAGTACAAGATTATGATGGAGGCACACAATACACCATTTGCAATCCATCTGGAAGTACCAAAATGTATCGTGATCTTGACATACATTTTGGTGGAACAATATGAGAGAGAGATTACAAAGTTTATCTCAGCGTGTTTAACTTGTCGGCGTGTAAAGGCGGAGCATCTAGTACCTAAGGGTCCATTGCAACCACTTGAGATTCCGAAATGGAAGTGGGAACACATTACCGTGGATTTCGTTCACGGGTCTTCCTACATTTTCTCAAGGCATCAATGCTATTTGGGTTCTTGTTGATAGATTAACCAAGTCTGCTCATTTCTTGCCGATCACGGAGACTTATTCCTTGAACGCGTCTTGCTTAGTATATATGTAAATGAGATTGTGAGGTTGCATGGCATGCCGTATCCATAGTTTCGGATCGTGACCCAAGATTCACTTCAAGATTTTGGGTTAGCTTGCAAAAAGCTATGGAGTGCAATTTACGATTTGATTCGACATACCATCCTCAAAGCAGACGGACAATCGAGAGGACTATTCAAACTCTTGAAGATTTATTAAGACTCTGTGTCCTAGATTTCAAGGCGCGTTAGGATAAGTATTTACCATTGGTGAAATTCTCTACAACAACGATTATCGAGCAAGTATAGGTGTGGCTCCATTTGAAGCATTATATGGACGAAAAGTGCTCTCCAATATGTTGGGATGAGGTGGGTGAAACAACATTGTTGGGACCGAGTTAAGACGTATATGACTACCGAAAAGATCCAAATGATTCCTAGCGTATATACAAACGACACAAGATCGACAAAAGAGTTATCGCGGATCTTCATCGAAAGGGCGTGGAATTTAGTATAGGGGATCATGTATATTTGCGAGTTGCTTCATGGAAGGGAGTTACAAGATTTGGGAAGAGAGAAAGCTTAATCCACGATTTATTGGTCCATTTCAAATTCTTGACCAAAGTAGGAAATGTAGCCTATAGACTCGCGTTACCTCCAAGTATGTCTCGTGTTCATAATGTGTTTCACATATCGTACTTCAGTAAATATGTGAAAGACCGAACCACGTTATTGAGTTAGAACCGGATGAGATAGCCGAAGACTTAACGTATGAGGAGGTACCTGTCAAGATCTTGGATAGGAAGGAGCATGTCCTACGCACGAAGGTCATACCACAAGTTAAAGTTTTGTGGAGGAACCATACTATAGAGGAAATAACCTGGGAATTGGAAACGGAAATGAAAGCGAGGTATCCTCACCTTTTCGAAACACCAGGTACGTATGTCAATTTCGAGGACGAAATTTCATAAGGAGGGGAGGTTGTAAGACCCCAAATATTTAATAAATGAAATTTAATTTCCTCTAATTATTATTTTGAAATAGTAAGGGTTGATGTGATTAATTTGGATAGTTATGGGTAAAATACACAAATATTTCAAAATAAGCAAGTGATTATGAAATATTCATTGTTGTCGGGGAATATTCGTTTGGTCGTGGAATATTAAATCTTGTCAGGGAATATTAAATGCGGTAGTATGACCATGTATGTGTGGGCCCCATAACGAAAAGCGATTGGATGAAGAATACGACAAATATAAGTTGTTTAAAAATAACGGCGTAGTTGTTACCGTTAATACTGTTTAAATACTCGGTGGTTAAAACACAAGAAGCACGCAGTATTGCACCAATTATTGATTCTTACGTAAAAGCCTTTACTCAATAATGGTTACGATAATTCTTATTCGGTATTTTATTTTATTGATTCAATAATTCTTTGTGTTGATATTTTATATTCTTTGTTGTTTGATAATTGTCACTTACACAAGATTTTTCATTATCGAAGCAATAATTCATATTATCTGAATAATATTATTGGATAACATTATTGGCAATGTCTAGAAAGTTGTCTAAGGAGAGGTTTGGTCACCTAATTTGCTCATGAGTAAGGAGAAATTCTTATTGGAAGCCCTCTTTCCAGGAGGCTGCTGGTTGTCAATATTGTGATTACGTAATATTATTTGTGAATAATTAATTATTGATTCATATGATGAGGAAAATATTGATTTTATGTGGATATAAATGGAAAAAAATTTTAATGTGACAATTGTTGAAAATTAAAATTTTATCTTTTTCGATAAAATAATTCATTTAAATATATATATTATTATATTTTAATAATATAATAATGGTGATATTTTACAACGAATGTGGGATATATGAGTATATGAGGAGGAAGAGTATTTTGTTGCAATAAATGTTTAAAACATTTTAAACATGTCGGTGGACCCCATTTCTTGTTGAAATTTGATTATAGCTTTTGTAAAATCGCCATTTGGTTTATGGATTTTGGTCAATTTACATTTGAATTTAGAAAAACTTTCTTACGCAAAGTTGTAGAGAATTGAATTTCCTATAAAGGGCTATTTATTATGAATTATTGAAGTTCGAAGGTCCAAAATAATTAATTTTGGAAGTTTTAAATATATTTTTTTTTTTTTTTAATAAAAACGTTTTTCTCACTTTTTCTAGAAGATGAGCATGTGGGATATGTTAGAAATCTGATTTTCCAAGGAGGCGTATGAAATTTATTATTAATAATATATTTTAATAAATTTTATGCTTTGGTGTTTTAAGCATTTTCTATAAATAGGGTCTTGGGTTAGAATTGAAAATCACTTTTAAGCTGAAGTTTTCTCTCTATATTATCGGCGTATTCTTGTGAGTATTTTGAGTATACTTTGAGTATTGCTATACGGTGCAAGTTCAAGTCATAGCCTATATCCGGTGTTTCAGCTAGAAGTATAAATCTTTCGAGGTAAGGGATATTATTTTTTTTCGTAATGATATTATTTCTTCAATATCATTATGCTGAAATATTGATCTGAAGTTTTTATCAAATTTGGAACTTTTGGTGTCTGAGATTCTTATTCACGATATCTTACTTTATTCACGAATCTGACCTTTATTCATGAAAAATGAAAATTTTTCCTTTTCGTCCAAAATATCTATTCTGGATACTAGCTTTGATTGTATCCATGTTTTGATCATTCTTGAATTTTACACCACTATGATTATTTTTGAGGTATTTTTGGACATGGATAAAACAAAGTACGAATCCTTAATCCTTAATCCTTGTCATTTTGTTTCCTTTGGATTCGTTTCTTTAAAAATATTTTCATCATCCTCGGTCTTAAATGATGACATTATTGAATATCTTTGGCTTTTGTAGTGCAAAGATGAATGATTTCGATGAATATCTTTGGCACGTAGTGCAAAGATGAGCAGTGTTTAGATGAACATGACTTAACTAATGAATATCTTTGGCACTGTAGTGCAAAGATGAATATTTGATTCGAGATATATATTGATTGATGTTCTGACGGGGATAAAAGATGAGCGATGAACTTTTAAATTAATACATAGAAGATAGTAGTTTGCATTCTCTACTTAACTCTTCTAATGAATTATTATTTCATTGCGAATATTGATTTAAAACTTGTTGTCTATTGTATTCTATTAGATTTTTCTGTTGGAGACTAACGATAATTTGTTCTATATTATCTTAGTCATAATATTCTTTACTGGGCTAGTTGAGCTCACCCTTTTCCTTTTTGTTCCATTTTTCTTCTCAGGAGGCGAGAATGTAGCGAGTACGAGTCAAGGTATGGAATGATGGTTATAGAGAGAGTTGTTTAGTAGTCCTCACCATTTTTGTAAAATAATGTATCAATAAATGTGATGAGGATTTATTTGGGTATAGATATTGTCAGAAGATAATATTTGTATTCAAACTCACGGTTTTACTATTGTAATAATAAAGTTGTAGTTGTTTACATACCATGTATTGACAATTTCAGAATGGGTGATGTATACCTATTTTGGGGCGTCACGAAGATCGACTACTGAGAATTAAACCATGTCACTATCAAGAATAGTATCCATTACCTCGTATTGATGACTGTTTGACGATTACAAGGAACATAATTCTTTTCAAAAATCGATCTTCGATTCGGATATCATCGGTGAAGATTAGGCGAGGATATTCCAAAGGCGCCTTTCGAACTCAGATGCGGGCATTATGAATTCTTAGTCATGTCTTTTGGATTGACTAATGCTCCTGCGGCTTTCATTGATATGATGAATCGAGTATTCAAGGAATATTTGGATCAGTTCGTTGTTGTCTTTATTGATGACATCCTCATATATTCCAAAAGTCGTGAAGATCATGAGCACCATTTGAAGCTGGTATTCCAAAGGCTTCGTGAAAACAAGTTATATGTCAAGTTGAAGAAATGTGAGTTCTAGCTTGAGGAAGTAGCATTCCTTGGGCACGTGGTGTTAAAACATGGAGTATCTGTTGACCCGGTGAAGATTGAAGCAATACAAAGTTGGGAACAACCGAAGTCGGTGACCGAAGTACGTAGCTTTCTGGGCTTAGCTGGTTATTATCGGATATTCGTGGAAGGATTTTCTCGAATCGCTACTCCATTAACTCAGCTGACTCGGAAAGATATCAAATTCATATGGAGCGAGGAATGCGAGAAGAGTTTCTAAGAGCTTAAGAGGAGACTCATTCCGGCACCTGTTTTGATCATACCATCCGGTTCGGATGGATTTGTTATCTACATCGATGCTTCAGGCAAAGGGCTAGGATGTGTTCTCATGCAACGTGGGAAAGTTATAGCCTATGCCTCACGACAACTTAAAGAATATGAGAGAAATTATCCTACTCATGATCCAGAGTTCATGGCGATTTTTCATGCTTAAAGATCCGGAGGCCTTTATCTATATGGGGAGAAAGTGGAGATATATTCGGACCATAAAAGCCTCAAATATTTCTTCACCCAAAAAAAGAACTCAACACGCGGCAGCGACGTTGGCTCGAAAGTTGTTGAAAGACTACGACCATATCATTCAATACCATCCCGGAAAAGCGAACGTGGTAAAGCGCATTGATTGAAAGTAGAAGATCATACGCGGAGGCAGGTGCGATGTTGTCAACACAAAGGCCCATTTGGTGTGATTTACAAAAGATGAAGATAGAATTCAAGACTCTGGGGACCCATGCAATGATGTCAAGTATACGTATAGAACCAACTTTAATCAAAAAAGTTAAAGTTGCTCAAGCCATAGACCCGGAGCTGATGCGTATGAAGAAGAAAGTGCAAGAAGGTGATATTCCAGAAGCAAGAATCGATGAAGAAGGAATACTTCGAGTCCACTCCAGACTTTGTGTTCCTAATGATTCTGATTTGAAGTACAAGATCATGATGGAGGCACACAATACACCATTTACAATCCATTTTGGAAGTACCAAAATGTATCGTGATCTTCGACATACATTTTGGTGGAACAATATGAAGAGAGAGATTGCAAAGTTTATCTCGAGGTGTTTAACTTGTCAACGTGTAAAGGCGGAGCATCAAGTGTCTAAGGGCCCATTGCAACCACTTGAGATTCCGAAATGGAAGTGGGAACACATTATCATGGATTTTGTTACGGGTCTTCTCACGGTTTCTCAAGGCATAAATGCTATTTGGGTTATTGTTGATAGATTAACCAAGTTCCGCTTTCATTTCTTGCAAATCGGAGACTTATTCCCTTAAACATCTTGCTTTCGTATGTGACGTAGATGAGATTGTGAGATTGCATGGCATACCGGTATCCATAGTTTGGATCATGACCCAAGATTCACTTCAAGATTTTGGGTTAGCTTGCAAAAAGCTATGGGCACGGAGTTACGATTGATTCGCATACCATCCACAAAGCAGACGGACAATCGAGAGGACTATTCAAACTCTTGAAGATCTATTAAGACTCGTGTGTCCTAGACTTCAAAAGCGGTTGGGATAAGTATTTACCATTGGTGGAATTCTCCTACAACAACAGATTATCGACAAGTATAGGTGTGGCTCCATTGAAGCATTGTATGGGCCGAAAGTGTCGCTCTCCAATATGTTGGGATGAGGTGGGTGAAGCAACATTATTGGGACCCGAGTTGGAATGTATATGACTACGAAAAGATCCAAATGATTCGACAACGTATACAAACCAAGCACAGGATCGACAAAAGAGTTATGCGGATCTTCATCGAAAAGGACGTGGAATTTAGTATCGGGGATCATGTATTGTTGCGTGTTGCTCCATGGAAGGAGTTACAAGATTTGGGAAAGAGGAAAGCTCAATCCACGATTTATTGGTCCATTTTGATTTTTGACCGAGTAGGAAATGTGGCCTATAGACTCGCGTTACCTCCAAGTATGTCTCGTGTTTATAATATTTTTCATATATTTGTGCTACATAAATATGTGAAAGACCCAAATCAAGTTATTGAGTTAGAACTGGACGAGATAGCCGAAGACTTAACGTACGAAGAGGTACATGTCAAGATCTTGGATAGGAAAGAGCATGTTCTACGCACAAAGGTCATACCACAAGTTAAAGTTGTGACGCCCCCAAAATAGGTATACATCACCTATTCTGAGTCGTCAAATACATGGTACAGAATACAAATACAACTTAATTATACAACTGTCGTGTAAAGTACGACAAAACATAAGCTGTGAGTTTTAATATAAATATTATCGTCTAGACAATATACAAACTCAAATTCAATATTATTACATTTATTTTCCACTATTTCTTTGAATAAAGTGAGGACTACTAATGCTATCATCTGGTCCGTCACTCCATTCCTCGACTAGTCCTCGCTACGTTCTCATTTCACAAGAGAACAATAAAATTAAAAAGGTGAGCTCAACTAGCCCAAAGAGAAAATATTATGACTAAGATAATGCATAATATATTATCGTTAGCCTTCAACAGTGTTAAACTGATACAATATAACAACCATCAAGTTTAACTGCAGTGGAATAAGCAATCTATTAAAAGAGTCAAGTAAAGAATAAAATCTACTATCTTTTATGATTTAGAAGGTTTTTCATCACTTTTATCGTTGGGACTCAAATTTTAATAAATAATCCACATCATCGAATCACCCGCACTCACGACCGAGGATATTTTTTTAGTATCACGACCACAATTATCCATGCCACTACGGGCCAAGAATATTTGCGTATTCATTAATGGTCATGATTATGCCAACAACTATCCATCAATGCACTTCTGGACCAATGAGGACTTTTTCCACATCATTTGTAACATTACTACCATGATTACACCGAATAATCCACGGTCATAATCATACCAAGTCCATCTATGCATTATAGGCCACAGATGACTTTCAACAAAATATAAACATGAGGATGATGACAATGATATACTTAATTCAATAAAATAAGTTCAAGAATTAATTTATCCAGAACTAATAACGTCGAAATTGTCAACACGACATCGCTTTGTAGAGTAAAATTCAAGAATGCTCGGAAGAATATTTCCATGAAACGACATTTGGATGAAGCACAAATATCAAGGATATTCCACTAATTTCGTGGAGTATAGAAGTTAAAACTTTAACCATTTGAGTATAATAAGGAATGGAATAACAAAAGAAATCACCGGGCGCGATCGACCGCACTTGCAGTAGAGTTATTCCAACATAATAATAAATAACGGAATCGAGTTCGGCGTAAAAACGCATGTATGTGGATATTCCAATGTAATAATAAAAAGGCGGAATCGAATTACAAAAACGCATGATGTGAGGATATTCCAAGCGAGAATAATAAAGAAGCGGAACCGGTCCCAAGGCAGAATGCATAAACGAGGATGTTCCAATAGAATGATAAATAATGGAATCGGTCCCACAAAAACGCATGATAGGATGTTAAACGTGAATGATAAAGAATGGAACAACAGAAGAATTTCACCAAGTATAGGGTAGCCCACGTATACAGGTTATTCCAACAGAATAATAAAGAATGGAATAACATAAGTTCTCTTCATGGATAAGAAATAAATAATACTCCCTACCTTAGAAAAACTAGATACTGGAATAGTGAGGTAGCAGACTTCTCTTCTTCTTTCTATAATTTCTCTCTATAATAATCGCTCTAAAGCTTTTGTGAATTGGTGAGAAATGAAGGAAGAATGAGCTTCTATTTATAGAAAAATATAGTTTTGATAATTGCATGTTTTGGGGCTCAAAAAATTATAATACAATACCTCCAACTTTTCCTTTATTTTTAATTTAGTCATGGAAGTATTATCAAACTTGCACCACCTCCCCTAATAGTAAATAATGTGATTCAATAGTAAATTATGTGAATCAATAGTTAGACATGTGAAAATACGAATTACAAGATAAAGTGCCTCCATCTATACCTCCATTTTTAACTTAGTCATTCAAGTATTATCAATCTTGCACCAACTCCCTAATAGTAACAATAATGTGAAACAATAGTATACACATGTGAATAAATAGTTATAATCATGTGAAATAATAGCAATTAATTGCTCATTTATCCAAGTTAAATATTGGATCGTCAATATAACCTCCAGGACATCAATTATTATCGAAATAATTATCGATTTTCACTAACACAAATAATTCCAACACAATGAAACCATTTTTATCAAAAATATAAATTTTGAAATTTCAAAGTTTGGCTTTTTCCCAAAAAAGTCAACTATTGACTTTTTTGACCAAATAGTGAATTAGAAAAATTTTGTGTTTATAGACTATTTTACTAATTTCATCATTAGGACTCAAATATCACGTCTTCGTCTCCAAATTCAACTCCGAACACAACTTCAATTTTAATAACATTCATCATTAATATTAAAACTCACAATATTTATCAACCGGTCGTTCCTGTGAAAGAGGGGCTTTCAATAAGGATTTCTCCTATCAAGCGCACTTAATTAGGTGACCAAACCTCTCCTCAGCGAACTTCTAGACATTGTAAATATTGCAATTTAATAATATGAATAACTTTGTCATCTCAATTATTGATTTAATAAAATAACATATTATGCGAGATGATCTTATATGTGATAATCGAATCAATAATATGAGAGATATGATCACGGCAATTCTTGTAGCAATAATTGAGTATAAGCGAGTGACTTTCACGTAAGCATCAATAATCAATACCGTAGTGCTTCTTATGCAACCACACGTATTCTTGTACTTTTAACACCGGTGTGTTTGACGATTAACAGTAAAACTTCCATAGTTATTTTCATACAGTATTTTTGCCGTTTTCTCAATTCGACAATAATTCCGTTGTGGGGGTTCACCAATGATTGTGTCGTTGTACGAATATTCCCTGTTAAAACGAATATTCCCCGAACAATCGAATATTATATAATAAATTACGTACTTTGCAAAATTTGTAAATATCACCCACAACTATAACATTTTATCAAATCCACACCATAATATTCAAAAATATATTTCAAGAAAATTTAATCTTTATTCAAAAAATTGGGGTCTTACAGTTGAGCTTTCCTCTCTTTCCAAATCTCGTAACTCCCTTCCATGGAGCAACACGTAACAACACATGATCTCCAATATCGAATTCCACGTCCTTTCGATGAAGATCAGCATAACTCTTTTGTCGATCTTGTGAGGTTTTTATACGTTGTCGGATCGTTTGAATCTTTCCGTAGTCATACGTACCAACTCGGTCCCAACAACGTTGCTTCACCCACCTCATCCCAAAGATCTTGGAGAATGACACTTTCTTCCATATAACGCCTCAAATGGAGCCATGCCAATACTTGCTTGATAAGCTGTTGTTGTAGGAAAACTCCACCAATGGTAAGAACTTGTCCCAACTTCCTTGAAGTCGAGGACACGAGTCTTAATAGATCTTCAAGAGTTTGAATGGTCATCTCATTTGCATTCGTCCGTCCCGAGGATGATATGCCGAAAGCTAAATCGTAAATCCGTGCCCATAGCTTTTTTGCAAACCTAACCCAAAATCTTGAAGTGAATCTTGGGTCTCGATCGAAACTATGGATCTTTGGCATACCATGCGATCTTACAATCTCGTTTATGTACATATGAAAGCAAGGCGTTCAAGTGTATAAGTTTCTCGTATAGGTAGGAAATGAGCGGACTTGGTCAATCTATCAACAATGACCCAAATTGCATCTATGCCTTGAGAAACCTTGGGAAGACCGAAGCTTGAAATCCATAGTAATGTGTGTTCCACTTCCATTACGGAATTTCAAGTGGTTGCAATGGACCTTTTGGTACTGATGATGCTCACTTGACTCGTTGATAAGTTAAACACCTTGAGATAAACTCTGCTATCTCTCTCTTCATATTGCTCCACCAAAATGTATGTCGAAGATCACAATACATTTTGGTACTCCCAAGATGGATTGCAAATGGTGTGTTGTGCGCCTCCTTCATTATTTTATACTTTAAATCAGGGTTGTTAGGAACATAAAGTCTGGAGTTGACTCGAAGTATTCCTTCTTCATCGATTCTTGCTTCCGGCATAGCACCTTCTTGTACTTTCTTCCTCATCGCGCATCACCTTCAGTGCAGCAAGCGAAAGCGACTTTAACTTTATCGATTAAAGTCGGTTCTACTCGTATATTCTCCATCATCACATGGGTCCCTGGAGTCTTTATCTCTAACTCCATCCTTTGCAAGTCATACAAAATGGGCCTTTGCGTTGACAATATTGCACTCGTACCCGCATATGATCTTCTACTCAGTACGTCAGCTATCACGTTCGCTTTTCCAGGATGGTATTGGATGGTATGATCATAATCTTTCAATAGTTCAAGCCAACATCATTGTCGCATGTTGAGTTCCTTTTGGGTGAAGAAATATTTGAGGCTTTTATGATCCATGTAGATCTCCACCTTCTCTCCATACAGGTAATGCCTCCAAATCTTTAAGCGCCTTAACGACAAATGCCAACTCTAGATCATGAGTAGGATAATTCTCTCATATTCTTTGAGTTTGAGTGAGGGCTATGACTTTCCCATTTTGCATGAGAACACATCCTAACCCTTTGCTAGAAGCATCACTTTGAGATGAAAAATCCTCGAACGGATGGTATTGTCGAGCAGTCTTTGAAATGATTCTTCTCTTGAGTTCTTGAAAACTCTTCTCACATTCCTTGCTCCAACCGAACTTTGTATCTTTTTGAGTCAGCTGAGTTAATGGAGTAGCGATTCGAGAAAACCCTTCTACGAATCTCCGATAATAACCAGCTATGCCGAGAAAGCTACGTACTTTGGTCACTGATTTAGGTTGCTCCCAGCTTTGAATAGCTTCAATCTTTGTCGGGTCAACAAATATTCCATGACTTGATACTACGTGCCCAAGGAATGCTACTTCCTCAAGCCAGAACTCACATTCCTTTAACTTGGCATAAAGCTTGTTTTCACGAAGCTTTTGGAGTATCAACCTCAAGTGTTGCTCATGATCTTCACGGCTTTTAGAATATATGAGGATGTCATAAATAAAGACGACCACAAAATGATCCAAATATTCCTTGAATACTCGGTTCATCATATCCATGAAGGCAGCAGGAGCATTAGTCAATCCAAAAGATATGACAGAGAATTCATAATTCTCGTACCGAGTTTTGAAGGCAGTCTTTGGAATATCCTCAGTTTTAGCCTACAGCTGATGATATCCAGAACGAAGATCAATCTTTGAAAAAAATAGTGCCCCTTGTAACAAATCAAACAAGTCATCAATACGTGGCAATGGGTACCTATTTTTGATGGTGACATGATTCAACTCCCGATAATCAATACAAAGTCGCATACTCCCATCTTTCTTCTTCACGAATAGAACAGGAGCACCCCAAGGAGACGTACTAGGACGAATAAAACCAATGTCTAACAATTCCTGTAATTGGGTTTTTAACTCCTGAATTTCAATAGGAGTCATTCGATATGGGGCTTTGGAAATGGGTTTTGTATCAGGTTCAAGGTCGATACAAAATTCAACTTCACGCCGGGGTAGGGTAGGGAAGTTCTTGGGGAATACGTCGGAAATTTATTAACAATGTGAAATATCATTCAAAACTGACGTATTTTTGTTTAAATCCGTGACATGGGCTAAGAAAGCTTGACATCCGTTTTTCAATAAACGAATAGCTTTATGGCTTGAGATGACCGTGATTGATTTTAATGGTTTGGTCGCTTGAATTCGCATAATAGGTTTATTAGGAATATGAAAGCTAACAACCTTACAAAAATAATCAATTTTAGCATGATGAGTAGTTAACCAATCAATCCCTAGAATCACGTCAAATGCAAGTATTTTTAAGGAGATAAGATCGACAGGTAACGTGTGGTAACCGATTTGAATCAAATAAGACTTATAAACAGTGGATGTAATAAAGGTTTCTCCTAATGGAGTTTGATAGATAAGTCAAAGTCTAATTTCTCGAGTCAAATTTAAGCGTTGGCGCAAGTAGGAGAAATAAAAGAATGGGTAGAACTGGTATCAAATAAGGTATAGATTTCACTAGAGTTTATGATAAGCTTACCCGTGATAACCTCATTCGGGTTCCTTGCTTTCTGGGAGGTCACAACAAAAGCTCTCCCTTGCACTACCGGCTTTAACTTTTCTAGGACGACCTTTGGTGCCTCCATCCTAGCTGAACTTGTCTTCGGTGAACGACAAAATCGAGCTAAGTGACCTTCCCTTCCATAATTATAACATGTTTTGGATGGCATCATGCAGTTTGGACTGATGTGTCCCTCCCCTCCGCATTTGAAGCATATGATAGGTGGTCGTTCTCCTTCCTTAACAACTGGTCTTTGGTCTTTGACGTCTTTCCATCATTGTTGAATCTCCTTTTCTTGAAATGTCCATTTTTATTATCTTGGCTATGATTACCACCAAAGTGGTTACCATTTCTGGCATGTTGATTCTCTCCACGCTTGTTGTCACCGTTTCGATGACTATTACCACTTGTATTTTCATTCTGCCGGCTGCTTTCTCTTGGTTGCGTTGACTCGTTATCGCGCTCCAATAACTGAGCCCTATTTACAACATCTGAATACAAACACAGTTTATGAGAAATAAGATATTGACGTATCTCTGGTTTCAAACTTCTTAAAAATATTCGCGTCATTCGTTCCTCATTATCGACCAAATGGGATGCAAACCGGGATAACTCCATAAATTTAGCCTCGTATTGAGACACGGTCATATTGTTTTGCTCCAACTTGATAAACTCCACCTCTTTCATGTGACGAATACTTTCGGGAAAGTACTTGTCATTGAATAGCTCTTGGAACTTCTCCCAAGACATCTTGAGTCAAGGCGCCCGGTGAGTGCGTTTCTGATTCCCACCCGATGTCGCCTCTTCAAGCAACATGAAGGTGGCGAAGGGAACCTTTTGATCCTCGAAGCATCCCAAGACATCAAATATCTTGGTGATCTGCTTTATCCGTGCTTCAGCCTTAAGTGGTTTTGGCTCTCCAATAAACTCCGGTGGTCCCAACTCCTTGAAGCTCATTTAACGATAACCGCCCAAGAGTTTCCGGTGTTTCCACCTACATTTTGGGCGGCCATTCCTCGCTGATGTTGCATGAATTGCATAAAGCCTCGAACATTCCATCGTTCATCATTTGGTCGGTGTTGTTGTTTTGCATGAGGATTATCGCCTTCTGAAGCACATTATTACGATTGTTGATCTGTGGAGACTCAGCGGTCTCTTGTGCTCCATTGTTATTCTCAATATTCTCGGATGCCATTTTCAAAATCGCCACAAAATAAGGGTTAATTGGCATGCAACATATTATCCATATACTCTGACCAACTAATTAAATACCAAATAAACTTAGGTAGGTCATACTAACGAATGAATTCCCCGTCTCTCCCCTCCTAGTTCTAGTCTCACATCTTAGCCAGGGATCATATCCCTAAGCTTTGATACCAACTGTGACGCCCCCAAAATAGGTATACATCACCTATTCTGAGTCGTCAAATACATGGTACAGAATACAAATACAACTTAATTATACAATTGTCGTGTAAAGTATGACAAAACATAAGCTGTGAGTTTTAATACAAATATTGTCGTCTAGACAATATACAAACTCAAATTTCAATATTATTTCATTTATTTTCCACTATTTCATTGAATAGTGAGGACTACTAATGCTATCATCTGGTCCGTCACTCCGGTTCCTCGACTAGTCCTCGCTACGTTCTCATTTCAAGAAGAGAACAATTAAAGTAAAAGGGTGAGCTCAACTAGCCCAAGAGGAAATATTATGACTAAGATAATGCATAATATATTATCGTTAGCCTTCAACGATTGTTAAAGCGATACAATATAACAACCATCAAGTTTAAGCTGCGAGTGGAACAAATAATCCATTAAAAGAGTCAAAGAGAGAATAAAATCTACTATCTTTTATGATTTAGAAGGTTTTCATCACTTTTATCATTTGGGACTCAAACAATAAATAATCCACATCATCGAATCACCCCTTAGACTACTACCAAAGATATTCTTTAGTATCACGACCACAATTATCCATGCAATACGGGCCAAGAATATTTGTGTATTCATTAATGGTCATGATCATGCCAACAAATTTGTCCATCAATGCACTACGGGCCAATGAGGACTTTTTCCACATCATTTGTAACATTACGGTCATGATTATTAATGAATAATCCACGGTCATATGTGGCGCCCCAAAATAGGTATACATCACCCATTACGAGTTGTCAATACATGATGCGAAACAACTACAACTTTATTATTACAATAGTAAAACTGTGAGTTTGAATACAAATATTATCTTCTAGATAATATCTATAATCAAATAAATCCTCATCACATTTATTGATACATTATTTTATAAAAATGGTGAGGACTACTAAACAACTCTCTCTATAACCATCATTCCATACCTCGACTCGTACTCTCTACATTCTCGCCTCCTGAGAAGAAAAATGGAACAAAAAGGAAAAGGGTGAGCTCAACTAGCCCAGTAAAGAATATTATGACTAAGATAATATAGAACAAATTATCGTTAGTCTCCAACAGGAAAAAATCTAATAGAATACAATAGACAACAAGTTTTAAATCAATATTCGCAGCGGAAATAATAATTCATTAGAAGAGTTAAGTAGAGAATGCAAACTACTATCTTCTATGTATGAATTTAAAAGTTCATCGTCTATCTTTTCTCCCCCGTAACATCAATCAATATATATCGGAATCAAATATTCATCTTTTGCACTCTGTGCCAAAGATATTCATCGATTGGTCATGTTCATCTAAACACTGTTCATCTTTGCACTCTGGGCCAAAGATATTCATCGAAATCATTCATCTTTGCACTTATATAGGCCAAAGATATTCAATAATGTCATCATTTAAGATCGAGGATGATGAAAAATATTTTTTAAAAGCGAATCCGATTGAAACAAAATGACAAGGATTAAGGATTAAGGATTTATACTTTGTTTTATCCATGTCCAAAAATACCTCAAAAATAATCATAGTGGTGTAAAATTCAAGAATGATCAAAACATGGATACAATCAAAAGCTAGTATCTATAATAGATATTTTTGACGAAAAGGAAAATTTTCATTTTTCGATGAATAGTGTAAATGATTCGTGAATAAGTGTCGATATCGTGAATAGTGTCGTATCGTGAATAGTAACTCCGACACCAAAAGTTCCAAATTTGATAAAAACTTCAGATCGATATTTCAAAGATAATGATATTGAAGAAATAATATCATTTGAAAAAAAAAAATATCCCTTACCTCGAAAGATTTATACTTCTAAATTTGAAACAGGATATAGGCTATGACTTGAACTTTGCACAGTATAGCAATACTCAAAGTATACTCAAAATACTCACAAGAATATGCTCGATAATATAGAGAGAAAACTTGAGTTTATGGTGTGATTTTCAATTCTAACCTAAGCACCCTATTTATAGGAAAATGCTTAAAACACCAAAGCATAAAATTTATTAAAATATATTATTAATAATAAATTTCATATGCCTCCTTGGAAAATCAGATTTCTAACATATCCCACATGCTCATCTTCTAGAAAAAGTGATAAAAACGTTTTTATTAAAAAATATATTTAAAACTTCCAAAAATTAATTATTTTGGACCTTTAGAACTTCAATAATTCATAATAAATAGCCCTTTTATAGGAAATTCAATTCTCTACAACTTTGCAGAAGAAAGTTTTTCCAAATTCCAAACAGAAATTGACCGAAATCCATAAACGGGCGATTTTACAGGCTATAATCAAATTTCAGTCAAGAAATGGGGTCCATCGATATGTTTAACATGTTTTAAACATTTATTGCAACAAAATACTCTTCCTCCTCGTATACTCATATATCCCACATTCGTTGTAAAAATATCACCATTATTATATTATTAAAATATAATAATATATATATTTAAATGAATTATTTTATCAGAAAAAGATAAAATTTTAATTTTCAACAATTGTCACATTAAAAATTTTCTCCATTTATATCCACATAAAATCAATATTTTCCTCATCATATGAATCAATAATTAATTATTCACAAATAATATTACAGAATCACAATATTGACAACCAGGCAGTTCCCAGGAAAGAGGAGGCTTTCCAATAAGAATTTCTCCTTACTTGCGAGCAATTAGGTGACCAAATCTCTCCTTAGACAGAACTTTCTAGACATTGCCAATAATGTTATCCAATAATATTATTCAGATAATATGAATTATTGCTTTGATAATGAAAAATACTGTGTAGTGACAATTATTGAAACAACAGTAATATAAAATATCAACACAAACAATTATTGAATCAATAAAATAAAATCTTTGAGCGATAATTCTTTGTAACCATTATTGAGTAGTGCCTTCTTACGTAAGAATCAATAATTGGTGCAATCTGAGTATCTTCTTGTGTTTTAACCAACGAGAGTATTTAAACAAGTATTAATGGTAACAACTACTGTAGATTATTTTTAAACAACTTATATTTGTCGTTTTCTTCATCCAATCGCTTTCAGTTATGGGAATTTACATGGTAATGGCTGGCCGTAATTGCGAATATTCAAGGCGATGCGAATATTCCACGACAAACGAATATTCCAAACAACAATGAATATTTCATAACCACTTGCTTATTTTGAAATATTTGTGTATTTTACCCATAACTATCCACATTAATCACATCAACCCTTACTATTTCAAAATAATAATGAGAGGAAATTAAATTTCATTAATTAAATATTTGGGGTCTTACATCATAATCATACCAAGTCCATCTATGCAATATAGGCCATAGATGACTTTCAACAAAATATAAACATGAGGATGATGACAATGATATACGAATTCAATAAAACAAGTTCAAGAATTAATTTATCTAAGAACTAATAACGCCCAAATTATCAACATGATCTTTGCTTTGTAGAGTAAAATTCATGAATGCTCGGAAGAATATTTCCATGAAACGATCTTTGGATGAAGCGGAAATATCAAGGATATTCCACTAATTTGGGAGTATAGAAGTCAAAACTTTAACCAATTGAGTATAATAAGGAATGGAATAACAAAAGAAATCACCGGGCATGCGATATAATCGCATATGCAGTTATTCCAACATAATAATAAATAACGGAATCGGTCGGTACAGTAAACGCATAGCACGGGATATTCCAACGAGAATAATAAAAAGGCGGAACCGGTCGGCGTAGAACGCATGAACAGGATGATCCAATGAATAATAAATAATAATGGAGTCCGGTCAAACGTAAGTAAAAGCAGGATGTTCCAATGAATAATAAAGAATGGAATAATGAAGAATTTCACCAAGTATAGGGTGGCCAGCATATCTGAGTTATTCTAATAGAATAAGAAAGAATGGAATAATGAAGTTCTCTTCATAGATAAGAAAGAAATAATACTCCCTACCTTGAAAAAGCTGGATCTTTAGAATAGTGAGGTAGCGAGACTTCTCTTCTTCTTTCTATAATTTCTCTCTATAATAATCGCTCTAAAGCTTTTGTGAATTGGTGAGAAATGAAGGAAGAATGAGCTTATTTATAGAAAAATATAGTTTCGATAATTTACGTTTTGGGGGGCTCAAAAATTACGAGACAATACCTCCAACTTTTCTTTCATTTTTAATTTAGTCCTACAAGTATTATAAAACTTTCACCACCTCCCCTAATAGTAAATAATGTGAATCAATAGTTCAATCATGTGAATCAATAGTATAATCATGTGAAAAATAAGAATTACAGTATAGTACCTCCATCTATACCTCTATTTTTAACTTAGTCATGCAAGTATTATCAATTTTGCACCAACTCCCCTAATAGTACAAGAATGTGAAACAATAGTATACACATGTGAACAAATAGTTATAATCATGTGAAATAATAGCAATCAATTGCTCATTTATCCGGTTAAATACCCGATTGGTCAAAATAACCTCCAGACATCAATTTTTATCGAAATAAATGTCGATTTTCACTAACACAAATAATTCCAACATAATGAAACTATTTTTATCAAAAATATAAATTTTGAAATTTTGAAGTTTGACTTTTCCCAAAAAAGTCAACTATTGACTTTTTGACCAAATAGTAAAAACCGGCAAATTTTTGTGTTTATAGTCTATTTTTACTAATTTCATCGTTCCGGACTCAAATATCACGTCCGCGTCTCCAAATTCAACTCCGAGCACAACTTCAATATTAATAACATTCATCATTAATATCATAACTCACAATATTTATCAACCAGGTCGTTCCTAGGAAAGAGGAGACTTTCCAATAAGGATTTCTCCCTATTGACGAGCAATTAGGTGACCAAACCTCTCCTTGACAGAACTTCTAGACATTGTAAATATTGTAATTTAATAATATGGATAACTTTGTCATCTCAATTATTGACTTAATAATATAAAATATTTTGCAAATGATACTGTGACAATAATTGAATCAATAATATGAGAGATATGATGCAGCAATTACTGTAGTAATAATTGAGTATAAGCTGAGTGACTTCTCACGTAAAGCATCGATAATCAATCTGAGTGTCTTCTTGGAATAGTGAGGTAGCAGACTTCTTCTTCTTTCTATAATTTCTCTCTATAATAATCATTTCTAAAGCTTTTGTGAATTGGTGAGAAATGAAGGAAGAATGAGCTTATTTATAGAAAAATATAGTTTTGATAATTGCATGTTTTGGGGCTCAAAAATTACAATACAATACCTCGACTTTTCCTTTATTTTTAATTTAGTCATGGAAGTATTATCAAACTTGCACCACCTCCCCTAATAGTAAATAATGTGATTCAATAGTAAATTATGTGAATCAATAGTTACGAACATGTGAAAATACTGAATTACGATATAGTGCCTCCATCTATACCTCCATTTTTAACTTAGTCATTCAAGTATTATCAATCTTGCACCAACTCCCCTAATAGTAACAAAGAATGTGAAACAATAGTAGACACATGTGAATAAATAGTTATAATCATGTGAAATAATAGCAATCAATTGCTTCATTTATCAGGTTAAATAATTGGATTGGTCAATATAACCTCCGGACATCAATTATTATCGAAATAATTGTCGATTTTCACTAACACAAATAAGTCCAACACAATGAAACCATTTTATCAAAAATATAAATTTTGAAATTTCAAAGTTTGACTTTTCAAGAAAAAGTCAACTATTGATTTTTTTGACCAAATAGTGAATTAGAAAATTTTGTGTTTATAGACTATTTTACTAATTTCATCATTAGGACTCAAATATCACGTCTGCGTCTCCAAATTCAACTCGAACACAACTTCAATTTTAATAACATTCATCATTAATATTAAAACTCACAATATTTATCAACCGGTCGTTCCCGAGAAGGGGCTTTCGATAAAGATTTCTCCCTATATTGGTAGCAATTGATTAGGTGACAAACCTCTCCTTGATGAACTTCAGACATTGTAAATATTGCAATTTAATAATATGAATAATTTTGTCATCTCAATTATTGATTTAATAAAATAACATATTATCACGGATGATCTTATGACAATAATCGAATCAATAATATGAGAGATATTATTGCACGGCAATTATTGTAGCAATAATTGAGTATAACCGAGTGACTTCTCACGTAAGCATCAATAATCAATCTGGTGTCTTCTTATACGCAACCACGCCAGCGTATTCATTGTACTTTTAACTTTGGGTGTTTCAGCAGTTAACAGTAAAACTTTCGTAGTTATTTTCATAAAGTATTTTTGTCGTTTTCTCAATCAAATGATAATAATTTTGTAATGGGGGTCCACCAATGATTGTCTTGGTTGTCTGAATATTCCTGTTAAAACAAATATTCCCTGACCAATCGAATATTATATAACAACTTGCGTACTTTGCAAAATTTGTAAATATTACCCACAACTATAATATTATATCAAAACCACACCATAATATTCAAAAATATATTTCGAGAAAATTATTCTATATTCATAAAAGTTGGGGTCTTACAAAAGTTTTGTGGAGAAACCATGCTATTGAGGAATTGACCTGGGAGTTGGAAACGGAAATGAAAGCGAGGTATCCTCATCTTTTCGAAACACCAGGTACGTACGTCAATTTCGAGGACGAAATTTCATAAGGAGGGGAGGTTATAAGACCCCAAATTATTAATAAATAAAATTTAATTTCCTCTATTTATTATTTTGAAATAATAAGGGTTGATTTGATTAATGTGGTTAGTTATAGGTAAAATGCGCAAATATTTTAAATAAGCAAGTGGTTATAAAATATTCATTTTTATCGGAGAATATTAGTTTAGTAAGTGGACTATTCTTACTGCTTGAGGGAATATTAAATGCGACAGTAGCGACCTTTGTGTGGGCCCATAGCTAAAAGCGATTGGATGAAGAAAGCGACAAGTATAAGTTGTTTATAAATAGCGGCGTAGTTATTACAGAATTATCTTTGTTGGAATACCCGGTAGTTAAAACAACATAATGTCTGGCGTTGTTGACAATGAAGATACTGCTGATATTGCACCAATTATTGATTCTTACGTGAAGGCACTACTCAATAATTATTACGATAATTCTTATTCGTTATTTTATTTTATTGATTCAATAATTATTGCGTTGATATTTTATATTCTTTGTTGTTTTGATAATTGTCACTACGATTATTTTCCATTATCGAAGCAATAATTCATATTATCTGAATAATATTATTAGATAACATTATTGGCAATGTCTAAAAAGTTCTGTCTAAGGAGAGGTTTGGTCACCTAATTGCGCGCTAGTAAGGAGAAATCCTTATTGGAAAGCCCCATCTTTCCTGGGAACGGCATGGTTGTCATTATTGTGATTCTGTAATATTATTTATGAATAATTAATTATTGATTTATATGATGAGGAAAATATTGATTTTATGTGGATATAGATGGAGAAAATTTTTAATGTGACAATTGTTAAAAATTAGTATTTTATCTTTTTCTGATAAAATAATTTATTTAAATATATTATTATATTTTAATAATATAATAATGGTGATATTTTTTACAATAAATGTGGGATATATGAATATATGAGTAGAAAGAATATTTTTGTTGCATTAAATGATTAACACATGTTTTGTGTGTAAATTGGACCCGATGTCTTGAATTGAAATTTGATTATAGCTTTGTAAAATCGCTGGTTTATGAATTTGGTCAATTTCTGTTTGGAATTTGGAAAAACTTTCTTCTGCAAAGTTGTAGATAATGGAATTTCCTATGATAAAGGCATAAGGTTCAAATTTTTCTGACAAAAGGGCTATTTATTATGAATTATTGCAATTCTGAAGTTCCAAAATAATTAATTTTTGAAGTTTAAAATATTTTAATTAAGAAAAACATTTTTTTCATTTGTAGGACATGTGTTAGTGGTTGAATCCAGCTGGTGGTGTGCGTAGGAAGATTTGGAAAATTTATATTATTATTATATTAAATTTTCTGCTTTGGTGTTCTAAGCATTTTCCTATAAATTGGGTGCTTAGGTTAGAATTGACAATCACACCAGAAACTAAAGTTTTCTCTCTCTTTCTCTCTCGATATATTAAGCGTATTCTTGTGAGTATTTTGATACTTGAGTGTGTTGTTATACGGTCTGCAAGTTCCTCAAAGACTATATATTGAGTATTCCAAAACCCAAAAATCTTATTCTTTTGAGGTAAGGGATGTTATTTTCTTCTTAAATGATATTACTTTCTTCAATATCATTATGCCAAAATATTGGTTTGAACTTTTTATCAAATTTGAAACTTTTTTGTGTGAGAGTTCTTATTCACGATATCTGACTTTATTCACCAAAAAATTAAATTTTCATTTTTCGTCAAAATATCTATTATGGATCTCTAGGCTTTGATTGTATCCATGTTTTGATCATTCTTGAATTTTACTCCACTATGATTATTTATGAGGTATTTTTGGACATGGATAAACCGAAATACGCATCCTTAATATTTGTTATTTTGTTTCATTGGATTTGTTTCCTTTAAAATATTTTTCATCATACTCGATCTAAATGATGATATTCTTGAATATCTTTGGCTTTTGTAGTGTAAAAGATGAGCAGTGTTTAGATGAACATGACCAACTGATGAATATCTTTAGCCTGTAGTGCAAAGATGCATATTTGATTCTAGATATATATTGATTGATGTTACAGGGATAAAATATCGACGATGAACTTATAAATTCATATATAGAAGATAGTAGATTTCATTCTCTACTTAACTCTTCTAATGAATTATTATTTTCGCTACGAATATTGATTTAAAACTGGTTGTCTATTGTATTTTATTAGATTTTTCCCTATTGAAGACTAACGATAATTTGTTCTATATTATCTCAGTCATAATATTCTTTACTGGGCTAGTTGAGCTCACCCTTTTCTTTTTTGTTCCATTTTTCTTCTCAGGAGGCGAAAATGTAGCAATCTTAAATAGGGGTATGGAATAAAGGTTCTAAAAAGTCGTTTTATTAGTCCTCACCATTTTTATAAAATAATGTATCAATAATTGTAATGAGGACTTATTTGGGTATAAATATTGTCTATATGGCAATATTTGTATTTAAACTCACAGTTTAAATGTTATATTAATAAAGTTGTAGTTGTTTCTATACCATGTATTTTAACGACTCAGAATGGGTATTGTATACCTATTTTGGGGGTGTCACATTTCACCCATAACCAAAATATTATATAAATTTAACACCTTATTATTCACAATAATAAATAGAGGAAATTCGATTTTATTCATTAAAAAGTTGGGGTCTTACAGCTTTTGTGACGCCCCCAAAATAGGTATACAACACCCATTCTGAGTCGTCAAAATACATGGTACAGAAACAACTACAACTTTATTAATACAACATAAAAAGCTGTGAGTTTAAATATAAATATTGTCATCTAGACAATACCACACTCAAATAAGTCCTCAAAGACAATTATTGATACATTATTTTACAAAATGATGAGAACTACTAAAACGACTTCTACAAACCATCATTCCACACCCCGATTAGTACTCGATACATTTCGCCTCCACGAGAAGAAAAATGGAACAACAAGAAAAAGGTGAGCTCAACTAGCCGAAAGAAAGAACATTATGACTAAGATAATATAAAACAAATTATCGTTAGTCTTCAACAGAGAAAAATCTAATAGAATCAATAGACAACAAGTTTTAAATCAATATTCATAATGAAATAATAATTCATTAGAAGAGTTAAGTAGAGAATGCAAACTACTATCTTCTATATATGAATTTAAAAGTTCATCGCTCATCTTTTATCCTCAGAACATCAATCAATATATATCTCGAATCAAATATTCATCTTTGCACTACAGTGCCAAAGATATTCATCATTGGTCATGTTCATCTAAACACATGTTCATCTTTGCACTACGGCCAAAGATATTCATCGAAATCATTCATCTTTTGCACTAAAGCCAAAGATATTCAATTATATCATCATTTAGGGTGAGGATGATGAAAATATTTTAAAGAAAAGCGAATCCGATTGAAACAAAAGAATAAATATTAAGGATTCATACTTTAAACAATTCTCGTTCAAAAATACTTCATAAATAACCGGAGTAGAGTAAAATTCAAGAATGAAGACCAAAACATAGATCCAATCAAAGATAGTATCTAGAATAGATATTTTGGACAAAAAGAAGAAATTTCATTTTTTGGTGAATAGTGCCGTATTTGTGAATAGTGTCGTATACGTGAATAGTAATTCTGACACCGAAAGATAGAAATTTCACAAAAAACATCATCACGTTTTGTGAATAGTACTCGTGAATCGTGAATAGTAACTCGTGAATAGTAACTCATGAATAGTAACCCTGACATGAAAAAGTTCCAAATTTAATAAAAAGTTTCAACCAATATTTCAGCATAATGATATTGAAGAAATAATATCATTTGAGAAGAAAATAACACCCCTTACCTAAAAAGGATAGTACTTCTGACTGGTATACTGGATATAGTGCTAAAAGGAGTTGCACCGTATAACAATACTCAAAGTACTTAAATACTCACAAGAATACGCTCAATATATCGAGAGAGAAAGAGAGAGAAAATCTATAGTTTCTGGTGTGATTTTCAATTCTAACCTAAGCACCCTATTTATAGGAAAATGCTTATAACACCGAAGTAGAAAATTTAATATAATTTTAATATATTATATATAAATTCCTACGCACACATTCTAAGATCTGAACTCAGCCATCTTGCACATGCTAATGATGCCAACCAAGTATAAAAAACGTTTTTATTATTTAAAATAATTAAAACTTCCAAAAATTAATATTCAGGAATTTCAGAACTTCAATAATTCATAATAAATAGCCATTTTATCAAAAAATTCGAATCTCGCGATTTTGTTATAGGAAATTCAATTCTCTACAACTTTGCAGAAGAAAGTTTTTCCAAATTCCAAACAAAAATTGACCGAAATCCATAAACGGACGATTTTACAGGCTATAATCAAATTTCAGTCAAAAAATGGGGTCCACCGACACACAAAATATTTGTTAATCATTTAATACAACAAAAATACTCTTCTTCCTCATATACTCATATATCCCATATTTATTGTAAAAATATCATCATTATTATATTATTAAAATATAATAATAAATTATTTTATCAGAAAAGATAAAATATCATTTTTCAAAAATTTTCTCCATCTATATCCACATAAAATCAATATTTTCCTCATCATATAAATCAATAATTAATTATTCACAAATAATATTACAGAAATCACAAAGATTGTGCAACTGGTAGTTTCCGGAAAGAGGGACTTTCCAATAAGAATTTCTCCTTCTTGGCATGCTTGATTAGGTGACCAAACCTCTCCTGTGACACGAACTTTATAGAAATTACCAATAATGTTTTCTAATAATATTATTGAGATAATATGAATTATTGCTTCGATAATGGAAAATCTTGTGTAGTGATAATTATTGAAACAACAAAGTAATATAGAATATCAACGCAAGCAATTATTGAATCAATAAAATAAAATCTCGAACGAAGAATCATCGTAACAATTATTGAGTAGTGCCTTCTTACGTAAGAATCAATAATTGGTGCAATACCGTGTGCTTACTTTGCAACAACGCCAGACATTCGTGTGTTTTAACTAATCGGGTATTTCAACAAGTGTTAGCAGTAATAACTACGTAGTTATTTATAAACAACTTATACTTGTCGTTTTCTTCATCCAATCGCTTTCAAGTTATGGGGCCCATTAAAAGATCAATACCGTCATTTAATATTTCCTGAGCAAGAATATTCCACGACCAAACGAATATTCCCAAACAACAATGAATATTTTATAACCACCGCTTATTTAAAATATTTGCGCATTTTACCCATAACTAACCACATTAATCAAATCAACCTTACTATTTCAAAATAATAAATAAAGGAAAATAAATTTCATTTATTAATAATTTGGGGTCTTACAACTCCCTCTTTATGAAATTTCGTCCTCGAAATTGACGTGACGTCGACAGTGTTTCAAAAGATGAGGATACCTCGCTTTCATTTCCGTTTCCAACTCCGGTCATTTTCTCAATAGCATGGTTTCTCCACAAAACTTTAACTTGTGGTATGACCTTCGTGCGTAGGACATGCTCTTTTCTATCCAAGATTTTGACAGGTACCTCTTCATACGTTAAGTCTTCGGCTATTTCATCCGGTTCTAACTCAATAACATGGTTCGGGTCTTTCACATATTTACGAAGCACGGATACGTGAAAAACATTATGAACACGAGACATACTTGGAGGTAACGCGAGTCTATAGGCCACATTTCCAACTCGGTCAAGAATCTGAAATTGAGCTATCCTCTCTTCCCAAATATTGTAACTCCTTTCCATGGAGCAACACGTAATAATACGTGATCCCCAATACTAAATTCCACGTCCTTTCGATGAAGATCCGCATAACTCTTTTGTCGATCATGTGCCATTTGTATACGTTGTCGAATCATTTGGATCTTTTCTGTAGTCATTCGTACCAACTCTGGTCCCAACAACGTTGCTTCTCCCACCTCATCCCAGCATATTGGAGAGCGACACTTTCGTCCATACAATGCTTCAAATGGAGCCACACCTATACTTGCCTGATAACTGTTGTTGTAGGAGAATTCCACCAATGGTAAATACTTATCTCAACTCCCTTTGAAGTCTAGGACACAGAGTCTTAATAGATCTTCAAGAGTTTGAATAGTCCTCTCGATTGTAAAATCTGGTTTGAGGATGGTATGCGAACTAAATCGTAAATCCGTCCCCATAGCTTTTTGCAAGTTAACCCAAAATCTTGAAGTGAATCTTGGGTCACGATCCGAAACTATGGATACTAGCATGCCATGAAACCTCACAATCTCATCTACGTACATACGAGCAAGACGTTCAAGGGAATAAGTCTCCCGTATTGGCAAGAAATGAGCAGATTTGGTTAATCTATCAACAATAACCCAAATAGCATTTATGCCTTGAGAAACCGTGGGAAGACCCGTAACAAAATCCATGGTAATGTGTTCCCACTTCCATTTCAGAATCTCAAGTGGTTGTAATGGACCTTTTGGCACTTGATGCTCCGCCTTTACACGTTGACAAGTTAAACACCTCGAGATAAACTTTGCAATCTCTCTCTTCATATTGTTCCACCAAAATATATGTCAAAGATCATGATACATTTTGGTACTCCCAGGATGGATTGCAAACGGTGTGTTGTGTGCCTCCATCATGATTCTATGCTTCAAGTCAGAATTGTTAGGACCACAAAGTCTGGAGTGGACTCGAAGTATTCCTTCTTCATCGATTCTTGCTTCTGGAATAGCACCTTCTTGCACTTTCTTCTTCATATGCATCACTCCGTGTCGTGCTTGAGCAACTTTAACTTTTTCGATTAAAGTTGGTTCTACGCGTATATTTGACATCATTGCACTCTGTTCCTCGCATATGATCTTCTACTCAACGCGTCGCCTACCACGTTTGCTTTTCCGGGATGGTATTGAATAGTGTGGTCGTAATCTTTCAACAATTTCGAGCCAACGTCGTTGCTTGCGTGTTGAGTTCTTTTTTAGTGAAGAAATATTTGAGGCTTTTATGGTCCGAATATATCTCCACTTTCTCCCCATATAGATAGTGCCTCCAGATCTTTAATAGCGAAAAAATCGACTGCTATGAACTCTAGATCATGAGTAGGATAATTCCTCTCATATTCTTTAAGTTGTTCATGAGGCATAAAGCTATGACTTTTCCACGTTGCATGAGAACACATCCCAACCCTTTCGTCGAAGCATCATCAGAGATAACAAATCCATAGAACCCGGATGGTATTGTCAAAACAGTGCCAAAATGAGTCTCCTCTTGAGATCTTGAAACTCTTTTCGATTCCTCGCCCATAATTTAATTTTGTATCTTTACTGAGTCGGTGAGTTAATCAGAGTAGCGATTCTAGAAAATCCTTCCACAAATCTCCGATAATAACCAGCTAAGCCCAAAAAGCTACGTACTTCGGTCACCGTCTTTGGTTGCTCCCAACTTTGTATTGTTTCAATCTTCGCCGGGTCAACAGACACTCCATGTTTTGACACTATGTGCCCAAGAAATGCTACTTCCTCAAGCCAGAACTCAAATTTCTTCAGCTTGGCATATAGCTTGTTATCACGAAGCCTTTGTAGTACCAACTTCAAATGACACTCATGATCTTCACGGCTTTTGGAATATATGAGGATGTCATCAATAAAGACAACAACGAACTGATCCAAATATTCCTTGAATACTCGGTTCATCATATCCATGAAAGCAGCAGGAGCATTAGTCAATCCAAAAGACATGACTAAGAATTCATAATGCCCGCATCGGAGTTCGAAGCGAGTCTTTGGAATATTCTCAGTTCTAACCTTCAGCTGATGATATCCAGAACGAAGATCGATCTTTGAAAAGAATTGCGCTCCTTATAATTGGTCAAACAGGTCATCAATACGAGATAACGGATACCTATTCTTGATAGTGACATGGTTCAATTCTCGATAATAATCAATCAAATCGCATACTCCGTCTTTCTTCTTTACAAATAAAACAGAGCACCCCAAGGAGATGTACTAGGGCGAATGAAACCGATGTCCAACAACTCCCGTAGTTGGACCTTTAACTCCTCAAGTTCAATAGGAGCCATTCGATATGGGGTTTTAGAAATGGGCTTTATCTACTAGGTTCAAGGTCAATAAAGAATTCAACTTCACGTTCTGGGGGTAGACCGGGAAGTTCTTCAGGAAATACGTCATAAAGTCAATAACAACAGGAATATTATTCAAATCTGACGTGTCTTTATTCAAATCCATAACATGGGCTAAGAAAGCTTGACATCCGTTTTTCAATAAACGAATAACTTTATGACTTAATATGACAGTGATTGATTCTAATGGTTTAGTTGCTTGAATTCGAACAATAGGTTGATTAGGAATATGAAAACTAACAACCTTACGAAAATAATCAATTTTTGGCATGATGAGTAGTTAACCAATCAATCCCTAAAATCACATCAAAAAACAAGTATCTTTAAAGAGATAAAATTGACGGTAATGTGATGGTACCAACTTAGATCAAACAAGATTTATAAAGCGTTGGATGTGATGAAAGTTTCTCTAACGGAGTTTCCATGAGATAAGTTAAAGTCTAATTTCTCCTGAGTCAAGTTTAAACGTTGAGCACAAGCGGGAGAGATAAATGAATGGGTAGCACCGGTATCAAGTAATGTATAAACTTCGCATGAATTTATGATTAGCTTACCCGTGATCACCTCGTTTTGGGTTCTTCGATGTTGACGGTCGGGACAAACGCTTTTCAGGAACCTTTGACTTTGACTTTTCCGAAAATTTTGAGTCACACCATCCATTGGACTTGGTTTTCGCCTAAAGGCAATCTCGAGAGATATGTCCTTCCTTTCCATGATTATAACATACCTTAAATTGTTGTGGGACAAATAATGATATGTCCCTCTTTTCCATATTTATAAGCATCTGATAGGTGGTCGTTTCTCCTCCTTAAAACCGATTCTTTCTTTGGTGTTGGACGTCTTCACAATTGTCATTGTTGAATCTCCTCTTTTAAAATCTCCCCGACTCGCTTCTTCTATTTTCATGGCTACGAGTACCACCCGGAGTTGGTTACCGCTTTTGTTCGAATGTTTTCCTCCCCACCGGTTTTCATTGTTCGATGATCACGCCTTGGTATGACCACGGTTGCGGTCCCTTGGTTGAACTCTACTCGCTTATCTCGCTTCTAATAATTGAGCCATGTTGACAACATCCGAATATAAAGCAAATTTATGAGAAATAAGATATTCTTAGAATCTCGGGTTTTAAACCTCTTAGAAACATCCTCGTCATTCGTTCCTCATTCTCTACCAAATGAGGTACTGAAAACTCGATAACTCGCGAACTTCGCTTTCGTGATTGGGACACCATCATGTTGTTTTTGTTCTAGTCTAATAAACTCTACCTCCTTCATATGGCGAATACTTTCAAGAAAGTATTTTTGTTGAAAAGTTTCAAACGCTTCCCAAGACATGCTTTGAGTGCGGTTTGGTCGGGTACGTTCTGAGACTCCCACCAAGATCCGCCTCACCGCGGAACATAAAGGTGAATGAAATGAAACCATCGTTCTCCGTGCATCCTAAGACATCGAATATCTTGGTAATTTGCTTGACCCACATTTCCGCCATGATCGGATCCGACTTTCCCTTAAATTTCGTGGTCCCAACTCTTTGAATCGCTTGGTTGTGATAAGAGCAGCGTGCTTATCATTTCCACCCGTATTCTCGTGCACAAGTCTCCTCGTTTAGTTTTGCATGAGAATCGCAAAAAGCTCCTAAACATCCCATCGCTCATCGCTCTTTCGGTGGTGTTGTTTACGGGAGGAATATTGCGCTTTCCTATTGCACGTTCCCAGGTGGTGATTAAAGGTGTTTCCATTGCCTCATTAACTCCACCGTTAATATTCTCAAATTTGCCATTCTTAAACATCGCCATAAAACAAGGGTTAATTAAACAAATTAACATATCACATATTAACCATATACTTAATCGACCAACAAATAAGCTTAGATATGACACACTAAATCAAGGATTACCTGTCTCTCCCTCCTAAGTATTATTCCCGATCTCCGCCAGAGACCATATCCCTAAGCTCGATACCAACCGCGACGCCCCCAAAATAGGTATACAACACCCATTCCGAGTCGTCCAAAATACATGATGTAAACAACTACAACTTTATTAATACAACATAAAAGCTGTGAGTTTAAATACAAATATTGTCATCTAGACAATATCCACACTCAAATAAGTCCTCAAGACAATTATTGATACATTATTTTACAAAATGGTGAGGACTACTAAAACGACTTCTAGAACCATCATTCCACACCTCGACTAAGACTTTCGCTACATTCTCGCCTCTCGAAAAGAAAAATGGAACAACAAGGAAAAGGGTGAGCTCAACTAGCCCAAAGAAGAACATTATGACTAAGATAATATAAAACAAATTATCGTTAGTCTTCAATAGGAAAAATCTAATAGAATACAATAGACAACAAGTTTTAAATCAATATTCGCAATGAAAATAATAATTCATTAGAAGAGTTAAGTAGAGAATGCAAACTACTATCTTCTATATATGAATTTAAAAGTTCATCGCTCTATCTTTTATCCCCGTAACATCAATCAATATATATCTCGAATCAAATATTCATCTTTGCACTCTGAGCCAAAGATATTCATCATTGGTCATGTTCATCTAAACACATTCATCTTTGCACTACGCCAAAGATATTCATCGTAAATCATTCATCTTCGCACTACAGCCAAAAATATTCAATTATATCATCATTTAGGGTGAGGATGATGAAAAATATTTTAAAGAAAACGAATCCAAAGTGAAACAAAAGAATAAATATTAAGGATTCGTACTTTAAACAATTCTCGTTCAAAAATACTTCATAAATAACCGGAGTAGAGTAAAATTCAAGAATGAAGACCAAAACATAGATCCAATCAAAGATAATATCTAGAATAGATATTTTGGACAAATTTTTTTTTTATTTTTCGGTGAATAGTGCCGTATTCGTGAATAGTGCCGTATACGTGAATAGTAACTCCGACACCAAAAGATAGAAATTTTACAAAAAATATCATCACGTTTCATGAATAGTACTCATGAATATTAACTCATGAATAGTAACCCCGACATGAAAAAGTTCCAAATTTGATAAAAAGTTTCAACCAATATTTCAACATAATGATATTGAAGAAATAATATCATTTGAGAAGAAAATAACATCCCTTACCTAAAAAGGATAAGACTTTGATTGGTATACTAGATATAGTCTTTGAAGGAGTCAGACCGTATAAAGAATACTCAAAGTACTAAAATACTCACAAGAATACGCTCAACATATCGAGAGAGAAAGAGAGAGAAAATCTATAGTTTCTGGTGTGATTTTCAATTCTAACCTAAGCACCTTATTTATAGGAAAATGCTTAAAACACCGAAGTAGAAAAATTAATATAATATTAATATATTATATATAAATTCCTACGCACACATTCTAAGATCTGAACTCAACCATCTTGCACATGCTAATGATGCCAACCAAGTATAAAAAACGTTTTTATTATTTAAAATAATTAAAACTTCCAAAAATCAATATTCAGGAATTTAGAACTTCAATAATTCATAATAAATAGCCCTTTTATCAGAAAATTCGAATCTCGCGATTTTGTTATAGGAAATTCAATTCTCTACAACTTTGCAGAAGAAAGTTTTTCCAAATTCCAAACAGAAATTGATCGAAATCCATAAACGGACGATTTTACAGGCTATAATCAAATTTCAGTCAAGAAATGGGGTCCACCGACACACAAAACATTTGTTAATCATTTAATGCAACAAAAATACTCTTTTTCCTCATATACTCATATATCCCACATTCATTGTAAAAATATCACCATTATTATATTATTAAAATATAATAATAAATTATTTTATCAGAAAAGATAAAATATCATTTTTCAAAAATTTTCTCCATCTATATCCATATAAAATCAATATTTTCCTCATCATATAAATCAATAATTAATTATTCATAAATAATATTACAGAATCACAAGATCGGGCAACCAAAGTAGCTCCAGTGAAAGAGGGCTTTCCAATAAGAATTTCTCCTCATCAAGCGTAATTAGGTGACCAAACCTCTCATTAGACAGAACTTTCTAGACATTGCCAATAATATTTTCTAATAATATTATTCAGATAATATGAATTATTGCTTCGATAATAGAAAATCCGTAGTAGTGATAATTATCAAACAACAAAGAATATAGAATATCAACGCAAAGAATTATTGAATCAATAAAATAAAATATCAAACAAGAATTACATCGTAATAATTATTGAGTAAAGGCCTTCACGTAAGAATCAATAATTGGTGCAATACCGTCTTCGCGCGCAACAACGCAGACATCGTGTTTTAACCACCGGTATTCTAACAAATAATAATCTGTGAATAACTACGCCAAGTTATTTATAAACATCTTATACTTGTCGTTTTCTTCATCCAATCGCTTTCCGTTATGGGGGGCCCACAAAAGATCCAAGGCCGTCAGCATTTAATATTCCTACAAAGTTAAAGAATATTCCACCACCAAACGAATATTCCCCGACAACAATGAATATTTTATAACCACCGCTTATTTAAAAAATATTCATGCATTTTACCCATAACTAACCACATTAATCAAATCAACCCTTACTATTTCAAAATAATAAATAGAGGAAAATAAATTTCATTTATTAATAATTTGAGGTCTTACAGCTTTGACTTCTAAGCCTTTGATCTTAAAATCGTAGTTAATTTATTTAGTTTTAAATAATATAATTATAAAAATTTAAAAATTTTTATAAAGTAATCTCAAAATTTATTGCTTTCAAAAGTTAATTATCACATCGCTTTTGAATTAAAAATATTTATTATCGACTTTGAAAATTCATATTTGATCAGTTTATTACTTATATTTCAGAACGGAGGAACGGATGAAGTATTTGATATTAATACGTTCCAAATTTTCAAAGTTAACACTATTATTCTATTATATATTGAATTAATCTAAATCAACTAAATTCACATTATTTTAAATCTTAAAATTTTACAATTTCATATTCTTCATTATAAAAAATCTTAAATAAGACTATTTTTATGAAATAGATGGAGTATATATTATTTATTTATTCTAGATTAATTATGTAATAAATAATAATATTGACCACTAATCCACAACTACTAATTTTATATATATATATATATATATATATATATATATATATGATAATATGATATATATTATATCTTATTCCCAAATAAGTCTTATATAGTGTGATATAAGCCTTATATATCAATGATAATATGATTATTAATATAATATGATATATATTATATTTATATGATTATATCATATTCTAAGAATGATGATTACAATATTTGATCTAAATTTGATTGAATTACTTAGACTATTAGAGAATATATTTTTGGTATTTATTTAATTATTTTTTGCTTCAGAGTTCTAAGTTTACGTTCGCGAACAAGTTTGTGTTCGTGAACTGTTCATGTTCACGAACAAGCTTATGTTCAACTTGTTTGCGAACTCAATCATGTTTGTGAACATTAAACGTTCTGAACTCATGCATAGCTGTTGGTTCAATCAAGTTACTCAATTATGTTTGAGTTCGATTAAAAATGTTCGAGTTCGGTTCAAGTTCGACAAAATTCGATTAAATTCGGTTCGTTTACAACTCTATTCGCAAGAGATCGTGTGTTTTGAATAATATGACAAATTAACTTATGTATATATATTTTAATTTTTTAGAGGAGTGATTTATTGTTGAAAAATTGGATAAATGCTTGTCAGTCCTCACAACCTTGATATCCCATAAATATACAACATCATCTTTAAATTGAAACCCAAAATTTCAAACTCCCAAATATTAAAGTGGAGGTCCATTAATTACCACTTTAATAAGGTGGTACAAGAGAAAGTAAAAAAAAAAAATTAAAGGAATTATAGGACCCAAATAAAATTTGACATTGGTCAAAGCGGGATCCTTTATAGTCAACGCTTGGAAGACCTCTTAATTTCAAACAAACCAAGTGACCAACTAAAATACCACGAGATAAACGCTACTACTGCAGATGAGAATAAGGCGATAATATCTAAGTGCCGACCGTTAGAAGCTCTTTTCCAATTTCTCAAAACTACATTGTTTTATTTCCACTTTTTTTATTCCCTTGCCAAAACCCCATATCCATATATAAATAAAACTAGAAAATTACTAATACCACTTATTAGGTGATCCGGATTTACCAAAAAATTAATTTCATACTAAATTGATCAATTGAATAATACGGACAAATCACTATCTAACATGCTTGTTCATATTATATTAATTAATTGATCGATATTAATTTTAATTAATCACTTCCAAATTAGGTGAACTTCATTCTAACCAAATTCTCTTATCGGAGAAGCAGATCTTTTATCCCTATTTTAACATTATTTAATTCTAAAACTTAATTTTGACAAAATTTAAATTGTAGAAGACACAAAAAGAACATGAAAATGAGGACAGATGATCTATTCTCCTTTATTATAGGTGATGCCGATTTAGAGCACATATATTACGTTAAATACTTCAATTACTAATACAATTCAATTAATTTATTATGTTAAGATTCTCAACATTAACTTATTTATAATCATGTTGAATATATTTGACATGTATAAAATACAAATTATATTAGTTCAATTAAAAATTATTATATCATCCACTTTATTTACTGAATAATAGCCTAATTTATTCATCAGACTAATATGTATTTAAGATAATACAACACAACACAACTTACGCAAGATAATATGTTTAGAAAAATAATTTAAAAAATCTAAAACTCCATACTCAATGTACTTCCTCCATTCTTTGATACAAGTCATTTTAAAAGTATGTATAAGTATTAAAAAAATAATTGTATAATATTAAATATAATATTAATTATCTATATTATTTTGTATTAAAAAAAATAATATTATTTCTTGGGCAAAAAATAGAAAGAAAATCAAAATTATATTTAATATTTAAAGTAATATTAAGAAAGAGGATAAAAACGACAAAATTATTTATATTTAAATTTTCATTTAATTACATAGTTTTTTGTATATTACTAGTAAAATAAATATAATAAAGAATAGAAATATAATAATTAATAATAAAAGATTATTATAGGTAAATTATTTAAAAAATAAATTATTTAATTAAGATAAGTAAATATTTAATTTATAATTACTTAAAATAGTAATAAATTTTTTTATTTTGGAATGGAGGGAGTAATAAGGGAGTGAGGGAGTAAATTATAGTAATGCTATAATTTTGGTTAATTATAGAGGAGCATTAATTAAACTTCCTTAGATTGTAAGAATATTTTTCAAAAAAAAATTTGATCCAAAGGAAGAACAGACCGTTCCTCGATATCGGTGCCACCGAATTTCTCTCTCTAAAACTAAAACCCTCACCTTCACCCTCACTTTTCTCTCTCTTACAAAGTTTTTTCACAGCAGACAGACAACGACTACTTTGGAGGCTTCGTTCTCCTTTTGCTTCATTGTCTCCCCCAATCTATCTACATTGCTCCAACGAGAGGATAGTAAAATTTGTAATCATATATACGTAATATACATATATATACAATAGTAGAGAGAGAAAATTTTCTGAGAGAGACCTTATTTTGGGGCAACAATGGTGGCTGGGAAGGTAAAGGCTGCAATGGGTTTGCAGAAATCGCAACCGAATCCCAAACCAGAGCCATGTCCAAAGCCGTCATCATCTCCGTCACCCAGCTCAGCCAAGGTCCCGCAAAAGGGAGCAGCGTTCTCGCGCTCGTTCGGTGTCTACTTCCCGCGCTCCTCCGCGCAAGTCCAGCCACGGCCGCCGGATGTGGCGGAGCTCCTCCACCTAGTCGAGGAATTGCGCGAGAGAGAGTCTAGGCTAAAAACAGAGCTCCTCGAGCAAAAACTGCTAAAAGAATCCGTCGCCATTCTCCCAATTCTCGAAAACGACATCTCGAAAAAGGACAGTGAAATCGAACGGTCTAGCAAAAAGATTGTCTGCCTGGAAGCGGAAAACGAAAGCTTACGGCAAGAGGTGGAAATGCTGCACTCCAAGCTAACGGAACAGAGGAGGGAAAATGATGATAAACTCAAAGCTATGGAAGCAGAGATTTCGGGATTGAAAAAGGCCCAAATTGAAAAAGAATGCGAAGAAATTTCAACATCTCAAAGATTTCAGGGTTTAATCGATGCTTCCTGTAAGTCGGGATTAATCAAGAATTTGAAGAAAAATGGGACAATTCTCGAAAATTATAATTACAATAGAAATGAAGTTGAGCAGCAAAAAGCAAAAGAAAAAGTTGTAGAAGCTGAGCCAAGACACTCTAGCTCAAACTGCTCAGAAGAGATCACAGAATTGGTAGTAACAGCAAGATCTCGGGTGCCTAGGGTTCCAAAACCCCCGCCTAGACCATCGCTTTCATTTTCATCTGCTGCTTCTCATTTTTCGGTTGGGCTATTCTCGCCATCTTCGTCGTCGTCTTCTTCCAGTTCTCTCGCCGGTTCGGCCGAGAGGGCATTGGCAGAACCGTCACCAGTTCCACCTCCCCCACCGCCGCCACTTTTGAAATTAGCTCCGAAAGTGGCTGCTAAGGCTGCGCCACCACCTCCGCCACCGCCGCCGAAGGGGTTGAAGAATGGGGCGGCGAAGGTGAGGAGAGTGCCGGAGGTGGTGGAGTTTTATCACTCTCTGATGCGGAGGGATTCACGGCGGGATTCCGGCGCCGGCGGAGGGACGGATGTGGCTGCGACAGCCAATGCACGTGACATGATAGGAGAGATTGAGAACCGGTCCACCCATTTGCTCGCCGTAAGTAGTTATTTCCGGTCTTGGTGTTTATTAATTAACGGCAATTGCCACTGACTCCTGAGTAACTCATGTCAGTGACAACTTGACTAGACCTAGTCTATTTAGTGGTACCCCTATAATGATGCTTTAACAGATAAGACAGTTTTTTGATTCGAAATCAAAATGGGAAAAGCAAAAAGTTATGAATTTGATTGAGAAAAGAGGCTGATTTTGACATTTCACTGCTAAATATTGAATTTTGTTCTTTGTTGGGGTAATTAAATAGTTCAAAATCAAATCTTTGGGCATGGTTGAAAAAATTTGAGGTCAATTATTTGTAGTAATGTGATTGTTTGACTATTTATTATGTTGTCTTATTTCTTACAGATTAAAACAGATGTAGAAACGCAAGGCGATTTCATTAGGTTTTTGATCAAAGAAGTTGAGGATGCAACATTTACTGATATTCAAGATGTTGTGCCTTTTGTTAAATGGCTTGATGATGAGCTCTCTTATCTGGTAATTTAACCCAAACCCTGTGAAATATCTATTAAGTTTGCTAATTTTACCAATAATCTCATGAACCGAATGAATTGTTTCCTATTTGTAGGTTGATGAAAGGGCAGTGCTTAAACACTTCCAATGGCCGGAGCAGAAAGCCGATACTTTAAGAGAAGCTGCATTTGGGTTTTGTGATCTCAAGAAGCTGGAATCCGAGGCATCCTCTTTCAGGGACGACCCTCGAAAACCTTGTGCCCCAGCCCTCAAGAAAATGCAGGCCTTATTTGAAAAGTACGATAAGATATTAGCTTTAGCTGTCTTTTAATGTTTAGACAGATTCTTGGTTTTTGGACTTGGTAGAATGATCATTTCAATTATAATTACTCATGTAGAAGATTGTGTGATTGAGCAGATTAGAGCATGGGGTTTACAACCTCTCCCGAATGAGAGAATCAGCTGCTAAGCGGTATAAAGGATTTCAAATTCCAATGGATTGGATGCTGGATACTGGATATGTCAGTCAGGTAAATGATGTCCCTCATCAGTTTTGTTAATTTAATATAACCTCTTATGTGTATCTTCAGGTATATATTTCCTTGTTTTTCCAATTTTTCGTCAAGTAAATATAACAACCCTTTCCGAAAAGTTTCATTGAACCATGCTGCTAGCCAGCCTGCTAAGGCACCAAACTACTACCTTTGCTGTTTCAGTATAGAAAATGGTGGAAAGGGAGTTTCATTGCATATGCAGCCTTAACTGTACTCATGCGGTGTTGGTTAATATTACATTGATTTTCGTCGGGCCCTTGTGTTTAAATCACCTCACGGGGATCCCTTTTGTTAATTCAGTAGTGGTTTACTAGGTGGGGTCCTAAGAGGTGAGTCGTACTTGTTAAATCTTGGAAGGACAAAATAAGAATTGCAATAACAGTGTCTATTAAGTGGTTGAATAACAATAGCATATACTAGCTGCCAAAAGATGGAATCGACGACCGCATGCGCGCATGAGACGTCCCAGATTCCAAATGTGTATCTACTGGTTGGTCTTCAATTGTTTTTATGTTGGTTTAGTGAGTAAGTTGAGGGTCGGATTCTTTCTGTTGACCTTTTATACATTTCAATGGATTAGGAATCCAACTCGGCACCTTTTGAGAATAATTGCTCTTTGGAAAGCACGGTATAAAACAATAATATATTAAAGATAGCATGCTCATATTTTTAATCATACAACAGAGAACCACATTCCCAAGAACTGGAAGTTTTGTTTTCTTTGTAGATTAACAAATGGAGTATTAGCTTGTGGTCCTTTAAAATGTATGTTTGTTGCTAATGCTGCACTTGTGAAGCACACCCACATTTTGCATTAGTCTGTCATGTAAAACCTTTATGCTCAATTGAAAATTTTTAAATGAGGTTTTATTGGTCCCGTTGTCTTGTCCTTTGTTTTACACCATCTGTATATCTTTTGTTTGGACTGGGAAACATAGGCAAATGAGGGTCCTCGTCCATAATAATTTGAGTTAATTGTTTCAGATTAAGCTAGCATCTGTGAAATTAGCCATGAAATACATGAAGAGAGTGTCTGCAGAGCTTGAAACTGTAGGTGGTGGTGGTCCTGAAGAAGAAGAATTGATAGTTCAAGGTGTAAAGTTTGCCTTTCGGGTTCATCAGGTAAAATTTTAAAGCTTGTTTTATTATTTCCAACGCAAAAATATTCATATCGATCATGATGATTAATTATTTTTATCTTGCGGATTTGGGCAGTTTGCGGGTGGTTTTGATGTGGAAACAATGAGGGCATTCCAAGAGCTGAGAGATAAAGCAAGATCATGCCATATACAATACCAAAACCAGCAACAACAAAAATATGTTTGCAGGTCTACAGCTTGCTAAATTATCTGTAGCAAACTCAGCTTCAGAATTGCCACCACATTTTGTTGTAAAAAAAAACCCACTAATAAACTTATTCTTAATACAATAGCAGTGCCATTAGTCATTAATATATAGTTAATTAATATTTTCACTAGTGAAATTGATATTTTCACAAAACTTCCCGGTATTTACATTCATGTGAGGGAAGTCTTGTGAAAATATCAATTTCTCTTGTGGAAATATTAATTCCCAATATATATTGTTTAGCTTCATTAATTATTTGAGAATAAGTTGATTACTGATCTGCTAATTAAAGAATTGAGGACCAGATTATAATTTGAAACTTGGGATGGGATGCAACATTTTAGTGTATATATGGAATTGTTATTTAATTCTCATGTTATCTACAAAAAGAAATTTTTATAATTTTTTAAAATATTATTATTATAAAGAGATATTTCATGCAAAAATGTCAGTCAGTCGTGATAACTTTCAAAGAGTAGTAGAGAAAGACTGAAAGATCAGATCTTTCAAGATTTAACACAAGTTTGTTAAATTTACTAAATTCTCATGTAATTTATGTTACCATTTTATTAAATGAGTAGAACCTCTCCCTATTTGTTATGGGGCATGCTTGTTTGTATGTTTATAACATCTTTAACAGTCTTTTTAACTAATTAAGGATATTTAAATAGGGGAGTCATATTAGAAAAATTATCTTCAATTTCTCATATTTTAGTCATCAAATCTGTAATCTCATTCTATCTCTTCAGAACTGGTAAGTTGACAATTGTCTCTTCAAAATATTTATTTTGTTTTGAGAGAATCAAAATCATATGAAAATGCTTAAAACATTAAAATTTTAGAATGTTATCTTTTTTAAAAAAATGAATGTTATTAATTATTTCAAATGTTATCAATTATTATTGTTTTAAGTCGAATACTGCATTAATTGAATTGATGAGACTGATGAAATACAAACTATTAAAGTAGCAAATAATACTATTCAAATTGTCATGTTAGGTCAACAAATTTTAATTCAAAGAGTTTTTTTTACTATTACTGTTGAAGATGTTCTTAAAGCATGAGTTTGGACTATTAGCTCTATTTAAATAGTAATATCGTGTTTAATTTATCAGTAATATTATTACAGATTATGATATCAATATTAGATATTTTATTTTATTCTAAAAAAAAAAACTTTGAGGTGAAGTTTTAATGAATCTTCCATTATGAACTCTCTATACCATTTTATGCAGTTTTTTTTATCATTCACAAAATTAATAGGAGATGAGAGTCGGGTTTAATACCTCCTCAATTTTATAAAAATAGTCTTGTTTATTGGAGTAATAATTTTTGCTCCATAAAAGAGTTCAAATTTTAAAAATAATTGCACATAATAAAATAATATAAGTAATTTTTGTTCCATAAAAGATATCAATCTTTAAAAATATTTGTGCAAAATAAAAGAATGTCCTTAAATTATCATCATAATTTTATTATCATACTATATTAATAAAACAACAATTTATTACTTATAGGGGTGTAAATGGAAGAAATATACTTCATTAGTCTAGTATATGTTTTAGATGATTTTATTTTTTCTAAATTATTTGAGGTTTTATATAATCTATGAGAATTAATTAGCCATAATCTTTCTTAAATTATCTCTCATGAAAAAATATTATAAATGAGAGAAAGGGAGAATATGAGATAAGTATGATGAATGGTATTATTAATAAGGATGTAAATGAACCGAGTCGAGCCGAGTATTGAGTTGTTCAGATTTGGTTCATAAAATTTATCAAGTACAAAATAGAGTTTCATTGAGGCTTATTTAGCTACCGAGTCGAGCACGATCTCGAATCGAACCCAAATAGTTTGAACTTTTCAAACGAATATAATTCGAGTATCAATATAAAATTATAATTTGAGAAGATTCGAATAATTTATCGAAATTTAAAATGAGCTCATATTTGACTTATTTATATTTCGGAGTCGAGCTCGAATCAAACTTTTAGTCGAACAAATACGAATCGAGCCCGAACTATTTGCTCATTTTATAACATTAATTACAGACAATTGATATTATATTTAATACTATACAATCATTTTTTTTAATTTTTATGCACAACTTTAAAACGTTATATATGAAAATATTTTTATGCAATGTAAGGAATATATATACTATTTTAATAATCAATATGTAAGACCCCAACTTTTATGAATAAAGAATAATTTTTTGAAATATATTTTTGAATATTATGGTGTGGATTTGATATAATGTTATAGTCAGGTAATATTTACAAATTTTGCAAAAGTAAGCAAGTGGTTATATAATATTCGATTGGTGTGGGGAATATTTGTTTTAACGGGGAATATTCGATGACGACAAGACAATCATTGGTGGACCCCATTAACGGAAGTATTGTCGTAGTAAGAAAACGACACAAAATATCTTTCTATAAAAATAACTAAGCGGAGGTGTTACCATTAAAACCTGTTGAACTACCCAGTAGTAAAAAATGCGATGAATGGCGTGGTTCGTATAAGAAGACACCAGTATTGATTATTGATGTTTACGTGAGAAGTCACCGCTTATACTCAATTATTGCTACAAGAATTCACGCATCATATCTCTCATATTATTGATTCAATTATTGTTTAAAGATCATCTACATAATATGATATATTATTAAATCAATAATTGAGACGACAAAGTTATTCATATTATTATTTGCAATATTGATAATGTCTAAGTTCACGAGGAGAGGTTTGGTCACCTAATTGCTTGGCCAATAAGGAGAAATCCTTATTAGAAAGCAACCTCTTTCCTGGGAACGACCTGGTTGTTAAATATTGTGAATTATAATATTAATGATGAACAAATTCGTGTTGATTAAAGATGAATTTTATAGTTCTATTATGTTGGACTTATTTGTGTTAGTATAATTGATGTTTGGAGGTTATATTGTTCAATTGGGTATTCGGGACAGTTTTCGTGTCGGAGTACTATTCACAAATTACTATTCATGAGTTACTATTCACGAAGTTACTATTCATGAGTTCTTATTCACGAGTTACTATTCACGAAGGGTACTATTCACCCGTAATATATATTTCTCATCAAATTCAAATTATTTTTGGGTACAATATTATTCCATGAGGAGATGTGCTAATTTTTCGAATGTTGGTTGAAGATATAATAGTAAATCAATATGGACCAATGATGGAAAGTATAATAGTAAATCAATATGGATTGGTTTAAAGTTTTAATAGTAAATCAAGATGGAATGAATTCTTTTAAGTTTTAATAGTAAACCAATATGGACCGTCCGCTTAAAAGTAAATCAATCTGGACCGTTCATGAATTAGTTACTATTAAGTCCATTCTCCTATAAATAGAAGCTCATTCCTTCATTATTTCTTACGAATTTACTGAAACTCTAGAGAGAGAAACTATAGAGAGAAAGAAGAAAAGTATTCTGCTACTTCACTACTTCAGTATTTAGTTTTTCTAAGGTAGGGAATAGTATTTGTTGTACTCATAAGGGGTATTCTTTCTTTCTTATTCATGAAGAGAACTTTTGTTATTCCATTATTTATTATATCGTTGGAATAACTCAGATACTGTGAGGATACCCTATACTTGGTGAAATTCTTCTGTTATTCCATTCTTATTATTCTGTTGGAATAACCTGTTTATATGAAGTACCACATACATGGTGAAATTCTTCTAATATTCCGTTCTTTATTATTTTGTCGGAATATCCTGTCTGTGCGTTTACGCCGGACCTGGTTCTATTATTTATTATTCTGTCGAAATATCCTGTCTGTGCGTTTACGCCGGACCTGGTTCCATTATTTATTATTCTGTTGGGAATAACCTCGTTTGGCAGTGCGATCGCTATCGCACGCGTGGTGAATCCTTCCATTATTCCATTCTTTATTATTTTGTTGGAATAACTCAGATATGTGGATTACCACATGCATGGTGAATGATCATGTGTATTCATTCCTTATTAAATTATGGAAATGATCTCAGATATCGTGGATTACCGCATGGCGGTGAAAATCCATTTATAGCTTCATATATTATATTATACTCGATTGGTTAAAGCTTTCGCTTCTATACTCCATGAAATTAGTGGAATATCCTTGATATTTGCGCTTCATCCAAAGATCTTTTCATGAAAATATTCTTCCGAGCATTCTTGAATTTTTTCGCATAAAGCAAAGATCATGTTGACAATTTGAGCGTTATTGAGTTCAAGATAAATTAACTTATAAATCTTTAAAATTTATTCTTGAACTGTTTTATTGAATTATCATCATTCTCATGCTTATATTATGTTGAAAGTCATCTTTGGCTTACGTGCATAGATGGACTTGGTATGATTATGACTGAGGATTATTCGGTATAATCATGACCGTAATGTGACGAATGATGTGGTAAAAATCCTCGTTGGCACCGTAGTTCATTGGTGGATAGTTGTTGGTATGATTATGACCGTGGATTATTCTTAAGATAGTCATGACCATTGATTATTACATGAATATCCTTGGCCGTGGAGCAGTTGATGATTCGATTTTATTTATTGTTTGAGTCTCAAATGATAAAGTTGATGAAAAACTTTTAAATCATAGAAGATAGTAGATTTTATACTTTACTTGACTCTTCTAATGGATTGCTTGATCCATCGCAGCTTAAACTTGTTGTCTATTATATTATTCTATCGGTTTAACATTATTCAAGGCTAATGATAATTTATTACGCATTATCTTAGTCATAATATTTCTTATTCGGGCTAGTTGAGCTCACCCTTTTCTTTCATCGTTCTCTTTAGGAAATGAGAACGTAACTGGGACTAGTCGGGGAACAGAGTGATGGTCCTAGATGGTGCATTAGTAGTCCTCATAATTTTGTAAAATAGTGTGATAATAAATGTAATGAGGACTCCATTGAGTGTGGATATTGTGTCAGATGACAATATTTGTATTAAAACTCACATGACTATGTTTTTGTCGTTTTTACCTAATCGTTGTATAATTAAGTTGTATTTGTATTCAGTACCTTGTATCTGGCGACCCAAGATGGGTGATGTATACCTGTTTTGGGGGCGTCACACAATAAGTCTAGGCGAACTTTTTTATTGGACCGAAAAATTGGACATTTCTAGTTTTTTTTTTGTTTTTCAAGTGACTCAAAAAATGTATAGTATTTATTTCAACTGAAATTTTTATATAATATAGAATTTTAGGTGTAATTTAAATACATATACAAGAACATGATTGTACAGTTTGTATAACCCTATTATTGTATATGTATTCAAATTAAACTTATAACGCTATATTATATAAAAATTCCAGTTTAAATAAATACTATACATTTTTTGAGTCACATGAAAAACAAAAAAAATAAAAATAAAAAAATTAGAAATATATGTCCAATTTTTCGGTCCAATAAAAAGGTCCGTGTAGAAGGACTCTTTAACAATTACTATCTTCGTTCTTACAAGATTGTCGTTTAAGATTTTTGCACATTGATTAAGAAAGTTATTTAATACTAGTATCATTTAACAATTAAAATTTGTTTGAAATTCCATCACTACTTCTTTATGGGAAGTTAAAAACTATTAATACAAAGGAGAAAATTTCTTGGGACAATAACGCTATGTTTCTGAGTTTTAAAATGGACAGAAAAGAAAAGAAATGGACGAAAAATTTAAGTTTTCTTTCCAATTCTTATGTTTCTGAGTTTTTTAATAAACGAAAAAGAAAAGAAATAGATAGAAAACTTGACCACTTTTCCTACAAAAGTTTTTCGTCCAAAATTGGCCTGATTTGGACGGAATTTTTTTTGGAATAAGTAATATTTTTATAATTCACATATTATCCTCAACTTTTAATATAATAAATTTTAAATTACAACTCATGTCATCAATTTATTTTTATCTACTAAACCTAATCTGATAAAGAGAAAAGTATAGGCGCGAATAACTTGCCGCAAATAAATTCTCTTCTTCTGTTCAAACTCAAGCTCCCTGCAACAGTGTGACATTCTCTTTTCTATTAAAAACTCGAAACAATACAAGGAAAAACTTTAAGTTTTTTTTTTCTTTTCTATTCTAATTTAAATTTTTTATTCTTTTTTTTTTTCTGTTCAAAACTCAGAAACAGAGCTTAAGAGAAGGTAAGAGTGATATAGAAAACTAAATAATTTATTCTCCTAAAAATTATAAACAACAAAATAAATTGGAATAATTTTTTTTTTTCCAAAACTACCATCGTTTTAGTAACGGAGTGAGTATTAAACTGAAGAAGATGAACAGTAGTAGCTCCATCCATAAACCCCAAATTCGTTCCTCCTTCTTAAGGCTGTAAAATGAGCAAACAGTTCGGACTCGATTCGTACTCGCTCGACTAAAAGTTCGATTCGAGCTCGACTTGAAATATAAATGAGTCAAATATGAGCACATTTTAAAGTTCGATAAATTACTCGAACATTTTCAAATTGTAATTTTCTAATTATACTTGGATCATATTCGTTGGAAAATTTCAAACTGCTCGGGCTCGATTCGGAATCGTGCTCGACTCGGTAGTTAAATGAGCCTCAATCAAACTTATTTTATACTCAATAAATTTTGTGATGAACAACTCAATAGTCGGATCGACTCGGTTCGTTTACACCCTTACTCCTTCCTCTCCCCTCTCGAAATTACCGCCCAATCTTAATCTCAATCGTCTCAGCAACAACAAAAGGAGGAGCAGCAGCAGTCATGGCCACCGATCAAAGCCCACCAATTACAGTCCACTCCGTCCCTAACTCTACCATCAAGCTATTGTTCGTCGAAATGGGCGTCGGTTACGATCAACATGGGTTAATTTTTCTCCCTCTATATCTCTACATATTAATTTTTATCCGTACCTATTATACAATTGTTTGATAAAGAAAGCATTTTTTGTATAAACACAGTCAAAACGTTACAAAAGCAGCAATGCGAGCTTGCAGGGATGCTATTTCTTCCAATTCTATCCCCGCCTTTCAAAGAGGTATTACAATCCAATCACTCCCTACCTTCAGACAACTTACGCAAGTAAATTTATACTTCAAATGCTATGTTTTACCCTCCGGTTTGCCCAATTTGTTTAATTTAAGACACACAACTCTAACTTGAAGTAAGTTGATACTACCTCTGTAATACCCAGTAATAAATAAATAAATAAAAATTGAAAAAAAAATAAAATTTGTTTTGTCTTAAAACATATTAATTGGACTCTGTTTTCTTATTTGGGCTATTATTTTGTTTGGGTCAATCTAATCATTTACTTTTGGGCTAATAAGTATTAATAATTGACGAATAAATTTAGTTGATAAAATTAGGCCATAAAATTAATTTGATTTAATTTATATGTGGGTCAAATTAAAATTCTATCAAAATTAGGAGAGTTGGTAAAAATATATATAAAAAAGGGAAATTAATAAATAAATATCTAAAACCTAACCTATATTATTTAGTTACATTCGTCAATTAAAATTGATTGTGCGTGAGGCGGAAAAGAACAGAAGAATTGCGGCGTCAACATAAGAGGAGGAAGAGGAATTGAAATTCATTTATATCATACACGTAAGTCTATTTTTAGTTTGTTATCAGAATTATTGGGGGTAGCTAGCAATCATTATAAATATACTTGTACTGCTTTTGAATGCTTGATCCAGGTTAATAATTTAGATATTATATATATATTATATGTTGCGCCATCATACTACTACTAACAGGAAAGGTCAGTTAGTTTACTAGTTTAACGTGTAAATTAAAATAATAATCATAATAATATTAATAATAATAGCTTTAGGAAAAGTAAAATTGTAATTAATAATTTAAAACATAGTTTATTAATTTGTGTAATTAGTTCGAATGGAGGAAATTTAAAGAGTTTCATTTGAAATATAATCTCGGGTATTACATTACTTAATCCAGGTACGGATTCCGTACTCCTTCAGCGATATTCTTATTAAATTTAATTTGTTCGTTTTGTTTCTCATTTCGAAATTAATTATTGTTTCCATAATTATTCTTTATCAAATTTATTGTGATAGTTCGTTTTGGCGTTCATAGTTGAAACTCATATTTGTACTCTTTAGAATAATACACCATGTCTAATTTTATTTTGATAGTTTCGTCTTGGTATTGATACTTAGAACTCGTGTTTGTACTCTTGATCTAGTGTATCATCTTTTGTATTTATTTTGATTCTCGTAGAAAGTACATGTTAATATTTTTGAGGCTTTGAGTTGATGATTCATTTCGGTTTAACACACGTACATATTAGAAACCCTCTTTGTTGATATTATATCGCATGTGTTGTTGTGACATGGTATCCTTGTTAGAATACCGTAGGGTATATCTCGAGCTATAACCACCGTGGGGGTACCGCAGCATGTCCTCTTGGCACCGGAGGCATGACACCTTTCGTGGCGGTGTGATCGATCCACTGCGTCTCCGTTTTGTGCTCCGGTGGGGAGTTGGCCATTTGGTGTTTTGTTGTGGGAGGCGTATGGGTCGAATTCCTAGTTTTCTGATACATTACATTACTCATGCGGATTGGTGATGTTTGTGCCAAACACACCTTCCGATTTTACACGATCTGGATTCATGCAATCAGCGTGTGTGATCGCTGTGTGACATTATTTTGATTGCTGTGTGGCATTATTTGACTTACGTGTGGCAAGGTATATTATTATTTATTTTGAGCTCAGATGAAATAACACCCACCATTTGATTCAAATTTTATTATTTCGTTGTGTTAGTTTTGTTCGTTTCGTTTCAGTTCATTTCGTCTCATTTTATTTAATTGAGTTAGTTATTCGGTTCATTATTTGTATTCAATATCCGTACTGGGCGTTTGGCTCATGCTGTGTTTTTCTTCCGGCAGGTTTTCAGGGGGATCAAGGGCAAGTGTGACAAGAGCTTCTTTTAATCCAATAGTTTTGATATATTTTGTTAGGCTTTGATACATTGATTTATTTAAGTTGTAATAATTATTTTAGATTGTGGATTGAGCCAGTGTGGCATTTATTATGGTCTGTCTTATGACATTGAATTATTATGAGATTATTCTTTTGTGGTTTAGAGCCTTGTGATCTTCCTTGGTTTTGTTGTGTTTTGAGTAACCTCTCTTTCTATTTTGGAAAGAGGGTGTTACAACCTCGTTCCAAAAGTAGTGGTACATTTTGTTTTTTAATTCATTTCAAAATTAGAGATACATTTCTGTTTTAAGAATATAAAGTGCCGTAATGTTCTTAATTTGCCATTAAGTTGCTAGTATGATTTCATCAAACCTTGGCTATTGGATTCATAATACATTTCGGAGCAAAAAAATATACTTAAAAGTCATCAATTTTGAAATGTATCTTTAATTTTGGAGCGGAGGGAGTATTTTGTAATAAATTAATGTATTTATTATTTAGTTGGTCAATCAAAATGGACCAGGATAACAAAAAACTTCACGAAAGGTGAATGATTAAGTAATTGGTTTGTGATTACCTAAGAGGTTGGACATTTAAAACCAGTATAATCTCTGTATAACCTTTTTCTTAATGGTCTTATAATTCCTGGATAATGGTGGAGTGATACATTTGAATTAACAATCTTTTTTATTTGTGTCTTTATTTTTTTCATAAAAAATACAATAACAATCTATTTTTAAGGTCTAATTGCAAATCCTTATTTTATTAGGTTTAGGTGCTGTTAATGGAAAACTCTGATCACAGCTAAGTTAGAGGAGATATTAACTTGTTCGTGCATTATGTTTGAAGTTTATTATATGGTATGTGATGTTATCGTCTTGTTTACTAGATATCCTTGTAGAGTATTGGTTTTGAATCTAGAATATAGTGAAATTACCCAAGTTATAAAAAAGTCATGAAAATATTTGCTTAAGTTTACTCTCTGAGTTTATTTTGTGCTTGATCTGCTTTTAAATTGTGTTTTTGGCAACTATTGTATTGTATCAAATGCTAGAGTTATCATGGCTAATCTGAAGTGAAGTTTGAACGGGGGTGTGGATTATTGAGCTTATGTTAGTTGCCTAGACAGTTGTTGCAACTTGCTTTCCACTAGAGCAACTTTAGGAAAACTTCATTTTTCTTTGATAAACAGAATTAAATTTGTAGTATATTTTATAAGTTTTTAGATAGTACTACATTTAGAATGATGTGTTGCCATTTTTCAGTTTAAATTTTCACCTCTAATATGGAAAGGTTTTATTGGTGCAGGGTCTATACCTGGCGTTTCATTCGGAGAAATGAAGCTACAGATCAAGCTGGGAGTTCCTCAACCCCTCCAAAATTCCCTGGATATTGCGAAAGTCAAATCTGTTTTTCCTTAGTAAGTATCTCACTCTTTGATGAGTTGTTTATGATTGTTGCTTCTTGGATTCTGGTCTTCAAAGAGACACAAAATGTGATGTCCTGAATAGATTAAGACTGAAAAAGACTTTGCCTTAAACAGTATCTCAAGGCTTTTGCATAATATTCATTAGTTACACATTCAAATGACAGTGGAGAAATTGTAAATTTTGAAGTCACGGATGGTGGACTGATATGCTCTAGCGGCGTCCATGTGGAAGAAATGGGAAATAAGAATGATGACTGTTACATAGTGAATGCAGCTGTTTATGTTGGTTACTAAGTTCTGTTTGATGTTCACCTAATGTCGCAAGTCTTTCAAATTTACTCTTCTCCTCTTAACCCGATAAATCTATCCCAGGTAATGTCGTTGGTTCTCCTTCAGTTGTAGTGGTTGTTCATCAGCATTACCGTGTAGATATTTGTTTACAACTGATATTATTTCGATGTTTGTTACAATGTCTGTAGAATATGAATAATTACGATCGACTGAACTTGATTGACAGCCTGAAATTTCTTCACTATATTTTATAGCTCTACTTCACTTTGGTGCTTGCATACTTGAGAGCCTATTTGAGTTGTTGACATTGGATTACAAATGTGATCATTAGGTTGCAGAACCAATGAGATGTTCTTATTTGTTTGTTATAAGGTGTTTGGAGAACAGAAACTAAGAAAACACTCGAGCAGAACTTACTCAAGAAAATCCCTAAGTTGTACGAAAGAAAACTTCAATCACATAACATAAAATGTATTTGAGGATTCTCCATGAGACATACATAATTAAACTACCCAATCATATTATGTTCTTATTTCAATTCCAAGCAATTGAATGCCCGATCAATGACTTTACAGTTGGTTTTGCTTCCCCTAATCTTCCCCAACAGACGATCGACAATAGACAAATACACCCAAAAAAAAATTAAATAATTACACAATCGTTGGTTGAAAAAAAAGGAGATTAAATGAAAAAGAGAAGACTAAACTCTTGTTTCAAGCATGTTACGTATCTTCACATAACAAGAGCTGCATATAGGAGTTGATTCCAAGTATCAGGCAATCCGGGAAGGCACCAGTGGCTGCAGTCTATGCTGGCATGATCACCGCTGTAGGCTGATGGGTGAGCATCTTTCCTCAATTGGGAGAGCGTGGTGATGTCGAGAAGGTAAACTGGTTTCTGCATTGAACTCAATACTTTCTTCAGAATAAGCGCAGCTGCAGGTTCGCCTGCTGGGTAAGTCGACCCTGTTAGTGGTCCCAGCTCCCCATAGCAATTCTTTGATGGTGAACTCCATTCCTTTCCCCTGGTTTTACAAAATAAGGCGATTATTTAGAACTTGTTAGTAAGCTTGTAGTGATAAAAATAACACAGTGAAGATCAATTTACTTACTGGTAATGGGTTGGAGAAATCCCTTGAAAGAAGACTTTGGTTTTGGAAGGATCAATGTTGAGATCAACCCATTTAGCCCATGTGTTCAACCCTTTGTAAAATGCTGTCAAACGGTCCATATCTTCCAGTATGGTTGTTCCATCTTGTACATAATCCCATCTGAAGTTCACAAAGAAGTTGTTATATTGAGGGAGAAAATTCGAGATTAATCATAAAAAGATTTAGTTAATGAATCGTACGGCTGAGATTTTCCGGTGTGAGTCCACCAGTGCCATGTGTTGAATATGAGCATGTCCATTCCTCTCCATGCATTTCCACCTCGAATTGAATCCAATTTCAATACTCTCCCACTCTTGTCTCTTACTATATCTACCAAGTAGGTTGAATGATATAGAAGTATTGATACTCCATATTCCTGCATATGGTTAGTCTTTACCGTTAGTATTGTCACAATTGCAGCATCAAATTTGAAAATAAATAAATAAATAAATAAAGCTCTGGTTCAAGTAAATCATTCTTGAGGGGGATGGCTAAAATTGCCTTTACATGAGCTTGAAAACGATGTTTTTCCTAATTAAAGAACAATAAATTAGTTTAAATGTTTGAACAACAATTAATACAGGTGGTTAGTCCACATGGAAAATATTGAGTCCAACCAAAACCAAAGTATAGATAGGTAAAGAAGTTTGCCAGCCAAGTGAGACTTGACATTTCATATGGCATGCTGCTATAAATAAATGTCATTCATAGGTGGACAATAAACATTCTCGGCCAATTGAATGTAGAGGATATGTTTGTTGGTAGCCAGAACCATTTCAGTCTTGCCTTTTGACAACTAATTATATGCGGAGTATAAAACGTAAAGCCCAAAATTTATGACAAAAATAAATAAAGTGACCAGGACTTTACTTTACATCTTTCATTTTTCAGTTACAAAATATGAAGGAGCTTCTACACAGAAGAGATGCAAGTACAAGTACAAGAAAAAGATAAAGTTAGTTTGTTGTTGGTGTGTATGTGTTTTTTTGGGGGTGGGGGGTTCCAAAAGCTTTTACAAACTGCCAATAAAATAAACTCTGTACAACCAGATAGGTTAGAGGAACCTTCCATTTAAATAAGAGTCCTGTTATACTTCTTATAAAAATTAGTTTACAAAATAATGTGTTAAAATTTAATTAGTATAGATGATTGAACATACATGAGTGGCTCCGATGATTATAATCAACCAAAATTACACACATTATTTTGTATCTTTTTTTTATAACAATACTTTAATCACCGTAATATTATTATTTAAATAATGTGTAGGAAAAGTAGGGAGTTTTAAATTTGCAAAACAAAATGATTTGTTCTTCTCCACTTTCTTCTCAAAAAATATTTGTTTAACCAACGCATAAAGATTAAAAATATACCGTTACGCGGATTCGGTTATCATAAAGTAATTAACTTCATGGTATATTAGTCAATTGATTAATACAGTACTAAAAAGATATTATTCATAGGGTTGTACTTTACTTTGGCAAATGAAAATGTCAAAAAATATAAGGTCCTTATCAAATTATTTATAATATTAAAAATATGTAGGAAGATAAAATTAAAGTCTTTGTCTTCATTTTCTTGAACCGTGTGTTGTATAAATGTTTTTTCCATTGGAGTCGAGTAAAATACAGGCCGACTCTTTAATACGTCTACTATTCATAATTTTTCTTCAAAAGCAAAAGAAAAAGCAATTAATCATGAAAATTTTGACAAACAAAAAAGTAGTGAACGATCGATATATTTTACCCGTTATACTTTGACCACGTACTATTATATTTTTCATAACTTTTATTAAATAGATGTCCTTATTTATAATTGAAAACACCCCTTCTCATAAAAAAATTATAATTTTCTAAAATATTAATTGTATAAAATTAAATATAATATCAATTATCTATAAAATTCTTAAATTATCATAGTTATTTCATACTCATTTTTATCTGTAACATTTTTTATAAAAGATAATTTTTAAAAAGAAACACACACACACACATATATATATATATATATATATATATATATATATATATATATATATTGTATCGGGTGGGGAAAGGAGAGAGCAGATCTCCTGTCCTCTACTTAAATTTTGACACTTAATCTCTTATTTAATTTTAGAATTAATCGGTGTTAAGTAAGAGATTATGTTTTAAAATTTAAATGAGAGAACATGAAAAATAGAGACAGAGTATATGCTCTGGGGTGAAAAAGAGAATTCTGCTCTCGGGAAAGGAATATTGGAAGCAAGAAAAGAAAAGTGTGGAAACAGACAGAAAAAAACAGATCATTCTAAAAAGAAACAATCTGACAGAAAAATTATAACTGTACAAGCAAGCAGTATACATATACATGTACATGTTTTAAAAAATTTTGACTACAAAAAAAGAAAAAGAAAAAGAAATTACTAACCTCAAAGGTCACAGAAGAAACTATCCCCGTCCTCACATATTTTGTTTTGGAATTTGGCACCGACGCATGAACCATACAACACAGTGATTGCCACTCGTTTAGACTCAGTGAGTCACCAACAAACATTATCTTCTTTCCCCTCCATCTCCTCAAAAAATCCAACCCATTAAACCTGAAACAAAAAATCAAAGCACACTAGTCAGTCAATAATATCACATACAAATATTTACCAATTTCTGGAAATTACCCAGTACCC